>QLTV01000398.1:705826-717778 GCA_003457575.1 Thermophis baileyi
CCGTCCTTTTTTTTTGTAGGACTATGCATTACTGTAACTTGGTTTCTTGTATCCTTACGATTTATATTGATTGTTTCCCAGTATGACTTGATTGCTTATTTGTACCCGGACTATCATTAAGTGTTGTACCTTATGATTCTTGATGAACTTATCTTTCTTTTATGTACACTGAGAGCATATGCACCAAGACAAATTCCTTGTGTGTCCACACACTTGGCCAATAAAAAATTCTATTCTATTCTATTCTATTCTATTCTATTCTATTCTATTCTATTCTATTCTATTCTATTCTATTCTATTCTATTCTAAGGTCTGCAGATAGTGCCTCAAATTGCAGAATCTCCAATTTCAGTTTAATCAGAAATGCTTCCACTAATCCATCAGGCTGCAGTGAACCAGTCAACATCTCATGAAGAAGAAACATCACGATTCTGGGTGCAGTTATGGGATAACCCAAAGAAATACAATAAGAATGCAGCTTTGATAAAGGAGGTGCAGAAGAATAAAAAGCAAGTTGAAATAAAAGAACTTGTTATAAGTACAGAAATGGTGGAGAGAATGGCAAGGAAGACCAAGAATTGGTCAGCATCACATGAAGATGAACTGCATTAACTAATGGTTTTTGGTTGAAACATCTGACTAGTCTACACACATTGATTGCTATGCAGTTTAACAACATGCTACAAGGAGGTAAGATTGAAGATTGGTTAAAATCTACAAACATGAAAAGGGAATGGGGTTGAATTGTGCAGTCTTACCTATTATCTTTCCATTTTTGATCCCATCATGAGATTAAAATCCCCGCAAGAGGTCATTATTCCAAAAGTCAAACAAACAATAAATATACTATTGCTTTCATCAAATTCTTACTGCTCTTTAGACAAATAGATTCCTAGCTGAAACTTGCCATCTTCTATTCATCCTAATATTGTTCTTCTAATCAGAGAAGTCTCTGTTGTTGCAACAGGTCTCTTCTAAGAAAACAAGATATTGGGATTTATTTACTAGTTATCAAAGTCTTTATCCACAAAGTCTGATAATGCAGAAATTTGAAAACAATTTAATCAGGAGAGAGGCGATTCTTGAATCCTGGGTTAATTTTGTAAAGGAAAGTTTACAAACTGACCAGCTTGCCACCGACCTTAGCAACAGTCCAGTTCCACATCCAATTGCATCCGGAAGGGGGAGATTTCATCATCAGAGTAGTCAGGGAATGCATATATAGCCTGGAAGGGCAGGGGAAAGCTTTGAGGCCTCACCTTCAGCATCAACTGCTCCAAAGAGTCCTACTTCAGCCAAGTTCAGTGAGGAATCATGAAGCCAGGAAGCTTTCTGTTGCTCACTCTGCTGCTCTTCTCCTTGTACTCCAGTAAGTTCTGCTTACTAATCCAACTTTTCCTTTTTTTGAGAGAGATTTGAGGACAAAAAGCACAATAATCCAAGGGCTGGTTTAGTGGGAAATAATTGTTGCTCAGGGGAATCTGCACAAGAAGCTAATGAAAATTGGAGATTATTAGTATAGAACTGACACTTTCCCTGGAAGATTCGGTATACCAGAGGTTTTCAGGTTGTGACTCACAGTTTCTAAGAGATCTGCAGCAGCTCAGAGAGCAGGCCCAAGCTTTCACAAAAGTGAGGAAGAGGCATTGTGAGGAAAAGAGCCCGTTACATTGGTTTTATTAATTGTTTTTGATTTACTTTTAGACAAGTGGGGGAATCATATGATCATATTTCATTTGGGGGGATGGTGAAGCTGTGCTGTATGTACCAGTGCTAAGCATCGATATCAAGTGGTGCTTTTGGGTGTAACATAAGGAAAATTCCTGATGAAATCAGAAGTATTGAACTGCCCAATGATATCCCCATCAGCTTTATTAGTACTACATGGTTGGTTTTTACTGGAATTTGTGTGAATTTGTTCTTTTTATTTCAAGGATTTTAATTGGAGGGAGGGAAGAAAGGAGGGAGAGAGCAAGGGACAGTGCAAGAAGAAACACACAACTATTTTTTAAAAAAATAGGAGATAATGTGGAGTTGTTTCAAATGTTCACATTTAGTATGTTTTTTTCAGATATTGCTGCCCAAAAGTTCAATATAAAAAGGGTGAGTACCAGATTTTAGTCATTTAATGAAGTCCTTGTGTAGGATTCAGAAGTGCGCATACATAATAACTCCATGCCTGTCCCTCCCCATCACTACCAACTTTGTTGCCAACATGTTGTATCCTCAGATACAATAAGACTCAGAACGATTTTTCGGTTGCTTTTGTGTTGTGGAGACAATAACTTGGTCCTTAACACCAATAAGACCAAGGAGTTTATAGTGGACTATACAGTAGAAGGAATAGATTAGACATCCAGCTCTTGGTTAACAATGGAGACCAAGTGGAGCAAGTGGCTAGTTTTAAATTTCTGAGTGTTATCATGAAAGAGGACCTGATCATTGCAGCACTGGTCAAAAGGGCCCAGCAGAGATTATACTACCTGAGACTTCTCAGGAAACAACAACTGAATGAAAAACTGCTGGTGACCTTCTACCACTGCACCATAGAGAGTATTTTAACTTACTGCACCTGTGTATGGTTTGCCAATTGCACAATGGCAGATAGGACAGTGCTCCAGAGGATTAACATCATTGCTCAGAGGATCATTGGTTGCCCACTCCCTTCTTTGGAAGAGCTATATAGCTCCCGCTGCCTTAAGAAAGTTCAAAACATTCTTAAAGATCCATCTCATCCTGGGCACCCTTTTTTTTTTTGAACTATTACTATCTGGCAGATGGTACAGGACAATAAAAACAAGGACAAATAGGCTGAAAAACAGCTTCCACCCCAGAGCAGTAACTATATTGAATTCCACTGTAAAATGCAATATTAATGCAATATCAGGGGTTTTCAATTCAATTGTATGTGAGGGACATGTGTTTTTGTTTTATTTTTTATAGTTTTCTTATGTATGATGTACATTGAAGATGGCATTTAATTTCATTGTACGAGGTGCAATGACAATAAAGTAAACTACTACTAAAAAACTAATAATAATAATAACACCATGCCTGTTCCTCCCCATCACTTCGTTGCCAACATGTTGCCAACTTTGTTGCCAACATGTTGTATCCTCAGATACAATAAGACTGAGAACGATTTTTCAGGCAGTTTCCTCTCATCCTCCCCCATCAGGCCAGGTCTATAGATTTACACATACACATACACACACACACCTTAATGTTGGGAAGGACATTGTAAACCATGCAGAATTTATCTAAACAGCAATATAAGGATATAATTCCTAAAAACTCCCAGATCCTTTTTCCAGCATTGGAAAAATGGTGGAAATGAGAAACTAGTTCCTATTCTAATTAGTATTTAAAACTCTCTGTCTCTTCATATGAAAATTAATGCTGAAATTTACATGGTCCACAAATAGGATGTGACCTCTAATGAGTGGGATGGTAGTTGGCAATCAAAGTAGTTAGGAGAAACACGGATACTCCCTGATAGAGAATATAGATGGATACTTGTCATATAGAGGAGAAACTAGACCTGTTTTCTTTTTCTCTCAGAGGCAGGACCAGAACCTTTGAGCTGAAAGTGCAAGGAATATGATTTAGATGAGATATACGGTAAGTAGGGATTTCCTGTTGGCAAGAGCATATATCAGTGGATATAGTGGTTTCCTCAGTATGATTTCCTTCCCTTAGTCTGGGAAGATATCTGTCTGACATGCTTCAGGTGTTCCTGCTTTGAGCAGGAGCTTGGATTACGTGACCTCATAGATCCTTTCCGACTCTGATTCTAGATAATAAAAAATATTCTCCCCAACTTTGCTACAGATTGGTGGCGGGAAAGCGAAGGTAGTTGGATGGATAATGCAGGTTCATGCAACTTAGAACTTAGAACCATGATGGTGAACCTATGGCACACGTGCCACAGATGGCATGCAGCGCCCTCTCTGTGGGCACGTGAGCCGTCACCCCAGCTCAGCTATGCTGCGAATGTGCACACGCCTCCTGCTGGCCAGCTGGTCTTCGGGTCTCTGCCGTGCATGCGTGGTGGGCGGGGCGCATGCATTGGGCCACACGTGCATGCATGGGGCGGGGCACATGCGGGGGCTACACATGCATGCTGTGGGGGTGCGCATGCATGCATGGGGGTCAGGGCACATGCAGGGGGTTCGTGCGCGCTTTGGGCACTTGGTCCAGAAAAGGTTAGCCATCACTGACTTAGAACTTAGAATAATTTGTATGGCAAGGGAAAAAGGCAAGAATAAAACTCAAATCACTACAGGATTCCAGACTGAGAGGGGGCTTTGGCTTCCCAGACTGGGAACTGTATTATCAGGCGGCCGCAGCAACGTGGATTAGAGAATGGGTAATGCTAAAAAACAGAAGAATATTGGCAATTGAAGGGCACGACTTACAGCGGGGTTGGCATGCATTCCTGTGGGAGGGAAAGGAAAAAACTCATAAATACTTTCATAGGCATCAGGTGAGAGATGCGCTATTTGAAGTTTGGAGAAAAATTAAACAAAAATTTTATATAAAAATCCCAAGATGGATCTCAACCATGGAAGCATTGAGCTACCCAACTGTTACAGATTTAAATAAGATAGTAACTTATAAGAAACTGTTAGATAAACAGGGAAATTTAAAATCAAATCAGGAATTGCAAACACAGGGAATTAAGATAGACTGGTGGCCCTATTTACAGATACAAACAAAATATAAAAAGGATTTGAAACAACAGGGTTTTCAAAATGAACAACAAGAAATCGACAAGGTATTAACAGGTATAGAAGAAAAAATGATAACTAAGGTATATAATTGTTTATTAAAACGTAAAATGGAGGAGGAAGTTCTAAAAGAATCAATGATAGCATGGGCCAAAAACTTTGGGTACATCATTGAATTAGAGTATTGGGAACAAATTTGGGAAAAAAACTATAAATTGACTATGTCGGCCGCATATAAAGAAAATATATATAAAATGTTTTATAGGTGGCATTTATCACCAGTGAGATTGGCCAAAATGTATCCATCTGTGGCACCCAATTGCTGGAAATGTAAACATACACAGGGAACATTCTACCACATGTGGTGGACATGTCCACATACAAAGAAGTACTGGGGTAAAATTAAAAAATGGATCGAGGAGATAACGGAACAGAAATTGGAGCTAAGACCAGAATTGTTTCTGTTAGGAATAATAAAAGAAAATATGAGAAAGGAAATCTATTATATTATTCAACATATAATCACCGCAGCAAGGATTACCTTCGCCCAAAGCTGGAAAAAAGAAAAAACACCGTCGAATACAATGATTATAAAAAAGGTGCTAGAATGCGCAGAAATGAGCAAGCTAATTGGCTGGAAAGTAAAATCAATGTGTACAGTAACATAATATGATGTAACAAAATAAATGCAAATGTAAAATGTAAATAGATGTAAAGTAATATACAATGTGTATAAAATTGTATATAGAAATAAGAATGTTTAAGTTAAGAATAAGAGCTTGAAATATGGAAAATGTAAAACGAAGAAGAAACTTCCGATAGCGACAAGCTGTATTAGTAAATTATGTGTTGTCTTTTTAATGTGAAAAATTAATAAAGAGTATTAAAAAAAAAGAACTTAGAATAACTTTGTTGTCACTTTGAATATACACTAATTGGCATACTGAAATTTAGTTGCATACAGCTCTCAAAGGGTCACCACCTCCAATATACACTACATAAACATGACAAGATAAATAAATAAATAAATACAAAATGATGCATGTACCCACATATATTATATGACATGAAGAAACAACACAGTCTAGTCCAGATGTATACATATACATGGCAAGAGAAACAAATCTTGCGAGTTTACCAGACGAATGGCATAGGGAACAAAGCTGTTACAGAATCTGGAAGTTCTGCTACAAATACTTTGAAACCTCCTCCCAGAGGGGAGCAACAGAAGCAGACTGTGAAGTGGGTGTGTGGGGTCTCTAACAATGCTTTCAGCTCTAAGCACATAATGCTTATAAGTAGTATCCTGAATAACAGGAAGCAAGCTTCCTATAATCTTCTCGGCTGTCCTTACCACTCCTTCTATCTGAGGCACTGCTGCCACCAAACCAAACAGTGTTGCTGTTTGTTGAAACACTCTCAATCGTGCCTCTGTAAAAAGTGGCCAGGATAGAAGGAGAAAGATGTGCTCTCCTAATCCGACAGAGGCAATGCAGATGCTGCTTTGTACGCTTCACTAAGGAGGACATGTGGAGAGGCCAATTCAGATTGTTAGTTATCTGCACCCCCAGATACTTCATACTGTTGTCTGTTGTCTACAGTTGCATCCCAGATACTGAGTGGAGTATGACCATGCCGGCTCTTTCTAAAATCTACAATGATCTCCTTTGTTTTATTAACATTTAGAACCAGGTTAGTTTTATTGTACCAGTCCACCAGAGCCTTCACCTCTTCCCTATATGCATCTTCACTGTCGTCCCACATAAGACCCACCCCTGCCGTGCATCTGCAGACTTCACAATATGATTTGTAGCAGATTTGGCACAGCAATCATGGGTCATCAAGGTGAACAGTAGCGTACTCGAGACACAGCCCTGTGGGGAACCTGAACTCAAGGAGATGGAGTTGGAGACTTTTCTTCCAACTCGTACATAGTACATGTACATAGTGTACATGTACTTATACACTATGTATGTACACTATGCATGTATGTACATATACATAGTGACATACAAGTCACTATGTAGATAAATTAACCCTATTATGAAGAAAATTGTAAACAATAAGGCTGGAGGGAAATGAAAGACAGGATTGATTTATTGACTGATGCATTTTATATGACCGTGTCAACCTATAATGACATAGGAAGAGACCATCAATTCATTTAGAGCTGATTATTGGATGACACACAAATCTATTTCGTCACAATAATTCATTTAACTCATAGCATGACTCCTCAAAATACTTGCCTATGAATGGTTAGGGTTTGAATGGAATAACTGAATTTAAGAAAAATGAAAGTACAGAGTTCAGTTTTTCTGTATATAAAATATCATGTCTAGGAATGGCGCTCATGGCTGCAGATAGGATTACAATAAGTAGATAATTTAGGGCTGCTCCATGAAGCTTGTTCCACATAACTATCTAGTCCTGGGACCCATTGATTGGGAAGCTATTATTATAATTATGGTTCATCACACAGTCAGCCAGATGTTCAGACTGGATTTGGCATTTTTGTCCACATATGAAGTCCTCCTCACAGACCTGTGAAAAGCAAATATTGATGTCTGATGGTGTTAAAGGTATCATCACAGGATGTAAGCTGTTCTAGGTAAAGCTGCCTTTTGCAATTGACCAATGGTGATTTTATCAATGCTGATAGTTTTCAAGTGGTACTCCAGTTGTTTTGGGATTGCACCCAAGTGATCTATTATTATTGGTACTACCCTTGCTTTCTTTTGCCACAGACATTCTAATACTATTTGCAAGTCTTTGTATTTTATTATCTTTTCCAGTTCTTTCTCTTCTATTCTGCTCCCATATCCACTATCCAGGCTTTTTTTCCCCTTATCAGCAATTAAGTCTGTTGTGTTATATGGCAAATGCTTGTTTGTTTGAATATAAAGTCCCAGAGCATTTTAGTTTCTTCATTTTTATGGAGAAGTTTGAAAATATTTTAATCAGGAGAGGGGTGCTTCTTGAATCCTGTGTTAATTGTGTAAAAGGAAGTTTACAACTGGCAAGCTTGCTACCCACTTCAGCAACAGCCAATTCCACATCCAATTGCATCCAGAAAGGACAGATTTCATCATCAGAGTAGTCAGGGAATGCCTATATAGCCTGGAAGGGCAGGGGAAAGCTTTGAGGCCTCACCTTCAGCATCAACTGCTCCAAAGAGTCCTACTTCAACCAAGTTCAGTGAGGAATCATGAAGCCAGGAAGCTTTCTGCTGCTCACTCTGCTGCTCTTCTTCTTGTACTCCGGTAAGTTCTGTTTACTATTCCAACTTTTCCTTTTCTGAGAGATTTGAGGACACCCTTGTCTCCAGGAAAAAACAGGCAATAATCCACAGATACCCCCAAGGCCGGTTCAGTGAAGTCCTTGGAAAGGACCCAGAAGTGTGGATGCTTAATAATAAGCCCATGCCTGTCCCTCCCCATCACCACCCCCTTTGTGGCCAACATATTGTAACCCCTGATACAATAAGACTCAGAACGATTTTTTCAGGCAGTTTCCTCTCATCTTCCTCCATCAGGCCAGTTCTTCTGTTTAATCCATTCCCTCTCCCAAGCTGCTTACCCTTCTCAACCCTTCAGGGGAACAGCACACAATTAAAAACATATGCACTGCAAAATGTAAACAATCACAAACTAAACAATGTTTTAAGTTACTGTTACAGAGCTGTTTCTTTCAGTGTATCTTACATGAATACGGAGCCTTAATAGTGAGGCAGGTGTTGCAAACTATGCAGATCTAAACAGAAATATAATGACTATAAGTTATAATTCCTAAAAATCCCAGATCCATTTTCCAGCATTGATGTTCTATAATGTTCTATATTACAAGAAGGAGCATCACCTGGAACAGGAAGGAACTTTGCAGAAGAAAGAATTAAAAGCTGATACCGTAGGATTGTTGTTGTTAGTTGCGAAGTCGTGTCCGTTCTAAATCCCGTTGCTACTGGTACGCTCGCGCGATGCTTCTGCGCAGAAGCGTCCCGGGCGGGTGGGCGGAGCCTCCTGCCGCCGCTACTGGTTCGCCGAACCAGGCCGAACCGGGAGCAACCCACCGCTGATCGCGACCCCATGGACAATGTTCCTCCAGACCTTCTTGTCCTCTACCATCTTCTGGAGTCCATTTAAGCTCATGCCTACTGCTTCAGTGATTCCATCCAGTCACCACATTCTCTGTCGTCCCCTTCTTCTTTTGCCCTCAGTCTTTCCCAGCATTAGGCTCCTTCCTTCTCATTAGGTGTCCAAAGTATTTGAGTTTCATCTTCAAGATCTAGCCTTCTAAAGAGCAGTCAGGGTTGGTCTCTTCTAGGACTGACCTGTTGAGTCTTCTCCAGCACCATAGTTCAAAGGCCTCAATTCTTTGGCGCTCAGCCTTCCTTATGGTCCAACTTTCACAGCCATACATTGCAACTGGGAAAACCATAGCCTTGACTATACGCACTTTTGTTGGCAGGTTGATGTCTCTACTTTTTAGTATGCTGTCTAGATTTGCCATAGCTTTCCTCCCCAGGAGCAAGCATCTTTTAATTTCTTGGCTGCAGTCCCCATCTGCGGTGATCTTGGAGCACAGGAAAATAAAATTTGTCACTACCTCCATTTCTTCCCCATCTATTTGCCAGGAATTGAGAGGGCCAGATGCCATGATCTTAGTTTTCTTAATGTTGAGTTTCAAGCCAACTTTTGCACTCTCCTTCTTCACCCGCATCAAGAGGCTCTTTAGTTCCTCTTCACTTTCTGCCATTGGAGTGGTATCATCTGCAAATCTGAGGTTGTTGATATTTCTCCCGGCAATTTTAATTCCAACTTTTGATTCATCTAGCCCCACCTTTCTTATTATGTGCTCTGCATATAAATTAAATAGGCAGGGTGATAGTATACAGCCTTGCCAGACTCCTTTCCCAATTTTGAACCAATCAGTGGTTCCGTGTCCAGTTCTCACTGTTGCTTCTTGACCCGCATATAGGTTTCTCAAGAGACAAATAAGATGGTCTGGTACTCCCATCTCTTTAAGAACTTGCCACAATTTGTTGTGATCCACACAATCAAAGGCTTTAGCATAGTCAGTGAAGCAGAAGTAGATGTTTTTCTGGAACTCCCTAGCTTTCTCCATGATCCAGCATATGTTGGCAATTTGATCTCTAGTTCCTCTGTCTCTTCGAAATCCTGCCTGTACTTCTGGTAGTTCTTGATCCACATACTGCTGGAGCCGAGCTGTAGGATTTTAAGCATAACTTTACTAGCATGTGAAATGAGTGCAATGTGCAAAGTGCTTCATTGAGCTATGCAAGCCCCTTCGCCACGACAAGCCAGTAATCCATGAAGGGGGCTGATAGGATAGACACTCATAATCAGTTTGGCCCAAGTTTATCCAAATTATCATCAGACCTGCACCCTTAAAAAGAAGGGCAGGGCAGCCCTATTCCCTGTCCTAAAGTCCCCATGCATTCGAAAAATATGTACTCGAAAAATATGTACTCAAAACTATGTTTGTACTTATTATATACTCATATTAATATTTATACTTTACCTGTAATCATATACATGCTTGACCAAATAAATAAATAAATGACATACATCATTTGCTTTTTCCCATAGCGTTATTGCCGGGGGTACCCAAAACGCTTCTGCAACCAGGGTTATCGACTCCATCGTGGCTCTGATGGCAGGACTTATACCAACAAGTGTGATTTCTGCAATGCTTACGTGTAAGTACATGTTTCACTCTGTGCAATTGGAGAATAAAGTATTTGGATCGGGAGCCTTGGATTTCTAGGCTTCAAAAAAGAAGTATGTAAACTTATCCTCCTTTCAAGTATTCATTCAAAAACCATTTTCTGCCACAGATAAGTTGCATTTTGGTTCCAAGGAGAAAATTTTACTAATTTTAGGGGGAGAGGGAAGCATAGGCAACTTGTCACTTTCAGAAAATCCCAAGTAATCTTGCTGACTATTAGAGACTTTTGGCTGGGTGAGCCATGATGGTGAATGCATCTCTGTGGTTTTTTAATTTAATTTTTGTCTCTGTTTTCCCATCAGTCGCAGTGGAAGAACACTTCGGCTGTTAGGCTTCGAAAGATGTTGAAATCTTAAAATGCAGAAGACTAAGGAACATTTATTAAGGATATTTCACCATCTTGGTGAATGCCTTGCTCATTAACATCCCCACAAAAAAATTCTGTTCTTCCCTCATTCTGCTCTGTTGCTCTATTAAATGTCTTTGGCGGATTTAATCAATAAACAAAGCAAAGCATTATCTCTCCATGAATCTTCTTTTGGAACGTGTTTCTGCCATACTAGATTTTTTAGATAAGGTTGTTGTTCATACTTGAAGAAAGCCAAGTATTTCAGATAATATATTCAGGAAAATAATGACACTCTATCGAGGCAGGATTAGAAAACTTAATTAAAAAAATACCTTCACAGATCTCATGTGAATGGTAACAATTATTTCTTTGGCTCTTATTGCAGATTGGGGTCCACTTGAGGTACCATCGCCTCCTCCCCCTTAAAGCTTCCATATTAGAGGAGTAAATGATCACCTATGAGGGATGGCTAAGTTGGGGAAGGAAGGACTACCCAGAAGAGAAGAGGACTACTTGGTCCTGTCCTCTCCAGTCTTACAGAGGAAGGAGTTACTATTTGGCAAATTAATAACAATAATTCTATCACAGTTTATGGCAATAGATCCTGTTTCCTGTGTCATTAAAAAGAAGGGTGGATTATAGTTATAAAGTGAATAACTTGCCATTCACTTTATAACTTTAATCCACCTTCCAATACCGAAAACAAGAATTTGTCATCTCAAATTTCCATCCCATTGTGCCTCCAGTGACAAATCTTACAGCAATGTGCTTTTTCTGCAAGACGTATTTATAAGTATAAGACTCTTATACTTGAGAGATATAAGGAAAGATTACCAATTTTTGACCAAATGTTTAATTAAGAAAGGAGTGAATTTCAGATGGTTGGTGCCAGAAGGGGTATTGGTGAATTGGAATGAACAAAGACATAGATTGGATACAGTTGAAAAAGCAGAAGTATTTTACCATCAAAACATTGAATTCTTCGAAGGAGAGAGACCTAGAGAAGAGAGAAGAGCGACACAGATGGAAGAAAAGGACAGAGAAAGACAAATAATAGAGTTAAAGGAACGTGAGGAAAGAGCAATAAGAGAAGGTGGTGCGATAATAAAAGATCCACAAGAACGA
>QLTV01000398.1:723176-733216 GCA_003457575.1 Thermophis baileyi
CCCATTATGCTTAAAGCCTTATCATTGTCCCGATTAAAGTCAGCTATTTTCTTTGCATCTTCATCTCTTGTTGCATCCCACAAAGTTATATCTAGTGGATTAGTTATTACAGTCCATAAACCTTCCTTTCTCAAAAGCAGGCTACATTTCGTAGACCAGGAAGCATAATTTGTTCCATCCAGCCGGGTTATCATGGATAAACAAGTTGACTGTTCCTGTGCCATTATTAGTCTAATACAACCTTAACTGTCTGAATATTAAAACTGAATAGTCACACTACTCAAAATCTTACTAGCAACATACCACTGGGCCCATAACCAATGTTAAGGAATTGTGCAGAGTAACCTCTGGGCCCTGAAGGCTTGCACAGTGAACCATAATGTTGCAGTAGATATAAGTAATGATTCAGTCAATAAACAGATACGTTAAAGTGTATAAAAATAGTTTACTCAAAGAAATAGCACAGTCCAAATAAACAGTCCGAATCATACACGTTCAGTCAGTCAGTGTTTAGAAGTACAGCAGTCTCCTTACGAGCCTTTCTTTGTCTTAATCAGCAAACAAAGATTTCAGCTTTCAAGCAATTCTATACTATCACAGATAGTTACGCTACACACAGAGCTTCCTCTCAGACACAAAGTCAATTAAGCAATAAATCAGCAGAAGAGAGAGAACTAACCATATTCTCTAGCTCCCTCTTATGGCCGTTACTGCCAGTCAGAATGCAACAATGCATTTAAAGCTATATTACATATATACATTTCTCTTTTCTCTACCATTTCTGCTGTTATTACTAGTTCTTTCATTTCAACTTCTTTTTTATTCTTATCCACCTCTTTTAACCAAGCTGCATCCTTGTTGTATTTCTTTGGGTTATCCCATATCTTCGTCCAGAACTTCACTGTTTCTTCCTTGTCAGGTAATGACTGATTCACTGCAGTTTCTCCATTGATGGATTGATAGAAACATTTCTGATTGGATTGAAATGGCAGGTTCTGCCTATAATTTGCAATTCGAGCTTCGTATGTGCTAATCTTCTTGGCTATTGCTGTTATTTGCTGCTTTATTATTTCCAGTGCTTCCTTGATCTTCCTTGCTTCTAAGTGATATTTCTTGATTAGGTATTCTTTGGTCTTCTTGTTCTTCAGCTTCTTTTCTTTCATCTGTTCTAGCTTGCTTGCATCTGATCTCAACTTTCTAATCTTATTTTCCAATCTAATCTTCCATTTTTGTGGTGCACTGTTGGATTCTTCTACTACCAACTTTCCTTGGTTTGCCTCTACATTCTGAATTACTTCTGGCAAGGCTTTGATTTCTTTGCCCTGGGTGAACCTTTGCAGTTCTTCCAATTCTGCTTCTGTGAATACTGTATTTCGTATTATAAATCGATGTTGATCTGCTAGCCTCTGTTCTGTTATTTCTGATTCTGGATGTTGTTCTTTCTAGAACTGGTGCATTCTTTTCAAATATCCTCTTCTTGTTGGGCTTGCTCTGTAATAACAGATCATTATTTCTTTGTTTTCAATCACTGTATATTTGCAACGGGTAAATACCTTTTCTCCCAGTAGTTCTGCAGCTGCTGGCCCTGGTTGCTCAGCCAACAGTCCTGAGTCCTGTAGCCCATTTTTCACCAGATATCCAGGAACTCCAACATCTAGCACGGACCTTGTTAACCCTGGCGACATCCAAGCCGGTATGGCTTTCTGAAATGTACGTCTCACCATATTTTTTATGGGAGAGACACTCTTTGTCTGACTCCACTGATGAGACCTGTCTAGTATGGTTGAACCTCTGACATAGCTCTCATCTTCCTTAGAGTACACAAGCCCCACAACCACATTAAGGTAGTGCCTAACTGGGGATAATGATGATGATGATGATGATGATGATTTCATAAATATGATAAATGATAAATGCATTAATAAAATTCACATATAATATTGATATGTATTACTAATATTATATGTTAGTATATGTAAATAATGAGGTAAGAATTAAGCATGGGTTACTGTTATCACATAAATGAGGAGAACCTTTCTCATAATAGCATAAGCACTTCTGCATATATTATGATCCCTGAACTACTAATACATTGGCACTAGAACCATCCTCAACATCTGCCTTGGATATCTATATCTATTTCCAAGAACTCATTCCTGTTCAGGTGTATTCAAATATGAAATTTTACCACTTGCTCTCTGATCTGGGAGGCAAAGTACATATATTCCTTTTAGAGGCATAGCTTGATTATGAGGACAAGGGTTCAGCACTTCTTTTCTGGAAGGCAGGAAGTGCCAGAGGCAAACAGTTCTAGACCCACTGCCAAAAAACAGAGTTTCCCTGCTTTGCTTCCCCGAATCTCCTCCAAATAGGAACAACCAGTTGCTTCTCCTGGCATGAACCATATAGTTGGTTGACTCAATGGGTAGTTCTTGGTTTCTAATGGCAATTGCCTATTTTAATTGATGTGGTTGTACAATGAGTCATCATATGGCTACAGCACTTATTCTGTTTTCCCCAAAATAAGACCCAACCAGAAAATAAGCCCTAGCATGATTTTTCAGGATGCTCGTAATATAAGTCCTACTCCAAAAATAAGCCCCAGTTAAGATTGTCAATCATGATGGACCTATTTAGTATTGTATTTCCCTGAAAATAAGACCTAACTGGAAAATAAGCCCTAATGCGTCTTTTGGAACAAAAATTAATATAAGACCCGGTCTTATTTTTGAGGAAACATGAGTAGTAGTGGAAGTCTGACAGTCACAGTTGCCATCATTAAGTGAGGACTAAAAGGGAACTCTAGAAAAGAAGTAATACAGTTCCAACAACCAACTCCTATGAGCATTCCATTTTATTATCTAGTACCTACGCAGATATTTTTTCCCCTTCCCTTCCTCACAATGTGTCCTGCCCCCACTCACCCACACATCAGGGTTGGTGTAGAGAGCTTTATTCAGTCTGTTCCCTCAACAGTTCTATTTCAGGTTTTCAGCTAACCCCCAGCTGCAAGCTTAGCACAGTAATTGGCTCGCGACCAAATAGATAACCAAAAGCAAAAGAAATTTACAGCCAAACCAAAAACAGTCTTGGAAATAAAGATTTTGCCTGGATAGGTTCCAAAAACAAACAGCCAAAAATCCCCTCTGAGGTTAGGGGCCTCCACTGAAGTTTGCCAACAAGTCTGGTCGTCCGAGTTTCAGGGCTTGCAAGGAGAGGTCACAGGAATAGTCCAAGCCAAGAGTTCAGAGGGTCGTTTTCAGTGAAGCCAGCCATGAACAAGCTCCAGACTAACCTTCCAGGCAATGGCCAATTAGTCCACCCGACAGATAACCGGCTGCTCCAAACATGAACATAAACGCTCTCCACAACTGAATTAAATCCACAAGCTGCAGAGTTCCAGAAACACAAACAACCAGGAGACAGGCAATATGACAGAAAAAGCAAGACTCCTGGTCCCTGCCTGCTGACATTCTTTGGTTGATGACACCCAGATCATGCCCATCCTGCTGGACCAGATTAGACAGGTAGGAACAAATTGAAAAAGATGGTCCATCAGGTAACCCGGTTCCTTTTTGCTTGGTTCCATTTTGTGTTCTTAGAAATTTTGAATATTGCAGAAATCCAATCCCGTTTACCTGGCAGATGTTGTGGTTTAACTGAACATTTGGTTTGTCAAGAGTTTGTCTTGTGGTGTAAGAAGAAACAATTGCATTCTATTTTGAACCACACTGCCTCATTACTGCAATAAGATTCTTCTTAGTTTCCACAAGTGTAGTGGATTCACTTTTATCACAAAGTCCATTGAAAGAACACAGAGTTAAAAACATAACTGTTGAGCCACAGAGAACACACAGAACGATGAAGAGTGTTTCAATGCTATGCTCCAGCCGGGGAAGGAATAGAGAGTGAAAAAAAGGCTCTGAGTGTCAGCATCTACGGTACTGAAGGAGCACAGATGAAGAAAGAATCTAGCATAGACCATATTTTAGCATCCTCCCACCCTCCTTATTCATCCCACCCTCCTTATTCAGGCAGAGATTGAATTTTTTGTAGGAAACTAAACCTGGAAAGCCCGCGCATCGATAGAAATCTAATTTAATATTTATTTTAAAACATATTGTTCTTTGCTATGATAAACTAGTTCATATTCTAATTGGTATTTAAAACTGTCTGTCTCTTCATATGAAAATTAATGCTGAAATTTACATGGTCCACAAATAGGATGTGGCCTCTAATGAGTGGGATGGTAGTTGGCAATCAAAGTAGTTAGGAGAAACATGGAGACTCCCTGATAGAGAATATAGATGGATACTTGTCATATAGAGGAGGAACTAGACTTGTTTTCTTTTTCTCTCAGAGGCAGGACCAGAACCTTTGAGCTGAAAGTGCAAGGAATATGATTTAGATGAGATATAAATAGGGATTTCCTGTTGGCAAGAGCATACAGTATATCAGTGGATATAGTGGTTTCCTCAGTATGATTTCCTTCATACTGGGAAGATATCTGTCTGACATGCTTCAACAGTTCCTGCTTTGAGCAGGAGCTCAAACTAGGTGACCTCATAGATCCTTTCCGACTCTGATTCTAGATAATAAAAAAATATTCTCCCCAACTTTGCTACAGATTGGTCACTACCAAAGGGAAGGTAGTTGGATGGATAATGCAGATTCATGCAACTTAGAACTTAGAATAACTTTATTGTCACTTTGAATGTACACTAATCGGCATATATTAAAATGAAATTTCATTGCATACAGCTCTCAAAGGGTCACCACCTCCAATATACACTACATAAACATGACAAGATAAATAAATAAATAAATAAATACAAAATGATGCATGTACCCACATATATTATATGACACGAAGAAACAACACAGTCTAGTCCAGATGTATACATGAACATGGTGAGAGAAACAAATTTTGCGAGTTTACCAGATGGATGGCATAGGAAACAAAGCTGTTACAGAATCTGGAAGTTCTGTTAGAAATACTTTGAAACCTCCTCCCAGAGGGGAGCAACAGAAGCAGACTGTGAAGTGGGTGTGTGGGGTCTCTAACAATGCTTTCAGCTCCAAGCACATAGCGTGTCAAGCCGAAGCCATTTTCTTTGGATCTTTGGCCTGCCACACTTTATGCTAGTTTAAAATGTATTCTTTGCTATGGGAATTTGGGAGGGGCAGTTGTATGAGGGATGTCTGCATGTAGCCACAACAAATTCCTCCTAGATTGTCAAGGTCATCCTTTGTCCTGCACCTGCACAGAAGAAGGTGGAGTTCCTACCAAGCTACCAGATGAAGATTGGTCCATGTGATGAACTTGGGGGTGTGGAGACAAAGGCTTGAAATTTCAACTGGGTGGAGAAACCCCAAAGACTTCAGATTCGGGATTTCTCCCAGCCGTGCTGACATGGCTCTGTTAATAAATTGGAACTTTGAGGAATGCCTTGCCTCGGACTCTGATTTAATTCCAGATGCTATTCGGAACCCTGACAATATCCCGAATCTCTCATAAAACTCTCTCAGCTGCCCCAACCTTGGGCGCTGTTCGGGGTCCTGAGCCCCAGCACCATCCCGGCAATGGGCGGTGCGAAGACTCAGGGAAGATGGAGGAGAAAGATCGAGCCGCTGGGGAGCGAGGAGAGGACGATGCCACGAAAAGGATCAGAATCCACTCGTCTCCTCCCCCCCCAGCGAGCGTGGGAGCCTCACCTGGGCTCGGGAGCGATCATGGCCCATGAGTGGAGGCAGCAGAAGATCCTGCTCACCGGCTGATCCGAAGGCAAGGGATCCCAGCCGCTGTCTCGCAGCCAATCGCTGACGGATCTCCACGATCAGTTCGGCCGCCTAACCGTAAGTTGGACTAATCCCCAACCGGGACCCAAAGCCACTAGATGGAACCTGGCCCAACCCACGTTCTCCTTCCCAAGGAAGCACCTGGGGCCCCAGTCGAGTGGGGACACAGCCTCTTTCCATACCGCAGCCAGCAGGACCCCAGGGGACCCTCAAACTGGAGTGAAGCCTACGTGGACCACCATTCACCCCGAGCCTTGGGCGACCCACCATGCTGACCTAGCGAGACCACCTCTAAGGCAGCAGGGAGCGTGGAGACTGCAGCCTCCAGCCCAGCAGCCAAGCCTCGGCATGGTGCCGCCGTGGCAAGCCCCACCTGGATGGGCCTTCTTCCCCAGAGTGGGATGGGTGCAGTGTCAATGGATGCCTGGGGCCCCTCTGCCACTCAACCTTGCTTGGGATGGCGCAGCAAACCCCTGTGATGCCAGGCCTTGCCACGCAAACCCCGCTGCCAGTGCAAGGGCCCCTCCCCCCCACTGGGGGAGCAGGCCAACAGGTGCAGCCGGGAGGGGGGCTAGTTGGAGGGCCCCCACAGCCAGCAGCCGCTCCGCCAGCCATGCACGTGCAAGCCGCCGCCCCACCGGCCTGAGAGCCACCTCCCCGGTTCCGGGCGACGTTCGACGGGCATCCCAAAAAATTGACCTACTTCCTCCACCGCGTGTGGGCTTATGTGGATGAGTACGGCACACGATTCCAGTCTGACAGGCAGTTAATCGACAAGACAAGCCGCCCAGAGTCCTTCGGGAGTTGGGCGGCATATAAATTTTATAAAATAAATATCAACAAGATAACCGAGGGAATGAATGAGGGGGAGGCAGCTGAGTGGGTGGCTGAGCTACATGACGAAGCGGCCCCCAAGCTAGATGATGCGGATGAATTCATCCAACTAATGAGGGTCCGGTTCCACGATGCGGCCCAATAGGTGGACGCTGAAGAGCGAATCAAGGGGTTAAGGCAGGCGGGACGCCCAGTGAAAGAGTTAGTGTGGGAGTTCAGAAGAGCGGCCAGGAAAGTGCGAGACTGGCCCGAGCAACTCTTGGTGCATACGTTCCACGACACCCTGGATCCCAAATTAAAAGAGGCGTGTGAGATCCGAGGGGTTCCCGATAGGATCCAAGATTGGTATGGCACTGCCATCACCCTAGATCATGTGGTCCGTGGCCAGAAGAAAACCCCCACAGATCGACAAGCCCGGAGGCCGTTGGGATGCCGCGTTCCCCCAAAACCAACCATCGCCCCCAGTCCTGGACCAACGCGAGGCGTGAAATGCTTCCGATGTGGTCAAGCAGGCCACCGAGCATCGGAGTGCCTGGCGCCAGCCCCAATAGCGTTGCCAAGGGCCAAGCCAACCCCGGCCCCCAGGAGGAGGCCGGCGAAACCACCAGAGCTGGGTCGCATGGGACTCCAAGCAGGGGAGTCCCCTCCACCCTCCGACGATGCGGAGACATCTCCAGCAGAGGAACCACCCCCACGATGGGACGAAGGAGACAGTGGCGAAGACGACCCGATGGTGAGTGAAGCCGTTCACCCCTTCCTCGTTAAGGCAAAAATCATGGTGCTGGGGATGGGGAGAGAGGGGGCAGTAGATGCCATAATAGACACGGGCTGCTCAAGATGTCTAATCAGCAAAGCAGTGGTAGAGAAGCTGAAAATCAGCACCAGGCCCCTAGCGAACCCCATCCGCTTCCAACAGGTGGACGGATCGTTAATTGGGGGGGGGCTGCCACTCTCCTCACCGAGTTGGTAGACTTGCAGATAGGATGCCACCACGAACTCATTCGCTTCGTAGTCACCCCCAAGATGTCTGAAGCGATCATTCTGGGCCTCGCGTGGCTAGACAAGTGGACCCCTATCATAAAGTGGGAGGATGGGTACCGAAAGCTGACTGTGCATATTGGGCTGACACTGCCAACAAAAAACCAAAGCAGCCCGAAGGAGCCAACACCCCAGAACTCCCACGGCCGCGGCGGCACACGAAACCACGCCCCCAGGCTCCCAGCAGGTGCCCGCGGAGTACCGAGACCTAGAGGGGGAGTTTAGTGAAGAGGACTGCAACTACCGCCCCCCTCATCGGCCCACGGACTGCGCGATAGAAATTGAGCAGGTGCCACGCTCCCAAAGCCCAAAATGTACTCCATGACCCCAAAGGAATTGGGAGAGCTGAGGAGGTACATCGACGCCAATTTGGAGCGAGGGTTCATCCAACAGGCAAAAT
The DNA here is from genome assembly GCA_003457575.1 of Thermophis baileyi. NCBI lineage: Eukaryota > Metazoa > Chordata > Lepidosauria > Squamata > Dipsadidae > Thermophis > Thermophis baileyi. The sequence continues at coordinate 731,248 of QLTV01000398.1, forward strand.
CAAAGATCGCTGCCCCCGTGCTCTTCAAGGAGAAGAAAGATGGGGGGGAGGCTCCGGGCCCCCATCTGTTCAAGGGGGTACTCATTTATTTGGACGACATTCTCATCTTCAGTGAAACACTAGAGGAGCATGTGAAACTAGTGAGGCAAGTCCTAAAGAAACTTCTAGACGCCAAGCTGTATGCCAAACTTTCCAAGTGCGAATTCCATAAGACCTCCCTGGACTACTTGGGCTACCGCATCTCCAGCGAGGGAATAGAGATGGATCCCGAAAAAGTGAAAGCAGTGCTCGATTGGCAGCCTCCACGCACTCGTAAGCAGCTACAAAGCTTCTTGTGCTTCGCAAACTTCTATCGGCAGTTTATCCCATCCTTTACCGCGGTGGCACTGCCACTGACTGAACTATTAAAGACTGGTCCATCACCCACCAAGCCAAGGCCCAATCAGCCGATTGGTTGGACAATGGAATGCCAGAAGGCATTCGAAAAGCTGAAGCGTCATCTAGCTCGGGGGCCGAGCTGGTTCTTCACCCAAGAACCAATCTTGCAGCACCCCGACCCAGACAAGCAGTTCATAATCCAGTCGGACGCCAGCGACGTAGCGGTGGCGGCGGTGCTGCTACAGAAAGATGAGGGAGGTCAGCTCCTGCCGTGCACATACGTATTGAAGAAACTCACCCCCACTGAGAGGAGGTGGGCCATTTGGGAGAAAGAAGCATATGCTGTTCGTTGGGTGCTGCTCACGTGGAGACAATTCCTAGAAGGGGGCAAAGTACCATTTGAGGTGTGGACAGATCACAAGAACCTTGAGGCCCTGAAAACCCCCAGGAAGCTCTCACCCAAACAAATGCGTTGGGCGCAATACTTCAGGCGATTCAAATTCGCACTGAAATACATCCCATCTGGAAAGAACCTACTAGCTGATGCCTTATCCAGGAAACCACAATATGACAGTCAGAGGGAAGAAGAATTTCACTCGGTTATTTCCCACTCGGTTATTCCCCCCTCGCCAGAGGAGCCAGCAGGCACCAACCCCCCAGAGGGAGAACTAGCGGCCCCAGTCTTCACCAGGGCTCAAGCCAGGTGACCGAGGGCACGGAGTCAGAGTGAGTGGACCGAGAAGTTGCCCAACGACCCCTGGCTCAACGACAACAAGGAGATCCTGACGATGAGAGAAGGCTTAGCCTGGAAGGGATCCAAGCTATACGTGCCTGCCAGCCTCCGGCTAGAAGTGCTCCAACGAAGTCACGACTCCAAACTAGGAGGACATTTTGGGTTCCTCAAAACCCTCCATCTAACGCGACGGTAGTTTTGGTGGCCAAAGATGAAATCCGAGGTGGAAGGCTACGTGAAAAGTTGCACCACTTGCGCCACCAGAAAACATTGGCCAGGAAAACCGCCGGGACTGCTGCAGCAAGTGGCGAACCCCAGCAAACCCTGGGAAGAGATAGCCATGGATTTCATAGTGGAGCTCCCAGACAGTAAAGGGAACACCATGATCTGGACTGTGATTGATCTGTTTTCCAAGCAAGCCCATTTCGTTGCCTGCTCCAGACTTCCATCAGCCAGACATCTAGCTAAACTGTTCCTCAAGCACATCTACTGCTTACATGGAGTACCCAAAAGAATCATCTCAGACCGGGGTGTACAATTCACTGTCAAGTTCTGGAGAGAATTCCTGCGTGTGATAGGATCCACATAAGGACTCAGCTCGGCTTTCCATCCGAGTACAAATGGAGCCGCGGAACGTACGAACGCAATGGTGGAACAATACATCCGCTGCTACGTAGACTACCAACAAGACAATTGGACGGAGCTGCTGTCATTCGCAGAAGTAGCGTACAACAACGCTGTCCACAGCAGCACTGGACTAACTCCTTTCCAGATCACCAGCGGCCAAGAGTTCGTACCAATGCCAGAACTCCCTACCGAAGCTCCCACTTCGATGTCCCTGGCTGAATGGATGGAGAA
>QLTV01000398.1:741010-752930 GCA_003457575.1 Thermophis baileyi
CAAACAGGTCTTCAGAAAGCACCCCCATTGGTTGCTGGAATTACCATCCCAGAGAAAGGAAGAAAGTACAGCAAAGAAAGGGAAAGGTGGGGAGTGGAAGAAGGAGAAAGGAAGAAGAGGAGGGAAGAGAGGGGGGAGAGTGTAGGAGAGAGGGTAGGAGGGGGTGTAGTGAGGAGTAGAGGAGAGAGGGAAGGGAAGTAGTTTTGGAGGAGAAGGAGGAAAGGAAAGAAGAAAGGGAAGGAAGGGCTGTAAGATAGGAAAGGGGGATGGTGAAGAAAGGAACCTTGAACAAAATAAAGAAATAAGATAAATATAAGATATATGTACAATGATTGTATAAAAGAATGAAATGTAAAAGGAGATGATAAATATGTGAAGTGTTTATATGGAATTGAAAATAAAAAATTTTAAAGAAAAAAAATCATGCTCCTAATCACCTCTCCTCCCCCCAGGGGGACCCTTTGGCTTATCAGGGTATTTATCATGGAATTGCTTGACTAGCCTATCTGCCTTCACATTCCAACTCTTGACCCAGATAGCTTCAGACAAAGGGTACCCTTTCCAATGTACTAAGTATTGTAAGCGACCCCTATACAGCCTAGAATCCAAAATTTTCTTCACTTTACAGTGAGTTTCTCCTTGTACAACTATAGGAGGAGGAGGTGGTTGGGTTTGAGGTCTTAGACTAGACCCAACAGCTGGTTTCAGCAGGCTACAGGATGCACTTTCCCTAGAATTCAGGGAAGGCTAAGCTGAACTGTCACTGGGTTAATTATCTTCACTATTGGGAAAGGACCTAAAAATTTTGGCCCTAATTTCTTGCTAGGCCTCAACTGTATGTATTTGGTTGATAGGAAAAGCTTATCTCCTACATGGAAGGGGGGTTGGAGAGAACGGTGTTTGTCTGCCTGCTTTTTATATTCTTCTGCAGCGTAGGACAGTGCTTTCTTGGTATTTTCCCACCCCTTTTTCAAAGACTCCATCCATTCTGCCAAAGACATGGAAGAGGGGGGCTCTCTGGGCAGTTCAGGCATGGGGACAAACTCCATGCCACTGGTGACCTGGAAAGGGGTCAATCCAATGCTGCTGTGCACTGCATTGCTGTAAGCCACCTCCGCAAACGGTAACAGGTCTGCCCAGTTCTCTTGTTGGTAATCCACATAGCATCTTATATATTGTTCCACCATTGGGTTCATACGTTCCACCACACTGTTCGTACTCGGATGAAAAGCCAAGCTAAGTCTTTGGGTGGACCCAATGGATCTCAGAAACTCTCTCCAGAATTTGACCGTAAATTGGACTCCTCGGTCTGAGATGATTCGGCGGGGTATTCCGTGCAGACGGTAGATGTGCTTGATGAATAGTTTAGCGAGTTTCTTTGCTGACGGCAGCCCAGAGAAAACAGTAAAGTGGGCTTGTTTGGAGAACAAATCTGTTGTGGCCCGCCGGCGGCCAGCGGAGCTGGCAGCAGAGTCGGACAGTGAGGAGGTTGGGGAGGAACATGGCCAGTCCTGGGGGCTGGGGAAAGTTCAGACGAGGGCTCTGCGTCAGAGGCAGAGAGGGAGCTAGACAGCAGTGAGGCAGAGGAACAGCTGGAGCCTGTTCCCAGTGTGCGCATGCACAGAGTTGCCAGAAGACAAGAACAACTAAGAAAGCAGGGTCGACTTGGGAGTAAATCCACACCTTGGAGGTAATTGGCCCCTCCCATAGGAAACAAAAGCGGAATGAACGGGGAATGGGCTTTTGCAGGAAACAATTCATTCGTTTGGTCATTTCAAGAGTGGAAAGTTCTGTTCGTGACTCTAAGAGACTCTGTGCCAAGTTTTGCCTTGCCCTGCATTTGGAAACTAGTGCTCTGGCAGCTTTCCAAGCGAGATAAGGTTTGTGTTGATAAATATTCCTCTGAAAGACTGTTTGCCAAGCCTTGCTGACTGTGAATGAAAGCAATTCACAGTCGTGTAAATAAAAGAGGTTTTGCCGGGACTAAGATTCTGCTTTATGCTTTTTAAGGAAGAATAGGTCAGAACAGTTTGTTTCCTGCCATTTAAAAAGAAACCTGTATTAAGATGGAGCAGCTTCATGTGGAAAACACTCAGCTCAATCAACAGGTAGCTCTGCTGGCAGCCCAGGTGGCTCAGCTTAACACGCTGGTCCATCTTTGCCTTAGGATAGACACCCAGTTGCAGAGTGCGTGAAACCCTGGCTCCACAGGAGGAGCCCATGGAATTAGGCACAGCCAGACCCCACCTGTCGGTGACCGAGAAAAACAGATGGCACTCAGGGAGGTTGTGTTTCTATTGCGGGGAACCTGGGCCTCTTGCCCCAAGAAGCGACGAAGGCATTGGCTCCTGGGCCTGCCCCACAGTCACAGAAAACCCTGTCGGGAAACGCCCCAAGCCCAAACACCAAGTCATGCCCAGCGGACGTGGCCCCTGGACCTCCCCGGCACTTGATCCTGGCGGCACAAGTATTCCTGTCCAGTAAACCACAGGGGATTGTGGCACATGCCCTGGTCGACTCTGGAGCCACAACAAACTTTATGGATGCGGCGTCAGGTGGATCCTCCTCTGCTCTGGAGACCATTGATGGCTGGGTGCTTCTGTCTGGGCCTATAAAGGCCACCACGCAACCCTTGCGCCTGGCCATTGGATTTCATGAGGAAGCTATCCAGTTTTATATTACCTCTGGCCTGCATTTTCCCATGGTCTTGGGCTTGGCTTGGCGCCAGACACACGATCCGCAAATCTACTGGTTCCAGAACCATTGCGGGACTTCCTGGACAAAAACCTGGCTTGGAGTTTTATCCGGCCCTCATCGTCGCCACTGTCTGCCCAAGTCTTGTTTGTGAAGAAGAAGACTGGAGACTTGAGGCTTTGCTGCAACTACTGCAAATTAAATGCCATCATGGTGCGCAATCGGTATCCTCTGCCCCTTATTCCTGAACGGTTGGAATGGCTCTGGAAGGCTACCGTTCACCAAATTGGACCTGCGCAGAGCTTATAATCTAGTTCGGATCTGGCCCAGGGATGAATGGAAGGCGGCGTTTGGCACCAGGTACGGACATTTTGAGTATACTGTTATGCCATTTGGATTGACCAATGCTCCCACCATCTTCCAACATTTTATGAACGACATCTTCTGGGACCTCTTGGATCAGTTTGTCGTGATTTACCTGGATGACATTTTGATCTACTCTTCCTCCCAGGAGAGCCACCAACAGCACCTACGCCTGGTACTGCAATGGCTCCGGGAGAACCGCTTGTATGCAAAACTGGAAAAATGCCAGTTTTTTCAGTCGAGCATTGAGTTCCTGGGGCATTGCATATCGCCTGAGGGCATTGTGATGGAGCCGAGAAAGGTTGAATCTTTGTGTAGTTGGCAACTTCCTCGGCAAGTGAAGGCTATCCAGCGACTCCTCGGGTTCGCCAACTATTATCGGACCTTTATACCTGGCTTTGCTTCCCTGACTGTGCCCCTCACTCGACTCCTTCAGAAAAAGTTCCCATTCTGGTGGAGTACCCCCGAGCAACAGGCATTCCAGGCCTTGAAGCAGGCATTCATGAAGGAGCCCATCTTGAAACATCCTGACTCCCACTGTCCATTTGTAGTGGAAGCGGATGTTGTTGTTGGAGCAGTATTACTCCAGGCTCACGCGTTCGGCGGTACCCTCTTCCCTTGCGTGTATTATTCGCGGAAGCTCATCTCTTCTGAGTGCAACTACACCATCTGGGAGAAGGAGCTACTGGCCATTAAGAGGGCGTTTGAGGCCTGGAGACATCATTTGGAGGGGGCCTGACATCAAATTGAAATCCGGACGGACAACAAAAACCTGGAGTTCCTGCAGACCACCTGGAAACTGAACCAACACCAGATTCGGTGGTCCCTCTTCTTTGCCAGGTTCAATTTCCGCATCACCTACATCTCCAGTGATTGCAACCAAAGGGCGGACACGGTCTTGTGGAAACTGGAGTATTCCCGCATCGAAGACCAGCTTCTGCCCCAGACAGATTTGCCCGTAGAGTCTTTTTTCGTGTTCCAGGAGCCAGTGGACTTATGGTCTGATTATCTGGCAGTAGCAGAGTTCGTGTTCAACAACTCAAATCACACCTCCACGCAAACGACCCCTTTCTTGGCCAATGTGGGGTATCATCCTCGGTTCTTTCCCCTCACGCAGCTCGACGTACCGATTCTGGCGGCTACTGACTATCTGTCCAAGTTACAGGCCGTCCATCAACTAGTGTGACGGTATCTGAAGAAAGCCAAGGAGGACTATAAAAGAGTTGCAGACCGATCTTGGTGAGCGATGCCGGCATTGGCTGTGGGAGATCGGGTATGGTTATCCACCAGGCACCTTCTGTCAGACTGGCCGGTCAAGAAGCTAGACCACCGGTACCTTGGCCCATTCCCCGTTGAAGTGGTCATCAACCCAGTCGCCTACCACCTGACATTGCCACACTCGATGCGAGTCCATCCGGTCTTTCATAGATCCCTCCTTGTTCCAGAATGGCCAGCCTGTCCACTCCGCCAACCTGACCATCCCCAGCCAGCGCCACGTGACGGAGATGGGCCGCCCGAGTACAAGGTCACCAGCATTTGGGACTCCCAGTGGCTGAAAGGACAGTTCCAGTATCTAATTGAGTGGAAGGGTTATGGGCCGGAGGATTTCAGCTGGGAGGATGCGACCTCCTTGCATGCACCTGCTTTGGTGCAGGCCTTCCACAACCAATTCCCGTCACGGCTGAATCCGGATCGCCGACCCGGGGGAAGGGCCCTGCAGTGAGGGATAGTATTGTGGCCCGCCGGTGGCCAGTGCAGCTGGCAGCAGAGTCGGACAGTGAGAAGGTTGAGGAGGAACATGGGCCAGTCCTGGGAGCTGGGGAAAGTTCGGACGAGGGCTCTGCATCGGAGGCAGAGGGAGCTAGACAGCAGTGAGGCAGAGGAGCAGCTGGAGCCTGTTTCCAGTGTGCGCATGCGCAGAGTTGCCAGAAGACAAGAACAACTAAGAGATCAGGGTCACAAAGTAAAGCCACACCTTGGAGATAATTGGCCCCTCCCATTGGAAACAAAAGAGGAATGAACGGGGAATGGACTTTTGTAGGAAACAATTCGTTCATTCGGTCATTTCAAGAGTGGAAAGTTCTGTTCGTGACTCTAAGAGACTCTGTGCCAAGTTTTGCCTTGCCCTGCATTTGGAAACTAGTTCTCTGGCAGCTTTCCAAGCGAGATAAGGTTTGTGTTGATAAATATTCCTCTGAAAGACTGTTTGCCAAGCCTTGCTGACTGTGAAGGAAAGGAATTCACAGTTGTGTAAATTAAAGGGGTTTTGCCAGGTCTAAGACTGTGCTTCATGCTTTTTAAGGAAGTCTAGATCAGAACAAAATCAATAACCATCCAGATTACTGTGTTCCCCCCAGTTTCTGGCAGTTCAACTATGAAATCCTTTGCAATTTCTTCCCAAGGTCTACTGGGGCTTGCCATTTGTTGAAGGAGTCCAGAGGGATTTCCTGGCCTTATCTTCATTGCAGCACATGTGGCACAGCTCTTTACGTAGTCTTCCACTTCTGCTTTCATTTTTGACCACCAGAATTGCCTTTTAGCGAGGTGTAGGGTCTTCAGGAATCCAAAGAGGCCGGCTAGCTTAGAATCGTGGAGCACTTCGAGTCTCAAGCTTGCAGGGACATACAATTTTCATGCTAGCCCCTCCCTCATAGTCAAGACATCTCTGTTGTCAGTGAGCCAGGGGTCGGCTGGTAGCGTGGCTTTTAACGCAGCTGTCAGCTTGTGCTGGTTTGGGTCGGGTGGCTGCCTGGCTTGGCTTCTGGTGGTGACTTGTGCTGCTGATTGTGTGGGAGGAATGATGGCATGGATCACTCGGCTGTCAAACTGCAGCTTTCTTGATAGGGCATCTGGTAACAGGTTTTTTCCTGCCGGTATGTACTTTAGCTCAAATTTGAAGCATCTAAAGTATTGTACCCAGAAGACTTGCTTGGGAGACAGTTTCCTGGGGGTCTTTAGGGCCTCAAGGTTTTTGTGACCAGTCCAGACCTCGAAAGGCACTTCCCCCCCTCTAGAAAATGTCTCCATGAGAGTAAAGCCCAGCGGACAGCGGAGGCTTCTTTCTCCCAAATGGCCCATTATCTCTCCATGTTGGTGAGTTTTTTGGACACTTAGGCACAAGGCAATAGCTGCCCCTTGTCATTCCTTTGTAGGACTACCACAGCCACAGCCACGTTGCTAGCATTAGCTTGTGTGATGAATTGTTGCTCTGGGTCTGGGTGCTGCAGGATTGGTTCCTGGGCAAATAGTCTTTTTAAGTTTTCAAAAGCTTTTTGACAGTCCATTGTCCAAGCAATTGGCTGAGTTGGCTTTTGCTTCGTTGGAGGGGACCCCGTTTTCAACAGTTCTGTCAGGGGCAGGGCAACCTCTGTGAAAGCCTGGATAAACTGTCTGTAAAAGTTAGCAAACCCCAGGAAACTTTGAAGTTGTCTGCGGGTGCGCAGCATTTCTTTCACTTTTCCTGGGTCCATTTTCATGCCTCTGCTGGAAATTCGGTAGTCTAGGTAATCCAGGGAAGTCTTGTGAAACTCACACTTTGACAGCTTGGCGTAAAGCTTGGCGGCAAGGAGTTTTTTCAGCACTTGCTGTACTAGCTTTACGTGTTCTTCAAGGGTCTCGCTGAATATAAGAATGTCATCTAAGTAAACGAGGACCCCTTGGTATAGGTGCTCATGTAGTACTTCGTTAATTAGCTGCATGAATACTGCGGGGGCTCCCTGCAAGCCGAATGGCATGACTTTAAATTGGAAGCTACCGAACGGACAGTTGAATGCAGTTTTCCACTCGTCTCCCTCTCTGATTCTTATGCGATAGTATGCTATTCTTAAATCCAATTTGGTGAACACCTTGCCCTTCGATAAGTGGTTTAGCATGTCTTTCATGAGGGGGAGGGGATAGGTATTCTCCATACACATGGCATCAATTCCACGAAAATCAACACAAAGTCTCATCACCCCATCTTTCTTCTCTTTGAAGATCACTGGGGCCGCCACTTTGGATTTCGCCGGCTGGATGAAGCCCCATGCCAGATTGACGTCTATGTACTTCCTCAATTCCTCCATCTCTTTTGGAGTCATGGAGTACATTTTCGGCTTTGGTAGTTTAGCCCCTGGTACAAATTCTATCGCACGATCAGTCGAGCGGTGAGGGGGGAGAAAGTTGCAATCTTCTTCACTAAAGACCCCCGATAGGTCTTGGTATTCTTTTGGCACTTGCTGGCTGTCAGATAGACGTCATTGGCCGGGGCTGTGGTTTCCGGCCCACTAGTTTCTTTTGGGGCTGTGGCTTCTAGATGATGGTCCTGCCTCACAGGTGGCAGCAGCCCAACACCGATGACTAGCTTCCTATAGCCGTCCTCCCAGGAGATTGTGGGACACCACTTATCTAGCCACACAAGTCCTATTATGACTGATTTGGTCATCTTTGGGGTTATCACAAAACGGAGGAGTTCTTGATGATGACCCATCTCCAGTCTGACAAGGTCAGTGACCAATGTGGCAGGGGCCCCGCTGATCAGCATCCCATCAACTTGCTCAAAGTGGATGGGGTGCACAAGGGGCCTTGTGCATATGCCTAACTGTTCGACTATGGGGAGGCTGATTAGGCATCGCATGCAGCCGGTGTCTATGACGGTCTCTATTTCTCCTTGGACCCCCATCTCTGGGACTACTATCTTGGTTTTTATAACAAAGGGGCAGATGGCTGCACTTGTTCTGACCCAGCGTACTGACAAAGGAACACAGCACAAACAGCGTCCGTACAAACCTTGTTTTAATAGTAACGGCTACTAATTGTCTTACTTAGCAGTCGTCCTAAATTCAAATAAAGTGTAAACCCATCTTTTCTGTGCAACGGCTGTTAATTAATCTCCTTAACAGTCAGCAATAGTCCAAGTAAAAGAACACAAGTCTGATAAAGAGTCTTTCAGATAACAGCAGATAACCCACACGAATCTTACTGTTTTTGGCAAAACGCCCAGGAACAATTTGCAGGCAACTTTGACGATTTCAAATGTTACTGATTTTTGGCAAAACGCCCAGGAACAATTTGCAGGCAATTTGACGATTTCAAATGGGAGCAGAACAGAGGTTTGAATTCAAAGACAAGGGCTTGAAATGAACGAAGTTGTTTCCTGCAAATTCCTCAATCATTTTCCTCACTTAAATAGGCTATGGGAGTGGCCAATTATCCCCAAGCCTTACTCCCAAGTAGTCCTTCTCCTTAGGAGCTATTCCTGCCTTTTGGCAGCTCTGCGCATGCACACATTGAGAACAGGCTCCTCCTCTTCTTCTTCACTCATGGCAGCCTCTGGAGGTTCTGAAGGCCCTGGCTGAATCCCTGCCTCTGGCACCGAGCCTTCTGCAGCCTCCTCGCTGTCCAACTCTGCGCCAGCTGCACAGGCCACTGGCAGACCACAACAGCACTTACCATCGGGTCGTCATCGCCGCTGCTTTTCCCCGCAGAGGCTGGAGGAGATTCAATGGCTGGAGTTCCCTCTGCTTCGTTGTGAAGGAGCGGAACTTCCACAGCCTGCTTGGCAATTCATCCTTTGTCAGGCAGTTTCTGTGGGTTCTCTTCATCCCGGCTCTGGCTAGAGACCAGGTTTGGGGAATTGGAGTCAGAGCTAGGCATTCCGAGGCCCGGTGCCCATGTTGGCCACACCAGTAGCACTTAACGGTCCCAGACGGTGTGGGAGGGGGCGCCTCAGCTTTCTTCACCTGTGCTCAGCATCCAAGAAGTCTTCTGGCAGGTTTATCCACAGCTGGCTTCCTGTGGGGGTGAATCTCCAGGTCCAGAACAATAGCTGTATCCGGTCCGGTACTCCCTGATGCCACAGGCTTGCCTGAGATCTGGGTCAAGAACCTCTTTGAAGGTGTGCACTAGTAGGCACTCTGGCCAGTCTCGTAACTTTCCAGCCAGTCTCCAAAACTCCCAAATTAATTATTTTGCGGGTCTGCTGGCTTGCTTCAATGCTTTAATTTGGGTTTCAGCCTCCACTTGTTGGGCAATGTTAGATCTAGTGACATGCCGCTGTTCACCTGAATCCAGAGGGTTGGCAAAGGCATCCTTGAAACAGGAATTTCTGGTAATGAACTTAATGTAAGCCGTTTATCTTCTGTACAACAGCATAAATTTACTGATTCATTTTGCTCCTTAAATTTTGGATTGCAGAATTCTTCAATTCTAAGTTGACGACACAGTCCATTTCATGTTTTAAAAGAAAATAAAGCAGATCATGTTTTCTATGCCCTTCTAAAATTCAGATCTTGCTTGGTTCCATTTTTTGTTCTTAAAAATTTGGAATATTTCAGAAATCCAGTCCAGGTTACTTAGCAGAGGTTGTGGTTTAACTGAACACTTAGTTTGACAATAGTGTATCTTGTGGTCTAAGTGATGCGGCCCTTAAGTGAGACATGTGACCGCAGCACCTAGTCATGGCATTTTGACAGTTGCCCATCATTAAGCAAGGACCAAGCAGGAACTCCAGAAAAGGAATAATACAGTCCCAACAACTAACTCCTATGAGGGCTCCTAAACTCCATTCCACTACCTAGTACCTAAGAAGATATGTTCCCCCTCCCAAAGGCTGACTGCTCAATTCTAAACGACCATTTCCCCTCACTCCTTTTTTGTAGCAGACAAATTTAAAATAGGGACAGAGTGGTCTCCCTAAACAGTATGGATTACATGGCACTGGAAACAGCCACTATGTTTGAAAGAAAGGGAAGAAATTGTGCTGCCTCCAAAATGGCTCCTGTTTTGGGGTAATGGCACATGGCCTTCATAACTTGGAACTGGATTACACGAGGGACCATCTTTTCCATGTATTCCTACATGTCTAATCTGGCCCACCAGGATGGGCATGATCTGGGTCTCATCAGGCAAGGAATGTCAGCTGGCAGGGACCTTTTCTGCCATAGTATAGAACAGAACAGAATAACAAGAGTTGGAAGGCACTTTGTAGGTCATCTAGTCCAACCCCCTACTCAAGCAGGAGACCCTATTACCATTTCTGACAAGTGGCTTTCCAGTCTCTTCCTGAAAGCTTCCAGTGATGAAGAACCCACAACCTCTGAAGGCAAACTATTCCATTGGTTGATTGTTCTCACTGTCAGATAATTTCTCCTTATTTCTCAGTTGAATCTGTCCTTGATCAGTTTCCATCCATTTTTCCTTGTCTGGCTTTCGGGTGCTTTGGAAAATAGGTTGACCCCTTCCTCTCTGTGACAGCCCCTCAAATATTGAAACACTGCTACCGGTATCATGTCACCCCTGGTCCTTCTCTTCACTAGATTAGCCATGCCCAGTTCTTGCAACTGTTCTTCATATGTCTTAGCCTCCAGCCACTGAATCATTGTTATTGCTCTTCTCTGTACTCTTTCTGGAGTCTCAACATCTTTTTTATAGTGTGGTGACCAAAAGTGGGTGCAGTATTCTAAGTGTGGTCTTATTAGTACCTCACGTGATCTTGTTTCAATCCCTCTGTTAATGCAATTTAGTATTGCATTGGCTTTTTTGGCTGCCCCGCACACTGCTAGCAATAGCACTTAGCAATGGCACTTCACAGTGTTTTACAGCCCTCTCTAAGCAGTTTACAGAGTCAACATATTGCCCCCCAAAATCTGGGTCCTCATTTTACCCACCTCAGAAGGATGGAAGGCTGAGTCAACCTTGAGCCTGGTGAGATTCGAACAGCCAAATTGCAGGCAGCTGGCAGTCAGCCGAAGTAGCCTGCAGTACAGCAGAAGTAGCCTGCAGTACTCCATTCTAACCACTGTGCCACCTCAGCTCTTGTTTACATTTTTAAATGTAAACACTGCTAGCTCATATTTAATTGATTGTCCACTAGGACTTCAAGATCCCTCTCACAGTTACTGCTATTAAACCAGGTTTCATCTAATATGTATGTGTACTTTTGGTTTTTCTTGCCTAAATGTAAGACTTTACTTTTCTCTATACTGAATTTCATTTTGTTAGAATTTCCTTTTTTATTATTATTATTATCTTTGACTTTTGTTGCAAGTCTTTGTTCTTTCCAAGCCTTTGCTTTCCTGACTTCATCTTTGCAGATTCTGGCTATCTGCTGATATTCTGCCTTAGTTATGTGTCCCTCTTTTCCTTTTTTTCTACTTATCCTTTTTGTCTTTCAGTTTATCAGAGAGATCTTTGTGCAACCATACTGGTTTTTTTCTTGGATTTTTTCTTTTTCTATTTTCAGGGGTATTGTGCTGAACTGGGCTTTTATTGTCATATTTTTCAGAGTTTCCCAGGTTTCTTGAGTTGTTTTCCACTTTAGGATTTTAATCCAAGGAAACTTTTCCAAGCTCTCTCTGAGTCTGCTAAAATCAGCTCTTTTAAAATCTAAGACTCTGGTATCATTATGTTCTATTGCTTGTGTTTGCATTATATTGAATTCCAATATGACATGGTCACTCTCACTTAAGGTTCCTGCAATTTCAACTCCCTCTATCAATTCTTCTCTGTTCATGAGAATTAAGTCCAGTATGATTGTCCCTCTTTCCTGAGATGAGGATGGATCTGACCCTGCTGGCATTGGGAAGGACTTGAAGTCTTGGCTATGTACCTGGGCCGGAGGTCCTGAACGTTTGAAGAGTCCCGTTTCCTGATTATGCTGACACTGATGGATTGTTATAAATCTTGGCTGCTATTTGTAGTTAATTTCTTTTTTAAAATGTGTCTTAATTGTATGATTTCTTGTTGCTCAGAATTACTGCTTTGAGATGGGCAGCTATGCAAACGAAAAAAATTTATTTATTTATTTATTTATTTATTTATTTATTTATTTATTAAATTTGTATGCCGCCCAACTCCCAAGGGACTCTGGGCGGCTCACAACAATATA
>QLTV01000398.1:768347-789313 GCA_003457575.1 Thermophis baileyi
GCTTTTATGGTTTGATCATTACAGTCTTTACCATTAGGTCCTTTAAGGGGTGGGATGGATATCGCGTCTTTGAGTTGGTTCTTTACAAAGTTATAGAAGGCGCGGATGGATTTCGTGCGTAGAAGGTTTTCTTCTTGATTAATGTGATAATTGGTGCATTCAGTCTTTATTTGGTGGCATAGATTTTTGTAGCGGCTTTTAAAGTTAGCAATGTAGCCAGTTTTGTTTTTTTGCCAAAGAGATCTTTTTTTGGATTGAAGCTTCCTTATTTTTATAAAATTATATTTTTATTTTTATTTATTTTTATGGGTAATTTGTTTTTCTTGGTTTTGGTGGTTATTAGTGGTACGTATAGTACCATATATTGATATATATAATATATATATATTGAAAAGCTTCAATGTATTTGGCCCATCACCCGTAAGGGGACAGGGTTTTCCTATCTACAAAATACTTACAGACCACCCAGAAAACAAAGAAACTGGGACCCAAGTATGTAGGCCCTTTCCCTATTGTTAGGATTGTAAATCCGGTCATGGTACAGTTAGAGCTACCCAAAACCCTTCGATGGATCCACCCTGTGTTTCATGTTAGCTTGTTGAAACCTGAGCATGTATCTCCTCTTCGACCAGGCCAACCTGCCCCTCCAATTCCCCTCCTCATCGAAGGTGAACAACACTTTAAGGTCAAAGAGATCCTGGATTCCACGAAGCATAGGGGGAAAGTACGCCCAGAGTCCCTTGGGAGTTGGGCGGCATACAAATTTAATAAATAAATAAATAAAATAAATAAAGTACAGGATTTGGTGGCTTGGAAACATTTCCCTCCCTCACAGTCTAAATGGGTGAACGCTCGGAATGTCCGGGCCCCTAAACTCCTACAACTATTTCACACTAAATACCCTGATAAGCCTTAATGTTATTGACTCCCCTGTATAGTAGATTGTCTATTTTGTCTTCTGTTTTTTCCTTAGGGCTAACGCCTCTACTGCAGGAGGGCCGAATGTCAGCCGGATCTCCAGCATGGATTTTCCCTTTGATGCTTGCTTGCTATCAGCTGCATAGTAACAGGGAGGGGGGAGCATGGCATTGGGTTGGGGAAGTGAGCTGGTGTGAAGACGGCCCATGTGAATAAAAAGGGAGGTTTGCTCTCACAAATTACTGCGCAGCTGAATGGAGTTGTTTATATCCAGTCAAGGCCAACCATCCTGGAACTCCAGATGGACGAAAACACCTGAAGATGTGCCCCACATGACACTTCGTGGGACGGGGATTGGACATTCAGCCTGGGTCCCTGGGGGGAGGGATTTGGGAAAACTTTCAATGTGTAACTTTTGCGCCTTTTGGCTCAGATCTTGCTTTTCTTTCGCTGCTATCATTTCAAACTCAGTAAAAGTACCTCTTCTCTACTTCAATGGAGTTGGGAATTTTACTTCTTGGGATTTGAATGGAGGCAGACCTGACACCCTGCTCTATACACCAGTGCTCAGCATTCCCAATAGTTGGAATAAAGTGGTCCTTTCAGATGTAACATAAGCAGAATTCCTGCAGAAATCAGCAGTGTTGAACTGCCTAATGATTTCCCCATCAGCTATATCAGTACTAGATGGATTTTCTGTTAATGTTTTCTTTTCATTTCAGCTGCTCAAGGATTTAACAGAAGGGAAGGGAGCAAGGGACAACACATATAAAAACACACTAGTACATTATAAAAAATTGGAGATACTATGGAATTGTTTCAAATGTTCATGTTTGGTATATTTTGTTTCCAGATATTGCTGCCCAAAACATCGATTTAAGGGTGAGTACCGGATTTTAGTTATTAAGTGAAGTCCTTGTGTAGGACCCAGAGGTCTGGTGCATAACAACCCCATACCTCTCCATCTCAAAAACCACATTTGTTGCTAACGTGTTATATCCTCAGATACAAAAAGACTAGAACATTTTTCAGGGATGTTTCAGGAATTCCCTCTCCCAAGCTGCTTATCCTCCTAAGTGCTTTAAGGGCCCAGCGCACAATGAAAAACATATTCCCCATAAAATCTAAAATGTAACGAAGTAAACAATGTTTTATGTTACTGTTATGGAACATGTTTCTTTCAAAGGATCTTCCCCCTAATTGTGGGATAGGTGTTGCAAGCCATAAAGATCTAAACAGCAATATAAAGGCTTTAAGATATAATTCCTAAAAATCCCAGATCCATTTTCTAGCATTGCTGATGTACGATGGTCTATATTAGAACAAGCAGCACCTCCTGGAACAGGAAAGAACTTTGCAGAAAAAAGAATTACAAGCTTGCAGGAAAAAAACAATAACCAGTTTGTCTGGGTTATTCAAATTATCATCAGACCTGTCCTCTTAAAAAGAAGTGAAGGGTAGCTCTATGAAATAAATCATATGCTTTTTCCCATAGTGGTATTGTCAGGAGTATCTAAGTTCCATCTGCACCCTGGAATATCTACCCCATTGTGGCTCTGATGGCAAGACTTATGGGAGCAAGTGTTTTTTCTGCAATGCTTATATGTAAGTACATGTTTCACTCTTTGCAACTGGAGAAGAAACCTTTTGGATAGGGAGCCTGGTTTTCTAGGTTTTAAAAAAGAAGTGCACAAACTTATCCTCCTTTCAAGTATTCACTTAGAAAGCATTTTCTGCCACAGATAAGTTGCATGGTGGTTCCAAGAAGAATATTTCATTAATTTTAAGGGGAGAAGGAAGCATAGCCAACTTGTCACTTCAGAAAATACCAATTAATCTTGCTGACTATTCTAGTCTTTTGGTTGATGGTGAGCCATGATGGTGATGCATCTCTGTGGTTTTTTAATTTAATTTTTGTCTCTATTTTCCCATCAGTCGCAGTGGAAGAACACTTCAGCTGAAACCCTTGGGACCATGTTGAAATCTTAAAATGCAGAAGACTAAAGAACATTAATTAACATCCCCACAAAAAAATCTGTTCTTCCCTCTGGTTCTGCCCTGTTGCTCTATTAATTGTCTTTGGCAGATTTATCAATAAACAAAGCAAAGCATTATCTCTCCACAAATCTTCTTTTGGAACATGTTTCTGCCATACTAGATATTTTAGATAAGGTTTTTGTTCATACTTGAAGAAAGGTAAATATTTGGGATAATACATTGAAGAAACAAATCAATCTCTATAGAGGCAGCATTAAGAACTAATTAAAAAATACTTTCATAGATCTCTTGTGAATGGTAACAATTATTTATTTGGCTCTTATTTAGATTGGGGTCCATTTGAGGTAGCATCGCCCCCTCGCCCTTAATAGCTTCCTACTCCCATTAGAAGGAGTAAATGGTCACCTATGAGGGATGGCTAAATTGGGGAAGGGAGGACCATTCAGAAGAGGGGAAGACCACCTGGTCTTATGCTCTCCTGTCTTACAGAGGAAGGAGTTAATAAGAAATAATCATTTTGTCACATTTTAGGGTAATTATGGAAATATTTCCTGTTTTCTGTTCCCATCCCACTGTGCTGCCAATGACCAAACTTAACAGCAATGTTCTTTTTCTGCAAGAACTATTTGTAAATATAAGATTTACTCTCTATAGCTAGAGAAGAAATCATTACTACAGATAATTCTGTCCTTCTCCCTGAGCAAACAAATTAATGTTTAAATTTATTCTTGAGGTTGTGAATATTTACTCAGAAATTTAGGATATTCTGCCAAAGAGGGATTTTCTAGAACTCTCAAGCAGAATATTTTATCTATTTTAGTTGCCACAGGAGAGAAGGTATGGTTCCAGGATCCCTCTAGAAGCCCTTGTTTAATGATGAAGAATCAGATTATCCCATCTATGCCTATTCTAACTAGGTGGGGGAAAAATAGGAGACCAGCAATTCTACAAATTGTCTTTCCAATTACCTTTCCATGTTACTATCAACATATCAATTCCATTTTACATGCTTTATTATTATATATTAAAATGCATGATACATTCATTAATAATCACTTATACAATACTGATATGTATTACTAATATTATATGTTAGAATATGTAAATAACAGGAGGCAAGAATTAAACATGGGTAACTAATATCACATAAATGAGGAGAACCTTTTTCATAATGGTAAAAGCACTTCTGGATATAGTATAATCCCTGAACCACTAACATATTGGCACAAGAACTTTCCTTAATATCTGCCCTGGATATCTATATCTAGGAACTCATTCCCATTCAGGTGTATTCAAATATGAAATTCTATCATCTGCTGTCTGACATGGGAAGTAAATCACACACTTTGTTTCTAAAGGAATTTTGATTATGGGAACAAGGATTCAGTACTTCTTCTATTCTGGAAGGCAGGCAGTGTCAGAGGCAAACATTTCTGGCCCCACCGCCAAAAAACAGAGTTTCCCTGCTTTGCCTCCCCCAATCTCCTCCAAATGAGGAACAGCCAGTTGCTTCTCCTGGCATGAAGAATGTACTTGGTTGACTCTATGAATAATTCTTGATTTGTAATGGCAACTTAGACGAGAATTGACTGTTCTAATTGATGTGGTCATACAGTGAGACATCATGTGACTGCAGCACCTAGAAATAGCAGTTCTGGCAGTCACAGCTGCCATCATTAAGTGAGGACCAAGAGGGAACTCTAGAAAAGGAGTAATACAGTCCCAACAATAGCAATAGCAATAGCACTTAGACTTATATACCGCTTCATAGTGCTTTACAGCCCTCTCTAAGTGGTTTACAGAGTCAGCCTCTTGCCCCCAACAATCTGGGTCCTCATTTTACCGACCTCGGAAGGATGGAAGGCTGAGTCAACCTTGAGCCTGGTGAGATTCGATCTGCCAAACTGCTGGCAGCCGGTGATCAGCAGAAGTAGCCTGCAGTACTGCACTCTAACCACTGCGCCACTCTAACCACTGCGCCACCGCGGCAACCAACTCCTATCACCACTCCTAGACTCCATTCCACTATCTAGTACCTACACAGATATATTTTTTTCCATTAAAGGCTGACTGCTCAACTCCCAACACAGCCATTTCCTCTCCCTCCTTTTTTTTCCCCTAGCAGAGAGATTTAAAATAGGGACAGAGTGGCTTCCTTTAATGGTGGTAACTGAATGACACTGTACTGTACTGAAGCAGGCACTGTACTGTACTGAAGCAGGCACAATTTTTGAAACAAAGGAAAGGAATTGTGGTGGCTCTGAAATGGCACTTGCTTGTTGAATGATGTCACAGGGCCTTCACAACTTGGAACTGTGTTACCTGATGGACCGTCTTTTTCAATGTGTTCCTACCTGTCTAATCTGGTCCAGATGGGCATGATCTGGGTCTCATCAGCCAAAGAATGTCAGCTGGCAGGGACCAAAAGTCTTGCTTTTTCTGCCATAGTGCCTGTTTCCTGGAACATGTTCCTTTCTGAGATGAGGATGGATCTGACCCTGCTGGTCTTTGGGAAAGCTTTGAAGTCCTGGCTATGTACCTGGGTCTGAGGTCCTGAAAGTGTGAAGAGCTCCATGACCTGTTCAAGCTGACACTGATGGATTGTAATAAAGCTATTTGTAGTAAATTTCTTTTCTTAAATGTGTCTTAATTGTTTTTATGATTGATTGGTGCCCAGTGGTGACTGGTTTGAGATTGGCAGCTATACTAAAAACAATGGAATATAAAATGGAACAAGACAGAGAATTGCTGGCATATTGTGATTCTGG
This sequence comes from Thermophis baileyi, assembly GCA_003457575.1. NCBI lineage: Eukaryota > Metazoa > Chordata > Lepidosauria > Squamata > Dipsadidae > Thermophis > Thermophis baileyi. The sequence continues at coordinate 774,032 of QLTV01000398.1, forward strand.
ATAAAGGAAAGGATAGGAAAGGGTCATTGCGGATGCTGCTGCTATTTATATTACTTTCTGAAAAACTGTGGAAGAACCTATACTCCATAGAATCACAATGGATGGTAGCATCTGGCCATAAATATAAATTAAATCTAATGACATGCTGCCACTCACCTGAATCAAGACAGTTTACAAAGGAATTCTTGATACAGGAATTTCTGGTAATGCGCTTAAAGTAAACAGTTTATCTTCTGTACAGCAGCATAAATTGACTGAATCATTCTGCTCCTTAAATAAATTTTGGAATGCAGAATTCTTCAATTCTAACTTGACATGTTCCATTTCATGTCTTCTAAGTTTTAAAAAAAAGAAAATAAAGAAGATCATGACTTTCATGACCATTTTAGAACAGAACAGAACAAAACAGAACAGAACAGAACAGAACAGAACAGAACAGAACAGAACAGAACAGAATAACAGAGTTGGAAGGGACCTTGCAGGTCTTCTAGTCCAACCCCCTGCTTAGGCAGGAAGCCTATATGGTTTCAGACAAATAGTTGTCCAATCATTTTAATTCAGCTTTTTAATTCAGATCTTACTTGGTACATGCAAATATTATGAAGAATGTTGTAACCAATATGGCTGGAGGGAAATGAAGGATTGATTATTGATTTATTGACTCATTTATTTAATATGACCCTGACAACCTGTAATAACATAGGAAGAGACCATCAACTGATTTCGAGCTTATCACTGGATGACACACAAATCTATTGTATAATGATAATTCATTCAACTCATAGCATGAGTCCTCAAAATACTTGCCTATGAACGGTTAGGGTTTGAATAGGATAATTGAATCTAAGCAAAAGGAATGTGTAGAATTCAGTTTTTCGATATATAAGATGTCATGTCTAGGAATGGCACTCATTGTTGCAGACAGGGTTACACTAAGTACACATTTAGGCCTGCTTTTGAAGCTTGTTCCATTTAACTACCTAATCCTGGGACCCATTTATTAGGAAGCTATTATTCTTACTATGGTTTATCACACAGTCAGCCAGATGTTCAGAATGGATTTGGCATTTTTGTCCACATATGAAGTCCTTCCCAAGGACCTGTGAAAAGCAGATATTGATGTCCGATGGTGTTAAAGGTATCGTCACAGGATGTAAGCTGTTCTGAGTAAAGCTGCCTTTTGCAATTGACCAATGGTGATTTTGTCAATGCTGATGGTGTTCAAGTGATGCTCTAGTTGTTTTCGGATTGCACCCAAGGGCCTCTTATTATTGGTGTCACTTTTGCTTTCTTTTGCCACAGACGTTCTATTTCTATTTGCAAGACTTTGTTTTTTGTTACCTTCTCCAGTTCTTTCTCTTCTATTCTGCTAGCCAGAATTTTTTGTCTTTCTTATCAACAGTTGTTAAGTCTGTGGTGTTATATGGCAGATGGTTGTTTTCTTTGAATCTAAAGTCCCAGAGCACTTTCATTTCTTCATTGTCATGCAGAAGTATGAAAATATTTTAATCAGGAGAGAGGTGCTTCTTGAACCCTGGGTTAATTGTGTAAAAAGAAGTTTACAAACTGACCAGCTTGCCACAGCGAATTCCACATCCAATTGCATCCAGAAGGGAGAGATTTTGTCACCAAAGTAGTCAGGGTATGCGTATATAGCCTGGAAGGGCAGGGGAAAACAGTGAGGCTTCATCTTCAGGATCTACTGCTCCAGAGAGTCCTACTTCAGCCAAGTTCAGTGAGGAATCATGAAGCCAGGAAGCTTTCTGCTGCTCACTCTTCTTCCCTTCTTCTTGTACTCTGGTAAGTTCTGTTTACTATTCTAACTTTTCCTTTTCGGAGAGATTTGAGGACACCCTTGTCTCCAGGAAAAAACAGGCAATAGTGCACAGATACCACCAAGGCCGGTTCAGTGGGAATTAATTCTTGCTCAGGGGATCTGCACAAGCAGTAAATAAAAATTGAAGGCTATTGGTTTCACTGTAAGTTCGTCTACACCAGGGTTTTTCCAGTTGTGACTCAAAGTTTCTAAGAGGCATCATGAAACTCAGAGAGTAATCACAACTTTTCATAAAGTTGATTAGGCATTGTGAGGAGGAGTCCGTTACATTCATTTTACTTTTGTTTTGATTTAGTTTTAGACAAGTGAGGGATCACCTTCCATTTTGGTGAGTGATGAAGCCCCGCTCTATACACCAGTGCTCAGCATTCCCAATAGTTGGAATAAAGTGGTCCTTTCAGGTGTAACATAAGCAGAATTCCTGCAGAAATCAGCAGTGTTGAACTGCCTAATGAGTTCCCCATCAGCTATATTAGTACTAGATGGATTTTGTGTTAATGTTTTCTTTTCATTTCAGCTGCTCAAGGATTTTAACGGAAGGGAGGGAGCAAGCAAGGGACAGCACAAATAGAAACACACTAGTAAGTTATAAAAAAATAGAGATAATATCGAATTGTTTCAAATGTCCATGTTTGGTATATTTTTTTTCAGATATTGCTGCCCAAAACAGCTATTTAGGGGTGAGTACCGGATTTTAGTTATTAAGTCCTTGTGTAGGACCCAGAAGTGTGGTGCATAACAACCCCATACCTCTCCATCCCCACAACCACATTTGTTGCCAACGTGTTGTATGCTCAGATACAATAAGACTCAGAACATTTTTCAGGAAGTTGCCTCTCAACCTCCCCTATCAGTCCAGGTCTTCTGCTTTTACCAACTCCCTCTCCCAAGCTGCTTATCCTGCTAAGCGCTTTAAGGGCCCAGCACAAAATTAAAAACATATCCACCATAAAACCGGAAATATAACAAAGTAAACAATGTTTTATGTTACTGTTATGGAACATGTTCCATTCAGAGGATCTTACATGCATATGTGCCTTAATTGTGGGACAGGTGTTGCAAGCCATGCAGATCTAAAAAGCAATATAAAGACTTTAAGATATAATTCCTAAAAATCCCAAATCCATTTTCCAGCATTGCTGATATATGATGGTCTATATCAGAACAAGGAGCACCTCCTGAAACAGGGAAGAACTTTGCAGAAAAAAGAATTACAAGCTTGCCGGAAAAGAGAATAACCAGTTTGTCTGGGTTATTCAAATTATCATCAGACCTGAGCTCTTAAAAAGAAGGGAAGAGTAGCTCTATGAAATAAATCATTTGCTTTTTCCCATAACTGTATTGTCAGGGGCATCCAAGTCTCATTTGCCCCACCTATTATCAACCCCTCTGTGGCTCTGATGACGAAACTTATGGGAACAAGTGTGCTTTCTGCAATGCTTATATGTAAGTACATGTTTCACTCGGTGCAACTGGAGAAGAAACCTTTCGGACAGGGAGCCCTGGTTTTTTAGGTTTTAAAAAAGAAGTGTGCAAATTTAGCCTCCTTTCAAGTATTCACTTAGAAAGTATTTCTGTCCCAGATAAGTTGCATGGTGGTTCCAACAAGAATATTTCACTAATTTTAAAGTGAGAGGGAAGCATAGCCAACTTGTCACTTCAGAAAATCCCAAGTAATCTTGCTGTCTATTCTAGTGTTTTGGTTGGTTGAGCCATGATGGTGGTTTTTTAATTTAATTTTTGTCTATGTTTTCCCATCAGTCACAGTGGAAGAAAACTTGGGCTGAAATGCTTCGGACCATGTTGAAATCTTAAAATGCAGAAGACTAAGGAACATTGATTAAGAATATCTCACCATCTTCATGCCCTGCTCATTAACATCCCCACAAAAAATTCTGTTCTTCCCTCTGGTTCTGCCCTGTTGCTCTATTAAATGTCTTTGGTGGATTCATCAATAAACAAAGCAAGGCATTATCTCTCCACGAATCTTTTTTTGGAACGTGTTTCTGCCATGCTAGATTTTTTAGATAAGGTTGTTGTTCATACTTGAAGAAAGCCAAATATTTGGGATAATACATTCAAGAAAAAGAAATCAATCTCTATAGAGGCAGAATTAAGAAATCTAATTAAAAAATACATTCATAGATCTCTTGTGAATGGTAACAATTATTTCTTTGGCTCTTATTTAGATTGGGGTCCATTTGAGGTAGCTTCCTACTCCTGTTAGAGGAGGGATGGCTAAATTGGGGAAGAGAGGATCATTCAGAAGAGGGGAAGACCACCTGGTCTTATGCTCTCCTGTCTTACAGAGGAAGGAGTTAATAACAAATATTCATTTTGTCACATTTTATGGTAATTATGGTAATTTATTTTATTTATTTATTTATTTTGTCAAACATGTACAAGATAACAGGCATAGTATAAAGATAAATATGAACATAGTAAATGGGTATGAAAAAATGGAGACAGTAGGCATGCTGGTGCACTTATGCACGGCCCTTACAGACCTCTTAGGAATGGGGTGAGGTTAAAGTTAAAGGGGTTTGGGGATGTAACAACAGAGTCAGGTAGTGCATTCCAGGCATTGACCACTCTGTTACTGAAGTCGTATTTTCTGCAATCGGGTTTGGAGCGGTTTACTTTAAGTTTGTATCTATTGTGTGCTCATGTATTATTGCAGTTGAAGCTGAAGTAGTCATTAACAGGTAGTACATTGTAGCGGATAATTTTGTGTGCTACGTTTAGGTCAGACCATAGGCGGCATAGTTCTAGGTTGTCCAAGCCTAAGATTTCAAGCCTGGTGGCATAAGGTATTTTATTGCGAGCAGAGGAGCGGAGTACTCTTCTCATGAAATACCTCTGGACTCGCTCAATAGGTCCTGTTTTCTGTTCCCATCCCACTGTGCTGCCAATGACCAAACTTACAGCAATTTTCTTTTTCTGCAAGAAGTATTTGTAAATATAAGATTTACTTTCTATAGCTAGAGAAGAAATCATTACTATGGGTCCTGTCCTTCTCCTTGAACAAACAAATTAATGGATGGATATTGCAGAACTCTCAAGCAGAATATTTTACCTATTTTAGTTGCCACAGGAGAGAAAATATGGTTCCAGGATCCCTCTAGAAGCCCTTGTTTAATGGTGAAGAGTAAGATTATCCCATCTATGCCCGTTCTAACTAGGTGGGGGGAAAATAGGAGACCAGCAATTCTACAAATTGTCTTTCCAATAACCTTTCCATGTTACTATCAACATATCAATTCCACTTTACATGCTTTATTATTATATATTAAAATACATGATACATTCATTAATAATCACTTATACAATATTGATATGTATTACTAATATTATAGGTTAGAATATGTAAATAACAGGAGGCAAGAATTAAACATGGGTAACTAATATCACGTAAATGAGGAGAACCTTTCTCATAATGGTAAAAGCACTTCTGCATATAGTGTAATCCCTGAACCACTAACAAATTGAAAGACAAAAAGGACAAGTATAAAAAGTGGAAAGAGGGGCAAATAACTAAGGCAGAATATCAGCAAACAGCCCGAGTCTTTAAAGATGAAGTGAGAAAACCTAAGGCTCACAATGAACAAAGGCTTGCGACAAAAGTAAAAAATAACAAAAAAAAAAAGGCAAGAAGTTGTGAATGCTCCAACACTGGAAGTTTTTAAGAAGATGTTGGATAACCATTGTCTGAAGTGGTGTAGGGTTTCCTGCCTAAGCAGGGGATTGGACTAGAAGACCTCCAAGGTCCCTTCCAACTCTGCTTTTCTATTCTATTCTATTCTATTCTATTCTATTCTATTCTATTCTATTCTATTCTATTCTATTCTATTCTATTCTATTCTATTCTATTCTATTCTATTCTATTCTATATTGGCACAAGAACCTTCCTTATTATCTGCCTTGGATATCTATATCTATATCCAGGAACTCATTCCCATTCAGGTGTATTCAAATATGAAATTCGATCATCTGCTGTCTGACATGGGAAGTAAATCACACACTTTGTTTCTAAAGGAATATTTTGATTATGGGCACAAGGGTTCAGTACTTCTTCTTTTCTGGAAGGCAGGCAGTGTCAGAGGCAAACAGTTCTGGCCCCACCGCCAAAAAACAGAGTTTCCCTGCTTTGCCTCCCCCCAGTCTCCTCCAAATGAGGAACAGCCAGTTGCTTCTCCTGGCATGAAGAATGTACTTGGTTGACTCTGTGAGTAGTTCTTGATTTGTAATGGCAACTTAGACAAGAATTGACCGTTCTAATTGATGTGAGACATCATGTGACTGCAGCATCTAGAAATAGCAGTTCTGGCAGTCACAGCTGCCATCATTAAGTGAGGACCAAGAGGGAACTCTAGAAAACAAACAATATAGTTCCAAAACCCAACTCCATTCCATCCCATTCCACTATCTAGTACCTACATGTATATTGTTTTCCTTTAAAGGTTGACTGCTCAATTCCCAGCACAGCCATTTCATTTCCCTCCTTTTTTTCTAGCAGAGAAATTTAAAAAAGGGGCAGAGCAGCCTCCTTAAAGTGTAGAAACTGCATGGCAGTACATTGGAAGCAGGCACCATCTTTGAAACTAAGGCAAGGAATTGTGGTGTCCCTGAAATGGCACCCACTTCCGGGATGACACTGCACACTCTGGGTTCAGCCCAGGGGTGGGTCCAATTTTTTTTACTACCACTCTGTGGGCGTGGCTTAATTTTGTGGGAGTGGCTTGACGGCCATGTGACCGGGTGGGAGTGGCTTGAAGGCCATGTGACTGGGTGGGAGTGGCTTGGCGGTCATGTGACTGGGTGGGAGTGGCCAACTTGTAAAATGTGGTGAAAAAGTGACTTATGACAATTTTTCACACTTAACGACCGTCGGTCATTAAAAAAATGGTCATAAGTCACTTTTTTCACTGCCATTGTAACTTTTAACAGTCACTAAATGACTAGTTGTAAGTCAAGGACCAACCTGCACTTAAAAGCCACACACAGATGAACGTATGAAAGCAGCCATGGAGTCACATAAAAGGTGATTGCTGCAAGAATCACACAGAAACACACAAAATTGTCAGAAATGGTGTAGGGTCTCCTGCTTGAGCAAGGGGTTGGACTAGATGACCTACAAGATCCCTTCCAACTCTGTTAATGTTTTGTTTTTTTTAAAAAAGAATAGTACAGGTTATTTTCCACTAGGTATTGAACCAAAATCTCACAAATCATGGGCCAGAGGTCCCCAAACTTGGCAACTTTAAGACTTGTGGACTTCAACTGGGAGAAATCTGGGAGTTGAAGTCCACAAATTTTAAAGTTTTAAAGTTGCCAAGTTTGGGGACCCCTGCTTTGGACTAATACCAGGAGATGCTAAGATGCATGCATCCCTGCAGTTGTTAAGTGACACAGTTCTAAGTCAAGGACCAACCTGCACTTAAAAGCAGGATACTCCATTACAAATAAAACATTTCTTAAAAACAATATTTAAAAAAAAAAATTCCTAAAAACAACGAAATGCCCTGAAAAAAATTAACAATAAAATATCCTTTTAAAAAAACCATTAAAAGCATAAAGAAAAAAAAAACCAGCCACTTAGGAGCAGGCAGAATCAACCTCTCGCCTAGAGGTAGAACTTTTGCCTAACAATCAGGAGGTTGTGTGTTTGATCCTAGGTAGAGGTGCTGCTGGGCTTCAATTTGAAAAAAAAATAAATAAAACAAATAAAGCCAAGAAAAGATGGCGACCACATTCACAGTGCTGGAAGTCACCTTCTGAGCATGCTCAGAAAAAAAATAAAAAAAAAATTCGAAAAAAATTAAAAAAAAAGATGGCAGCCCCCACGGACCGGCAACCACCAATCCGGTTCGGATGACATCACTAGCGGGTCGCTACCGGTTTGGACGAACCGGTCCGAACCGGTAGGAACCCACCCCTGGTTCAGCCTCCATGGCTTGCCGGTTCACTTCCTCCCGCGCCACGTGGCTGCACCTCGTGGCCGCACACGCACCTCATGGGTGTGTGAGCGCTTCATGAGCGCGCGTGCATGCGCAGTGCAAAAAAAAATTCAAAAAACCCCCACCAAAAACAAGATGGCGACGCATGCGCAGTGCCAGAAACTTGGCTTCTGCGCATGCACAGAAGAAAAAAAAAATTAAAAAAATTCAAAAAAAAAATTAATTAAAAAAAAAGATGGCGGCGCCCACGGACCGGCACAAAAAAGAAAAAAAAAAAAAATTCAAAAAAAAAAAAAGATGGCAGCGCCCACGGACCGGCATTGACCGAACCGGATCGGTGACATCATCGTGACATCACCAGCGGGTCGCTACTAGTTCGGGTAAACTGGTACGAACCGGGAGGAACCCACCTTTGATCTGTATGGCTATGTAACCATTCTCTGTTACCAATCTGTATGGCTATAAAATAATCCTCTGCTACCATTTCTATAGAATAAAACAGAATTTCTAACACTTCTTAACAGTTTCTGAGTTGTGCTGATGAAGTCAGATTGGAATGCAGCAATAAACAGCCAGTGGTGAGAATATTGTTTTATAAAGGAACTTTTGATTGAGTTGAATTCTTGAACCGAAAGCATTTAATAAAAGCAGCCAGATTTGAATAACAGAGTAATAGAGTCTTGGACAATTAATAATATTTGTCAATTAAAGCAATCTCAGAACTTTAACTATTTTTTGTAAATCTATGTGACTCAAAACAAACTATGATAGCAAAGTCAAAACATCTTACTTGACCTTGAAATAACGTATTGCCTCACATTTCTGCTGAAGAAGATCCAGCAGATGGCGCCTAAGGATAAATGAGAAACTGATACATTAGAATTCTACAAACTGTAAACCTTCAGTGCCAAAATGAATGAAAAGTATTTAAGTGTGTGCTGCATGTGTGTATATAGTTATGTATAGTTTTGTATAAAGTTTGTACAAATTTGTTCAATTTTGGGTGGTTAGAGATGAAGAGAGGAGAGAAAGGAAATGTGTACTGTAGGAGGGTTTTGGAATGGATCTTTGCAACATGGTAATAGTAAATATATTGTAAAGAAGGCTAAGTAATTAGGAGAAGTACCACCCCATCCTACCAGTGTGTCAATTGATCCATCATTGAATATAAAGAAAAAGAAAATAACAGTAGATGGTTGTGCATGGAAGAGATTTTTGTTATCTACAAAGACGGAAAAACTGAATGTCAAAAGAAAGGTAAAAGAGGAGAGGGAAAGAAGAATTATCAACAAATGTTCCTTTTGAAAGAAAGCCCCTTCAAGAATCTCAACAGAAGTAAATGATTAAGATGGATGTAACCAAAATAGATTTAAAGTCAACTCTAGAAATATTGGATTGCATTTAAAAATAAAAAAAAGCATTTATTTAAAAACAGAGATTACAGATAGCCAAATAAACGTACATCAGAGTTACAGGGGAAAAAACAAGATGACCACAGTTGGGATTGAAACTTTCCACACTAAGTTAGGCAGTTGTTAAGTGAGTTGTGCATGAATTTATGACCTTTTTGCTTCTGTCTTTAAGGAAATCACATAGTTATTAAGTGAATCCAACTTTCCCCATTGACTATGCTTGTTAGAAGCTCCAGGGAAGGTGATGTGTACCACATTAAGGAGATTCTAGGAGTCCATTCTGAGTCCATGCAGTTTAACTTGCTTATTTTTCACTATTGCTTGATAAATAAAGAAAAATTGGAAATTTTCACACATCTATATAAAATCCACAAGATTATTTATGTTGGCTTATTTGTATAGTTTGCTCGCATCTCAGGGTTCTGTCAGTTTGCATGATAAACAAATGACCCAGCCAGTCAAGGTAGGTTCTGCAGTCTCGTTATCATGGGCACAGGGTCATGGGTTTTAGTACCAGGCTTTAATAAAAAAGTGCCCTTTGAACTTCGTGCTTCCACACAGACTAAAGTGCTGAATACTGTGTAACTTTTATCATTTTGGGGTCTCTTTACTGTTGTTCCACTGGGGCTCCCAACAGCTGAATGGAGACTTGTCACCATCTTGCTTGGTATGTTATGCTTTTGTGTTTCTCTTTAAATCTGTCTGCCAAAGTTAATAATAAAGCTTAAAATTTCCTTCTTTACTGGTGTGTTCATTGTCTCTGGATCCTCAAAGAACCAATAGTCTGGCACCTAGCCACTGCCTCATGCTTGACAATATAGGACGCAGATAAATTATTATTAAATAATTTTATGCACTAATAAAAGTGAACATACAAAATAGATCCAAAGAAAGGAAAAAGAATAAAGAAAGGACTCCTGCCTCTTCCTGTTTAATGCCCTGCAAGGTCATGGAATCAACTGCAGGAGAAGTCTGAGTTTGCCTAAATCAGTTCTCTTCTTTAAAAGTCCCTATATTTGATTTTTTCCCCTGAACTCTTTCTTTATATTTTATATTTATTTTGATTGCTCTCAAGCTACAGAGTCTGTGCAAAATGCCAACTATTTCTTTTTAACACATGGTACTTTTTATTTTGAAATAGTAATGTTTGAAACTGTCTTGTAATTTTTGGTATAAGAAGAGAGTTGAAACCACTATACCACTGTGAAGTTATCAGTTTCTCTGGTTTTCTTTTCTTATTTTTACTTATATAAATCTCCTCCTCCTCCTTCCAATTTCTTTAATAATCTCATTTTTTTTATTTTTTACACATCTAATTACATTTTTCTTTTCTGCTTCTAAGTACAGATTCTATATAAATGATAGAATGGTATTTGAATTTTAAATTGAGTATTTATGGAGCTTTACAGCAATACTGTGAGCAACACTAGAAAATATGTCAAATATTTTTAAACACAAAAAAATTAATTAATATTAATATTAGCTTTCAATACCATCGACCATGGTATTCTCCTGGAGCGGCTTCAGGGGATGGCAGTGGGAGGCCTTGTGCTATCCTGGTTCACTTCCTTCCTCTGCAGCCACTCTCAGTCAGTGTTGATAGGAGGGGAGAGATCCAGCTCTCGCCCACTGTTTAGCAGAGTTCTGAAGGGCTTGGTACTCTCTCCGCTCCTGTTCAACATTTATACAAAGCTGCTGTGTGAGATCATCACTCACCATGGACTGAGGTATCACTAATATGCTGATGATACTCAGCTGTATGTCTCGGCCCGTGGTGAGTTAAGCAATGCTGTGTCCTTCCTCTCACAGTGCCTGGAGGCTGCTAGGGACTGGATGGGGAGCAACGGGTTGAAACTAAATCCTGGCAAGGCTGAGTGACTTTGGGTTTGGAGTTCATTGGCTCAGGGAGAATTGCCACCTCTGGTCTTGAATGGGGTGGCACTACCCCAAACAGACCCTGTGCATAATCTGGGGGTTCCCCTGGACTCAAGACTCCTGCTCGAAGAGCAGGTGGTGGTGGTGGTCAGGAGGGCCTTTGTGCAACTGTGGTTTGTGCGCCAGTTACACCCTTTCTTGGACCAACAATCCCTACTCACAGTCCCTCATGCCCTAGTCACTTCCCGTCTTGACTATTGCAATGCGCTCTACATGGGGCTGCCCTTGAAGAGCATCCGGAAGTTCCAGTTGGTGCAAAATGCAGCAGCCCGCATGGTTTTGTGCAAACCCCAGTGTGCACATGTATCACCTCTCCTGCAGGAGCTGTATTGACTGCAAATTTGCTTCCGGGTGCAATTCAAGGTGCTGGTTGTCACCCTTAAAGCTCTACCCCTACCCCAAAAAATAACTCCAGGGGGATGGGCGTGGCTAGCACAAGAGGCAGAAAAGCATGCAGGGGCCAACAGTGTCCAGCAGCAGCCACAGCCCGCTCCTTGGCGCAGCGCAGATAAGTCTGAGCATGGAGGCAGAGGCGGGGGGGGGGGGGCAGGGGGTCCGGGGGGGGTGTTGGAGGCAGAGGCGGGGGGGGGGAGACAGGTGATCCGGACGTGCTGTGCAGCTGCCTGACTTGTGGGAAGCTTGCGTAGTAGCACTGGCAGCAGGCAGAGGCACGGGGGAAGGCAGCCAATCCTGATGTCCCATGTGGGTGCCTGCACGGCACATCCGTGGGCAAGCTGAGAGACGGTGGGATGGAGTGGATAGCGCATTGGGATCACCTGCCTCCCCCCCCCCCAATGCCCGTGCCCCCCCCTGGCCTCTCCATCATTTCTCTGTCCAAGGCAAAAAGGCATCTGCCCTGGGAAGCCCTGTAAGCTGTTGCAGCCGCAGGCAAGCAGATGGTGGGAGGGAGTGGGCAGGCGGCCGCAAAATAAGACTTCCCCTGAAAATAAGACCTAATGGGTCTTTTGGTCCCCCAAAAATATATAAAACCCAGTCTTATTTTCAAGAAAACACGTTATGAAATGGGCAACCAAATAGATTATTTTAAATATTTTTCTTTTATTTATTAAAAATTTTATGCCAACCATGTCCCCTCTAAGTTGACTCTGGGTGGCATAAATAAATGAATAAATAAATTTAATATTGACTCATTGCCATCATTTCCTCTTTGTGAAGAGGAAGATTTCCTCTTTCCTCCCACCATAAGCTTACCTGGAAAACCAATGGCACCATTCAATTCAGGCCATTACATTTGAAAATGTTGAAACTTTTTGAAGAATGTGTGAGATGAAAGGACCGGACTGCCAACTTTTTATTATGAACTGATGAACATTTGAAAACCGTGATGGATTGCATGGTATTTTAGCCCAAGGAGTACTTGAAACAAGAGAAGAATCACATTTATGCAATGGAAATGCTTTTGCACAATTAAGATTCTGGATGGTCATGATATCAGTTTACAAAAGAGGAAGTGAATTGCTCAAAGTAAGCATGTACCTTGATTGTGTCACAACCATTGAGAACCGAGTGTTCATGTGCATTTACAAGAAACTAAAACCTGGGAAAAAATGGTCAGTTCTCCACAGAAGCAACTACCAGATCACTTACAAAGGGCAAAACTAAAACTAATTATTTCAGATATCAATCCAGTCTATTATCTAGGAGGTTTTGTATATAAATATGCTAATTATATACAAATTAGATACATACAAATTAGATACATAAAATTAGATACATACAATTAGATATATACAAAGATAATTATAAAGATAATTATATACCTCAAAAATAAGACTGGGTCTTATATTTTTTGGGGACCAAAAGACCCATTAGGTCTTATTTTCAGGAGATGTCTTATTTCGTGGACGCCTGCCCGCTCCCTCCCACCGTCTGCTTGCTTACGGCCGCAATGGCTTACGGGGCAGATGCAGTGGTTAGAATGCAGTATTGCAGGCAAACTCTGCCCATAGCCTGGAGTTCGATCCTGATGGGGCTTAAGGTTGACTCAGCCTTCCATCCTTCCAAGGTTGGTAAAATGAGGACCCAGATTGTTGGGAGCAATGTGCTGACATTGTAAACCGCTTAGTGAGTGCTGTAAAGCACTATGAAGTGGTATTTAAGTCTAAGTGCTATTGCTATTGGTATTGCTCTACACAAAAAATAGACCAACCATTTTTCCAAAGGTAACTAAGGAGCTAATTCCTAATCCTTTTATTTCTTGCCATTATCTGAACTATACAACATTATATATATTGTGTATGCTTTGTAAAATGTAATAAAATTATTTGATACAAGAATCTGGAAGTTTTGGAAGCAGATGCATTAAAAAAAACACAATATGGTAGATGTTGAAAGGGTGATGATGAAATCTATACAATTAATTATCATATTTATATAATGTAAATCTCTTGCAATGATCAGATTGAGAATTAAACATAGACTATCCTTAGGATACACTTACCTTCTCTTTTAATCAGATTCTGGAAAGTTTTAGTGATTTAGACAGTTAATAGTAAATGCAATGTCTTCTTATTAAATAATGTATCATGTGGGGTGCCAACAATATATTTAGAAATGTCTTGAATTAAGGGCTGGATTAAATTTATCAAATTGGCAGATACAGAAATGGATGGGATGTCTAAAATTTTAGAAGGGTCAAATAAAATACAAAACAATGTAAGATAAGAAAAATTGACTGGAAATAAAATGTAGAAGCAGAGATTTATCCAAATTGTTTACTTAAGAATCAAAAATTAGATGCACAGATACAGGATACACTTACTAATGAAAAATCATTAGTGATTCTTAGAATAGTGCTGCGTAATTACAAACTGGTACATAATCTGCTACATACAAAAGACAAATGTGGATTTATGTTGCTTCAACAGAAGCATAATTTCTAGGGTGAAAAGTAATTGTCCCAATGTATTTTGCATTGTTCAGATATTTTTCCTCACAGGCTTTATGTCATTTCTGACAAGAAAAGAGCAGAAAGGATAATCAGGGGTTCAGCAACTAAATTCCAGTAGATTAATTTAATTTAATGTAATTTAATTTAATTTAATTTAATTTAATTTATGCCCATCTCCCCAATAGGCTGACTCTGGGGGACTTACACAACAATGTTGAATGGCTGAATGTTTCATAGACAGAGGAAATCCTACTGTCCTATTGTCCTCATCTATCTGTATTCACTTTGATTATGTTTATGTTTATACCTATACCTGCTTTCTTGTACATATTTGACAAACAAATAAATAATAATAATAATAATCTAGAGACATGATATCTTCCTCTTCGCAGAATGTATTCAAGAAGACGTTCGACAACCTTAGGCTGGGATGCTTTAATTTGAGCAGATGGTTGGTCTGGAAGGCCTTAATATACTATCATCCTATAAAATTAAAGAAGAATTTACCAGGTGATTTACAGCTGGGGTAATGACATGAGTCCTCAAAATCCCTGTTTATAAATAGTAAAATTTTGTATAAATCTAAGTAAGAAGGAGTCATGTGGGGGAATTTACTGGAGAAGGCAATTATGTTGGGAAGAGTTAGCGGTAAAAGGAACCCAGGTCACCAAGGAACACAATGGCTGGACACCATCAAAGCTGACACCAGCTATATCACAGAACAACTCAAAGAAGTAGCACAAGATTGGAAGATGTGGAGAGACCTGGATCATAGCATCACCAAGAATTGGACATGACTGAATACGTAACTTCATCAACATCATCAAGGAAGAAGGAAGTAATGTGTTTGTGTATGAGGGATCGTAAGTCTAGGAATGGGCTTGCGTTCTCTGCTGTAGACATGGTTATGCTCTGAGTATACCACATAGATCTGTGCCTTGAAGCTTGCTTTGTTTAACTAACTAATTCTGGACTGATTTATTGCAGAGCTATTTTTATTATTAAATATCATTAGCCCAATATTCCTTTGTGGGATTCCCATGGCAGCCAATGGTTTGCCTGCGATTAATACTATTAATCAGACACTCTTCTACCTAAGCTGAACCAGCTAGCGGTACCTGAACACACTTGTAAGTGGATCATAAGCTTCCTAACAAACAGGAAGCAGCAGGTGAAGCTAAGCAGAATCACATCAGATACCTGTACAATTAGCACAGGGGCCCCCCAAGG
>QLTV01000398.1:808249-818304 GCA_003457575.1 Thermophis baileyi
CCTTTGGAATGCTTACCCTGATACTAGGGTAACTACCACAAAGGGAATAAATATTTGTATTTTCATTAATTGGACAGAGATTACAAGAGAGTAAGTAGGCACAACATGGGGAATACAGCAGGTGTTTCCAAATGTGCTTGTGGCTCCCATCAGGCATCAGCACATTGCTTTCTATGTATATTCTACTTTAATTGCCTACTAATTATCATGTAATCCCTTTCTCTCCAATCTCTCCACTTTGGGAGTGAGGGGAAACAATAGGACAAGCACAGAACAACGCATACTGACTGTAATGGTGATCGTGTGACTGAGGGATACTGCAAAGGTCATAAACACAGGCATTGGTTGTAAAGTTTTTTTAGCACATTGTAACATCTGTAATGGAAATGAAATGGAGCTTTCACGTATAATGTAAACATATTTTCTAATGAAATCAAAACAGTGGCTTTGCATTGGATCTGCTTTATGACACACTAGCACCATTATTACTTGTTTAATTTTTTTTCAGCTAGTCAGTGATTTTCAAATGGAAGGTGGGGAGGGTCGGACAGAGTACAAACACATATATAAAATTTAAATTTAAAAAAAGCTAATAAGGCATTGTTTCATGTTTACATTTTGTATTTTTTTTGTTCCAGATACTGCTGCAAAGATACCTGATCTTGAGGTGAGAACCAGCTTATTCTTATTAAATGATGTTCCCTTGATAAATCAGAAGTGATGAGACATGATAGTGGAGAAAGTACATTTAGTGTTTAATTCTTTATAGTTATATATTACTGTATAATACCTAACTTTTAGAAGGCAAAAATCATTTAAGGAAAGTTATGAACTATAAATAAACATGATAAAATAAAGAAGTTAATTTTATTATTTTATATGAATGGTAGCTTAAAGATATATGACATAGTTCATCAAAAGAAAAGATCCATTGTCTAGCATCACAAATGAAGGATGGACATTTGGGGAACAGGAGCAAATAGGATTCTGTTTTTTATGTTTCAGAAGAAGCCATTACAGTTTGGGAGGATAACAATAATCAGTTTGTCGAAGATTGGATGTTCATGTTATGATCATAAGTTCTGTGGTCCTGCCTTCTTGATAAGTAGAGCAGGCAGCTCTATCAAACAAATCATTTGCTTTTCTCCCACAGATTTATTGCAAGGGGTACCCAAAATCCAGATGCACTTTTGAATACCTGCCCCACTGTGCTTCTGATGGCAAAACCTATGGCAACGAGTGTGGTTTCTGCAATGCATATGTGTAAGTATATGGTCGACTCCCTGCACCTGGAGAGGAGACCATTTTTCTAGGTGGCCCAGGATTTCTAGGCTTTAAAAAAAGTGTGAAAACTGATCCTCATTTCAAGTAGATTATCAGTATTCACTCAGAATTCATGTTCCATCACAGGTAAACCATAGACTGGTGCCAAAGAGTCCACCTTATTAATTTTTGGAGGGTGAGGGAAAGGTAGCCAACTTGCCAGTTTCAGGAGATCCCAAGGAACCTTGCTGATTATTTTAGTCCTTTGTTTGGCTGGGCCATAACAGTGAATACCTCCATGGTTCTTACACTTACATTTTGACTTTGTTTCCCCATTAGTTTCAGTGGGAGAAAACTTCGGCTAATAAAATTCGCACCATGTAATAAACCTGGACGTGCCGAAGACTAAGGAAAATTCACTAAAGAATGTCACAGGATCTTCACGCCTTGTTCATTAACTTCCCCACAAAACTTGTCTTCTTCCCTCTGCTTCTGCTCTGTTGCTCCATTAAATGTTTTTGGTTGATTTATCAATAAATAAAGCAAAACATCTCTGAATGAGTCTTCTTTTGCAATCGATTTATCGGGATACTGTTTATATGAGTATGTGCACCTTTGAGTTACTGTTGACTCCTGTTAACTGCCTCCACAAGTCCCTGCAGTTTTCTTGACACATTTTTTTATTTCAGAAGTGGTTTGCCCTGCTGACAGAGAGTGACTAGCCCAAGGGCACCCAGCGGGCTTTGTTCCTAAGGTGGGGCTAAAACTCATGTTCTCCTGTTTTCTAGCCTGGTGCTTTAACCATATCACTTGAACTGGCTTGCATCAGCATACATTGCTAGTTTTATTATTATATTTTAAAATGCACAATAATGACATATACTATTGGATACATATAGCTACATATTACTAATGTTGTATAATATTGGATTTAAGCAAGAGACATTGATGAAAAGCTGGTTACTGATATCCCACAAAACAGGGGAATTTTTCTCATGACAGAAAAAGCAGAAATTTATTTTATTTTTATTTTTTTGTTTATTTCTTCTATTTCTACAGCCACTCAACTCAACCATGTGACTCTGGGAAGGTTACCATTCTAAAATTATAGAACAATTAAAACAGTTTTTAAAACATTAAAAACATCTTTCTTTCTTTCATCTTTTCTTTTATGTACAATGAGAGCATATGCACCAAGACAAATTCCTTGTGTGTCCAATCACACTTGGCCAATAAAAAATTCTATTCTATTCTATTCTATTCTATTAAAATAATAAAATAACATCCACAAAATAAAGCTAACAGGGTTGGGGCCATTCTAATCTCCAAGGGCAGAATATTCCATATGGCAGGGGCTACAGCAGAAAAGGCCCCTCTTCTCATCACTGTCAGCAGACACTCTTTGGCTCTGGAGAATTTGCAGCATGCCCATTCTGCTAGATCAGGTTGGATAGGTCACTGAGGTAACATTGCCTCAAGGTAGAATCTTCTCAGCAATGTCTTGGATACACAGGAACTATTTCCCATTCAGAAGTATTCAAATATGAGCTTTCTCCATCATCTCACATGTGAGCCAAATCATGTATTTTTCTTTCTGAAAATGGATGCATCTCTGATGAGAATCACCTCTAAAGCAGGAGTACAACTTCATACACAGGCATGGAGTCTATAAGCAGAAAATGTGACATCTTCCATTTCACTTTCTAAAGATCAGTCTCCATTTTATGCATCATCACACACTGAAAGTGCCAATGTCACATGTTCTTTTCCCTCCCTGTACTGCTATATTATTGCCTTGCTAAATAAAAACATTGCAAACTTGACAGCAACTGACATATCTTGACAAATTCTGCTTCAGTGGTTAAGAAACAAAGTCCTGGAACAAGAGGAAAGAAGATTTTTTTTATAAGAGAAACCAGAGTGTGGTGAAGATAAGAAAAATTAGGTTTCTTCACTTTAGGCCTTGCTCTTGGTACAAGTTCCTCATTTATTCCCTGCTCCCATCATAAAGGTGGGGAGCAATCCTCTCCTCAGCCCCAAAGAGTTCTTCTTCAAATCAGTACAATCTGAACTGTTGTAGTGGTTTTCTTGTAAAGAGGTAGACTGTTGATCTTCAGGTGACTGTCTGAGGTCTCATCCAAGAAAACAGTTTAAATTCAGTAGAGACGTAGAACAACAACACTGTAGACTGTACTGTATGTACAAGGGCTAATCTAAATATCGAACATCCACCATCAGTGCTGATATCCTCACATTTGAAGATTATCTCTGGGAGTTATTGTTCTTGTTATTATAATATGCCACATTGACCTTTGTTGATTTTTTTTGAACCCCTCAAACAACCATCCAATACCAATGGAATTTATGGATTGGAATGTCTAAGGCAGCAGCAGACATGGAAGGAAGATCAAGCAGAGGAAATGTTATGGCATGACAAAATCCTATACCATTGACAAATAGCTGAGGTGACTAATATCACCATTTTACCTGGGTCGGCAAATACTGGGCAGATAAAATAGCACTTAGACTTATATACCGCTTCATAGTGCTTTACAGCCCTCTCTAAGCGGTTTACAGAGTTAGCATATTGCCCCCAACAATCTGGGGCCTCATTTTACCCACCTCAGAAGGATGGAAGGCTGAATCAACCTTGAGCCGGTGGGATTTGAACCACCGAACTGCAGCTAGCAGTCAGCTGAAGTAGCCTGCAGTGCTGCACTCTAACCACTGCGCCACCTCGGCTCTTAAAAGTCAGCTCTCCAACATTTGGATGTCGCTACCATGCCAATAGCTCATTAAAAGCAAAATATTATGTAATGAAAAGTTTTATTTACCTAATTATCAATGTCTTTATCCACACAGTCCACTAATGCAGAGGTTTGAAGACATTTTAATGAAGGGGGAGGCATTTCTTGAATCTTGCGTTAATTGTGTTAGAAGAAAATTTACAAACTGACTAGCTTGCCACACACTTCAGCAACAGACCAGTTCCTCATCCAATTGCATCTGGAAGTGAGAGGTGCAACATCACAAAAGTAGTCAAGGTATACATATATAACCTGGAAGGACAGGAGAAAGCTTTTGAGACCTTACCTTCAGCATGTACTGCTTCAACCAAGTTCTGTGACGCAATCATGAAGCAAGGAAGCCTTCTGCTGCTCACTCTGCTGCTTTTCTTCTTGTACTCCAGTAAGTTCTATTTACTACTATGACTTTTCTTTTTTGAGAGATTTAAGGACACCATCCTCTCCAGAAAAAAGGGACAATGATCCACAAATATTTCCAAGGCTGGTTTAGATGGAAATAATTCTTGCTTAGCTGCTTAAGAATTTTAATTTGAGGGAGGGGACAAGGGACAGGTCACATACTGTCAGCCATAAACAACCAGGCTCCACAAATGAAGGTTCACAGGACTCTTCTCAGACTAATGGTTTGCTCTTGAATAAAACTAGATAAGGGTCAACAGCATTCATGGGGGAGGGGAAGTTGGAATTTGTCCTCTTGTGGCTTTGTAGGAATTCTGGGCTGATGCTTTGTTTAACTCCTCTCCCTGGTTGTGCTAGTCCGTCTACTCCATATACAAATATATAAGTAATTTTTTTAAAAAAGGAGATAATATGGACTTGTTTCAATACAGTATATTTTTGTTCCACATTTTTCTGAGTCCTAAAAATCAGTTCAAGGGTGAGTATTAGCTTTTAGTTATTAAATGGAGTCCCTTTGCAGGACCCACAAGTGTTGATGTATAATAGTGAGAAAACTATATTTAAATTTTTTTTATTAATTATATACTGCCTATCCTTCGGAATATTATAATTATTTGGGAAATTTTTGAATCATAAATATACCAAATATGCTAAATTCTTTAATATTTATAATTTTTAAAAATTTCCAATATCTATTTTTTAAACATGAATATTGGGAATGGGTTATTTTAATACACTCAGACAATTTTTCTGACAGGCAATAAATTACAGCATAAATTCTCCACCTTTCTGTTCTCACTGCTGAAATTTATAAAGTTAATTATAATATTCATTTTCACCACCAAAATAAATAAATAAATGAGGCAGCCAATTCAATCTTGCAGAGACATGTATAAAAATATAGACTGTCTTGCTTCCCAAATCTCTGTAGCATTTCCTGCTAATCAGTCACTCTTGGATATCCAAATCCAGAGACGACATGCAATTGAAGAACCCAATTTGGGCTCCTAAGAAAAAGAGGTAGTGGATTATGGAATAACAAGCCTTTTCCCTCCCCACCCTTCCCAGGTCTCCCCAAACACACCATTTGTTGCTAATATGTTGTGTCCTCAGATACTAATAAGATTCAGAACATTTCTGTCCTTCCTTCTGCTTCTGCTCTGTTACTCCATTAAATGTCTAATGTTGACTTATCAATAAATAAAGCAAAGAATTATCACTCCATGAGTCTTTTTTGGAAGTTGTTTGTGCCATACTAGTTTCTATTGGATTGATTTTCAGAATGTAGAGATAAGATTGTGTTTCATATTTTTAAAAGCCAAACATTTGAGATACAAAGAAAATAATCAATCTCTAAACTCAGGATTAGGAAACATAACAGTAAACCACATAGATGTGTTGTGGATGGTAACAATTAGTACTTTGGATTTAATTGAAGCTGTGGTCCACTTAGAGTACCATCTGCCCATCTCTCTAATAGGCTCCCCATTAGAATGAGTGACGGGTCTCAAAAGAGGTTTTGCAGACTCAAAGACCAAGTCTAAGTGCTCCAAATTTCATACCTCAGCTACTTTGTCAAGAGCAGTTAAGAAATCATTCAGAGTTTTTTTGAACATTATTTAAGCTAATGCATTTGCCACACTTTTCTCCTTACTAGAAACTTGTTATGCAAGAACACTTTTTAAAAATTTGTTAAATCAATATCCATTGAACATCAGCTGGCGGAGATGAGGGGCTATGTAGAGGAAAAAAAGAGTTGGAGGCTACAAACTAGATTTCAAAACCATTCAGATTAGAGTGGCCATGATCAAGATAATAGCCTGTATTTCTGGTTAGTCCTTAATTTTAGGATGACAAATGTTTCTGGCTTCCTGGATGATTTTTCTAGAATAGATAGATGTTTTTACATTGATGAAGCTTCCCCCGTACTTCAGTGATTTCACATTTTCACATGTGATTGCATTGAGACGGAGATATTACATCACTAAGGAAGCAGAGATGCGTATATATAAGACATGGGAGAGCTTTCAGCATATACTTGCTCCAAAGAGACCTGTTTCAACCAAACTCATAACACAATCATGAAGCAAGGAAGTTTTCTGCTACTTGCTCTGATGGTGTTCTTCTTGTATTCTGGTAAGTTCAATTTCCTATTCCAATATCTTCATTTTGTGAAATTTGCAAGCATTCAATTGTCTAATAACATGAAAAGGAATGCAGAGGCAGGGGCAGCTATTACCATGCTCAAGGCAGGAAACCCGGAGTATGATATTGAAATAGCCTGATGTATTCCCTGATGTTTGTCTGCTTATTGTTTTGTAATCCCTTCCTCTCCAATCCCTCTTTTTGGGGAGGGGACTCAGGGTGAAATGCTCCTGGTTTGCTCGTACCTGTCGGTCGCCATAGAACCGGTTGCCAAGGTAGCGCGAAGCGCCACCCACCCACCCAGACGCCGCCATTTGGGTTCTTTTACCCTCTGCGAATGCACAGAATGCTTTGCGCATGCGCAGAGGGTAAAAGAACCCAAATGGTGGCGTCCAGGTGGGTGGGCGGCGCCTCACGCTACCTTGGCGACCGGCTCTGCGGCGACCGACAGGTACGAGCGAACCGGGAGCATTTCACCCCTGGAGGGGAGAGGGGGAAAGAAATGGGTCAGGCACAGGAGATATTGCCTACAGAGATTGCTTAAACAAATTTGAGTGAGGTGGGAAGACAATGTCTGTTGGCAATCTCTCTTGTGTCTATTTAACCCTTCTTCCCCTCTTCCAGAGTGGAGAGAGTTCAAAAAAAAGGGATTACAGGAGAGTAAGCAGGAACAGTGTGGAGAATGCACCAGTTTTCCGGCTCACAGCTGGAACCATTGCATCGATTGCTATATGTAGTCATCATAGTAGGCATATTTACTCTTGTGTAATAACTTCCTCTTAAATCTTTCTATTCTACAAGATGGAGGGGAAAAAGAAAAACAACAGGTGAGCTATAGGACAATGCAGATATACTGTAATGGTGATAATCTGACTGAGGGATGCTGTGAAGGTTATCAATGAGGGTATTGGTCACAAAGTTATATTCACACCATTGTAACTTTGAACGGTCACTGAGGAAGGCCGTTGGTAAGCAAATTTTTCCTGTAGTAGAGATAAAGTGGAACTTTCATGTCTAATGTAACTGTAATGTCTAGTGAAATCAAAACAATGGTGTCTACTTAGCTCTGTTGTGGATCTGCTTTATGATATCCTGGCACTATTATTACTACTGCCAGTTATTACTGAATTTGTACTGATTTTTTTTCATTTTCTTCCAGCTAGTCAATGATCAATTGGAAGGGGGGAGGGAGGGACAAGCTACAAACACATAAATAAATTAAAGACAAAAAGGGATGAGAAAATATAAACTTATTTCAAATATTTATATATATTTATGTCTTGTAATTTTTTGTTCCAGATATTGCTGCCCAAAACAGTGATCCCCGGGTAAGTACCAGTGTATGATTATTACATGAAATCCTCTTCAGCAACCAGAAGCGATGACAGATTATACTCAGGAAAATCTATTTACAGTTTAATTCTTTATAATTATATAGAGTAATGTCTAACTTTTAGAATGCAAAAATTATTTAGGTAAAGTTATGAATCATAAATAAACAGAATAAAATAATTTTTTCTTAATATTTTATGCTATAATATGAACAGTTGTATAAACACTATAAGATACGACTTATAAGTCATAATTCATAAAAAGAAAGGATCCATTCTCCAGCATCACATATGAGGGATGGCCATTTTGGGAACAGGAACTAATCTTCTAGGATTGTGCTTTCTTATCTTTTAAAAGAAGGAATTGTTATTTGGCAGGATAATAATACAGTAGATAATAAGCTTGTCCCAGATTAAATGTTCAGGTCAGATTTATAGGTTCTGTGATCCTGTCTGCTTGAGAAGTAGAACAGGGTAGCCCTATAAAATAAACCACTTGCTTTTCCCCATAGGATTATTGCAAGGGGTACCCAAAAGATGTGTGCACTGAGGAGTATCAACCCCACTGTGGCTCCGATGGCAAAACTCATGCCAACAAATGTTATTTCTGCAATGCTTATATGTAAGTATAGGGTTGACTCTGTGGAGCTGGAGAAGAGATCATCTGTATAGGCAGCCCTGGATTTCTAGGATTTAAAAAAAGGGGTTAAAACTCATCCTCCTTTCAAGTAGACTGTGAATACTCATTCAGAAATTCTGTCACATATAGATTTGTAATGGTGCCAAGGAGAATATTTCACCAATTTTAGGAGGTAAGGGAAGCAGAGCCAGCTTGCCACTTTCAGGATATCCCAAGTAGCAATAGCAATAGCACTTAGACTTACTGTATATACCACTTCATTGTGCTTTACAGCCCTCTCTAAGCAGTTTACAGAGTCATCATATTGCCCCCAACAATCTGGGTCCTCATTTTACCGACATCAGAAGGATGGAAGGCTGAGCCAGTCAGGATCAAACTCCTGGCAGTGAGCAGAGTCAGCCTGCAATACTTCATTCTAACCATTGTGCCATCAGGGCTCTCAAGTAAAATTGCTAATTAATATAGTCTTTTGGTTGACTGGGCCATAATGGTGAATAAACCTCTGTAGTTCTTATTTTTGTTTTTTGGCTGTTTTCCCATCAGTTACAGTGGTAGAAAACTTCAGCTGAGATATCTTGGAGAATGTTGAAATCTGAAATGCAGAAGATGAAGGCACATCCTCTAAAGAATATCCCACGATCTTCTTGTGTTGCTCATTAACCCCACAACAAGTCTGCTTTTTTTCCTCTTCTTTTGCTCTGTTACTCCTTCAAATGTCTTTTGTTGATTTATCAATAAACAAAGCAAAGCATTATCTCTCTATGAGTCTTCTTTTGGAAGCAGTGTGTTCTTGTTTATTTGAACTTGTTTTATTGATTCCTAGTAGCTACCTTGACAAATCCCTGAAGTCTTCTTGACATGTTTATTTTTCTAGAACTGGTTTGCCCTTGCCTCCTTCCTAGGGTTGAGAGCAGAGGTGAAATGTGAAAATTTTCCCTACCAGTTCTGTGGGCGTGGCTTATTTTGTGGGCATGGCTTGATGTCTGGTGGGCGTGGCTTCAGGTGGGTGTGGCTTGGTGATCAGGTGACTTGCTGGGCGTGCTTTGTGGTCATGTGACCGGATGGGCGCGCTTGGTGGTCATGTGTCCGGATGGGCGTGGCTTGGTGGTCAGGTGACCAGGTGGGCATGGCCAAGTCAATGTCACTTCTTTGCCCTTTTTTGACCTACAAAAAGAAAATATACCAATTATTTCATGCAATTAATAATTAAATAAGATTAAACTAAGCACACAAAACAATAAGAGTTACACAAATACTTACATAAGAGCAATAAAAGTGTTGTCTTCCACGTCACTTCTTTGCACCAATGATAAAGGCCTACAAAAAGAAGATATACCATGATATACAAATTTAACCATTTAATACTTAAGTAAGAATAAAAGAAGTACACAAAACAATAAAAGAGGTACACAAATACTTACATAAGTGAGCCTCACAGAGCAACAAAGAGCTGAAAAAAAAACGATAATA
>QLTV01000398.1:831462-854612 GCA_003457575.1 Thermophis baileyi
ACGAGTTCCATCCTTCGCGAGCTGCACTGGCTGCCGATTGTGCTCCGGTCAGAATTCAAGGTGTTGGTTGTGACCTTTAAAGCCCTACATGGCTCAGGACCAGTTTATATGCGTGACTGCCTTATACCACATTCCTCCCATCAACCAGTGAGGTCGCACAGGGTTGGCCTTCTTCAGGTCCCGTCGGCCAGACAGTGTTGGCTGGCGGGACCACGGGGGAGGGCCTTCTCTGTAGCCGCTCTGACTCTGTGGAACCAACTTCCCCCCCGAGATCCGTACTTCCCCCACCTTACTGGCCTTCTGTAAAGTCGTTAAGACCTGGCATTTCCGGCAGGCCTGGGGCCAATAGTTGTTCTGATTGGCCCATGTATGGTTGTGTGAATGCTTTGTTTTAATATGGATATGGTTTTTTAAATTGTTTTTATATGTTTTATTTTTATTTTTTTACATGATGTAAGCCGCCCAGAGTCCTTCGGAAGTTGGGCGGCATATAAATTTTATAAATTAAATTAAATTAAATTAAATTCTGCCTTCAGGTGCTTTGGAGAATAGTTTGACTCCTTCTTCTTTGTGGCAGCCCCTTAAATATTGGAACACTGCTATCATGTCACCCCAGGCCTTTTTTTCATTAAGCTAGACATACCCAGTTCCTGCAACCGTTTTTCATATGTTTTACCCTCCAACCCCCTGATCCTGGGAAGCCCTGGGCTGCATGCACAATTGCACTGTTCCCCAAGTCTCCTGCAGCTTGGGGAATAGCACGAGGCAGCATTTTTCACCTGCATTGGTGACATTTCAGGCCCAGCTTTGGCACTGCCACCAAATGCCACTCTACAGGGTGTTCTAGATCGGGGAGATAGAGAATGCATCCATAAGAAGAAAAATAAAAATACCATTGGGGTGAGAAGCCAAGATTGTGTGTGTGTGTGTGTGTGTGTGTGTGAGTTTGAGTATGAGTTTGTGTTTGTGTGGGGGAGAGAAAAAAATTATGAAAAAGGTTTATAGGAAGCAAATCTTCATGAATTTTTACCAAACCTGAGCAAAGAAAAACTCAACAATAATATTCAATCGACCACTCTCTTCATCCTCCCTTCCTTCTTCTCTTTTCCTTCTTACTGTTGCAATTAAACTCTGACACTCCAAAGTCCCTTTTTCTCTTAGGCTTGCAAGTTGTTTTCTTCAGATCCATCATTGCCGTATTCATTTCTTGCATGGCAACAATGTCTCCATCTTGTCACTTAAGCATTATTAGCTTCAAAGGAAACCACAACATGCACCTCATTCATGATTTAATTAAGGGAGAAGGGGTTTAAATACATTTATTAAATAAATTTAATATAAAGTGGCTTCACTTCTATCTTGGGAAAAAAGAAGCACTTTTATCTTCTTTTCAAAGTATCTCAACTCACACAGCTTCTGAAGATATTTGTCTTTCATAGGTGCATTACGTTATTTGGTAAAGCCTAGGTTTCTTTATTTTTGTGACCTTTAGAGTCTAAATCCTTTTAATTACTTGGCAAGCAGTTGAAGCTCAGGATGCATGGCCACAATGTAAGGAATTCTGTTGGTGTGCTCTCCTTTTTCCCTAATACTTCTGTCTCTAAAATTGTTCCTTCTGCTAAATCATGTAAATCTGATCAAGCTGTTTGGATCTCTGTAATTTTTTTAAAAAATATTAGATGCATCCTGAATATTAGATTCCTATATTTGACTAACTGTTTGTGTTATATCATTGTGAGATTTCCTCAAACTGTTTGGTAAACAGATAAGCCATACCTGCAAGACCAGTTCTTACGGAGCAATAGACTTTGCCCATTTTCTTCTAAATACCATTAAGTTGTTAATTAAATATATAATTGAATCAGAATCCTGTTTATCAGTATAAGATTTTGAAGCCAAGTTTGTATTTCCTGTTTATCTTTGTCCTGCTCTCCACTGGAAGGTCATGTAGATTTTGACTCCTTAAAACAGTTAGATGAGTGAAACATTTAATTTAGCAGCTGAAATTTGCAAAAATAGGCTTATTTTTCAAAAAGGAGGAACAGGAGTCATAAAAACATTTATGCACCTCAAAAACAATGTGGAAATCAGAGGAGGGTTCTAACTTACCTCACAGACGATTCACTTCCTCCTGCGCCGCGTGGCTGCGCCTCATGGGCGCGTGCGCACTTTGCATGCGTGTGCATGAGCAGTGCCGAAAAATCTGAAATAAATTCCCCCCAAAAAAAAGCCGAAAACAAGATGGTGACGTATGCACAGTGCCAGAAACTCGGCTTCTGCGCATGCGCAGAAGAAAAAAACCTGGAAAAAATTCAATAAATAAATAAATAAATAACAATTAAAAAAAGATGGCGGTGCCCACGGACCAGCACCGACCGAACCGGATCCGTGACGTCACTGTGACATCACCAGCGGGTCACTACCAGTTCGGGCGAACCGGTCCAAACTGGGAGGAACCCACCTCTGGTGGAAATCGAAAAGAATTTGTTAAGAACAGGTCTTGCCGGATTAAACCGTCCTTACTGTGGGAATCTTCTAAGCATAATATCTCTGGATGTCTACAAATAGCTTGACAACATATCCTCTAACTTCTGAAAGTATGTTTGTTACAGGTAGCTGGATTTAAAGAAAGTCATGTTGATTTTGACTCCTTAAAACTGTTAAATGGGTGAAAAATTTAATTTAGCAGCTGAAATTTGCAAAAAAAAAAAAAGGCGTCTTTTCAAAAAGGAAAGGACAGTCCCAGCTCCATCATTTTCAGCGCTATCATGAAGCAGATGGTCTCTTGATGCTGGCCTATCTCTAGCCGCATGGGCTCTGTCAGGTGCATCATGGGTGAGCACCCTATCAGTGAAC
This sequence comes from Thermophis baileyi, assembly GCA_003457575.1. Taxonomy (NCBI): domain Eukaryota; kingdom Metazoa; phylum Chordata; class Lepidosauria; order Squamata; family Dipsadidae; genus Thermophis; species Thermophis baileyi. The sequence goes on from QLTV01000398.1 coordinate 834,319, forward strand.
TGTCCACCTGTTCGAACCTCATGGACTGGGGCAGTTTACCATCGGATCGCTCTCTTCCTCATCTTCGCTTTTGTAAGGGGCTTCTGGTCCTCCTTGACTGGAGTTCCCTCTCCCTCACTGCTAGGGGATGAGACCTCTACAACCTGGCACACCATGCTTGATTTCTCTTGCCCCTTCTGCTGCAGCTTCTTCAGCTTGGCGGGAATGGGCGACCCCATGATTGAGGAGCGGGTGCCAAGCATTCGGCTGCCCTGTGGCCCTGCTGGCCACATTGGAAGCATAGGATAGCCCCACCAGCTGGGGCGGTTGGGGAACCAGCCACCGGGGCAGATGCTGACCTTTGTCCCAGCTGGCACAACTCTTGGCTCTTCTTCGGCTTTGGTTCCGGGGTGCCATGCCTCTTGTACTCTCTCAGTTCGAGGTCTATCACTATGGCCATCCGGTACCAGTCGCGGATCCGCTCAGGTATTCCTCGGGATAGGCAGGCATGGAATAGCTCCCAGTTCAAGCCCTCCCTGAAGTGGTAGACTAACAATCACTCCAGCCAATGCCTCAGGTTTCCGGCAACCCTGCAAAACTCTCAGATGTACTCCATCACCAGTTGCTCCCCTGTCTGAGCTGTCTGACTCAGCTTTCCGGGCTTAGATCTCATCTTCGAAACTGGCCCTGGATTTGTCCAAGAAGACATTGATGTTCCCCAGTTCTGGCACTTCTTCATTGTGGAGGCTCGTCACCCACTCTGCTGCCTCCCCTTCGAGGTTGGCTGACACGGTGTTCTCCATTGCCACTTCATCCGGATTGGCTGAGGCATACACAGTGGTGGGTTTCACTTACCTTTGCTACTGGTTCGGGAACAGGAGTGCACGCTTCACATGCGCGCGCAACACTTCTGCGCAGAAGCTCCGTGATGATGTTCTGCCAGGTGGGCGGAGCCTCCCTGCCACTGCTACCGGTTTGCCCGAACCGGGCCAAACTGGTAGGAACCCACCACTGGGCGTACAGGCCCAGGTGGACCGACATCTGGTTCAGGAAGAATGACAGCTTCTCCAGGCTCCCGTTGAATGTGGCTTTTATCAGCGGGGGATCTACTGGTGGAGGCGGGGGTCCCCAGTGCCCAAGAAACCAACCAGGCTTGGGATGGTAGGCCCATGGCTGTGGTCCGGGCCATCCTGGGGGGATTGTGATCGGCCAGCCACAACCACAGGTGGGCTCGCATCTCAGTGCTATCTTGTGGGGCTCTGCCTGAGGGCAGGGCTTGCTGCCACAGCAGCTCTGGGGGGGGCAGGGGGCTGCCTTTGCCACCATGACCAGGCTTAGGCTTCGATGGGTTGGAGGTGGCTGGCCAATCAGATTCTGGCTTTCGCTAATGGCTCCATTCTTCGCACCAGCTCCACTCCTTGCATATCTAGGTGGAGGAACCTCTCCCTTAGTTGCTCTACCAATGGGCTGCAATTGGCAGTCAGATATTTCCATTCAGCATATTTGTCCCACTCTGCCATTCTCTTCACCCTCCACCTCAGCATCAGGACAACCGAAGTCTGGGTGGAGATCAGGGGGAACTCAGCTTCAGCCGCTTTTGCCATCCTCTTTTGCCAGATGTCTTCCTCCACCCGGTAGAGGTCCCTGGTCACTATGGTTTCCTCCTGCACCATCTGCTGCTCGGTCCTCTCTGCTTGGGTTTGGGTCAGGCCACCACTGACTGGGCTGTTGAGTCTGCTTGGGCCACTGTTTGGGCGTCCTTCACCAAGCCTATGCTAGACTTGGCTGAGGGTTCTTCTTTTCACTCCATCTGTATAATCTTCCCGGAGTCTTCTCCATCCTCCCGAAGGTGATCGGGTAGGCAGCTGGGGCTCAGGTCCCCAGAGCAGTTGTTCACTAGTTAAAGCTTGAGAAGTTAGAGCTGGTTTACTGTCAAGGTTCTGACTCATGAACCCAACCAATTCAGCACTCCAAGACTTGCATCTTTCTCAAAGAACTGTTTTATTGAGTAGATCATTTTGGCATGAATGAAAACAAAACCAGCTCTAACTATTTCCCGTGGTTTCAGTATAGTTAAAGAATAGATAACTCCCTCCCACATTGTCACAGGTCACATTGTCCAATTAGATGTTCTGGTATCTCCTTGGCAACTCCTTACAGCACCTGTTGAGATGACCTTGGTTTCCACGGGATGATCGGTTGTTATTGTCTGGTCTGACATTCCAAATCTCTCCCCCCCCATACTATGTGGCAATCTGAGAAATGGAAAAATGGCTGCAACAGGCCTGATCCGTTTCGAAGTTGACAATAACAATCACAATGTGGTCTGATGGCAAAACTTAGAGCAAATAGTGCATTTTCTGTAGAGTGTACATTAAGTATATGGTCATTTCGCCCGTTTTTGTCCCAGGAAAGGTCGTGGGCCCTCTGCTCCCAGTCCTGCTGCCCAGTCCCAGCCGATCCTGTCGGGAAACGAACAGAGCCCGGCCTAGGGGAAGCTCTGTGTCGGGCATGCCCAAGGACTGACTCCCGCTTGGCTGATGTGGATCCTGGACCTCCGCAGCATTTGATTTTGGAGACCAAGGTGTTTGCTGCCCACCAAGCCCGAGGGATCCCTGCACACGCCCTAGTGGACTCTGGAGCGACCACCAACTTTATCGACAAGGCGTTCGCTCACCATATCGACGTCCCCTTGTGTCCTGTGAACCCTCCGATGATGGTCGAGAGGATCGATGGCCGGGTGTTGCTCTCCGGTCTGATCAAGGCCATCATGCAGCCAGTGCATTTGACCATCGGACGGCATGAGGAGGCCATCCAGTTCTACGTTACTGTGGGCCTCCATTTCCCCTTGGTGCTCGGACTGGCGTGGCTGCGCACCCACGACCCTCGGATTGTTTGGTCCCAGAATTTTATTTCCTTCCCCAGTTTACAGTGCGTGGACCATACGCGCCAGGTCTGCGCGGGATTGGTGCCTGAGTCTCCTGACATCTCGTTGCCGGCTGACCTCGCGGACTTTGCCGACGTATTCAGCGAGAAGGAGGCGGACCAATTACCCCTGCATCGGCCGTATGATTGCCCCATGTACCTGATCCCCAACGCTCCGCTTCCTGTCGGGCGTATCTACTCCATGTCGGAACCCGAGTTGGCCGCATTGAGGGACTTTCTTGACAAGAACCTGGCCAGGGGTTTTATACGACCTTCGTCGTCGCCCTTGCCTGCCCCTGTCCTCTTTGTCAAGACGAAAACCGGGGACTTGCGCCTGTGCTGTGACTATCGAAAACTCAATGCGATCCCAGTGCGCAACCGGCAAGTTGGACCTGCGTGGGGCATACAACCTGGTGCGGATTCGTCAGGGGGATGAGTGGAAGACAGTGTTCGGGATGCGGTATGGCCACTTTGAATATACGGTCATGCCGTTCGGGCTGACCAACGCTCCAGCTGTCTTCCAACATTTTATGAACGATATCTTCAGAGATGTGCTGGACCACTTTGTGGTGGTGTACCTCGATGATATCCTTGTTTACTCCACGTCCCCGAGCAGTCACCTCCAACACCTCCACCAGGTCCTGCAGCGGTTGCGAGAGCACCATCTTTATGCCAAGCTGGAGAAATGTGAATTTTACAAGACCACCATTGATTTCCTGGGCCATCGCATTTCTCCAGAAGGCATCGCCATGGATCGTGGCAAGGTCGAGGCCTTAAAGACATGGCAACCTCCTCGCCGGGTGAAGGATGTTCAGCGACTTCTGGGTTTCGCGAATTATTATAGGACCTTCATCCCGGGGTTTGCCACTCTGACCGCGCCCCTGACTCGGCTGTTGCAGAAACACGTCCCCTTTCGGTGGGGTGATCTTGAACAGCAGGCATTCAAGAACTTGACAGATGCCTTCATGAAGGAACCAATCCTAAAACATCCAGACCCTCACCGGCCGTTCGTGGTAGAGGCCGATGCTTCGGATATCGCCGTGGGTGCAGTACTGCTCCAGACTCGACAGGATGGCGGTCCTCTGTTCCCGTGCGCTTACTACTCTCATAAACTAAACCAGTCAGAGCGCAATTATACGATCTGGGAAAGAGAGTTACTGGCCATCAAGACCGCCTTTAAGAACTGGAGGCACCACCTCGAGGGAGCCCGGCATCAAGTCGAAGTACGAACGGACCACAAAAATCTCGAGTTCCTCCAGACCGCCCGGAAATTGAATCAAAGGCAGATTCGATGGTCCTTTTTCTTCGCCCGGTTCAATTTCCGGATCACCTATATCCCCAGTGGGCGTAACCAACAGGCAGACGCCCTTTCCCGCAAACCCGAGTACGCCCACACTCAAAACCCACTGCCGCCTTGGACGATTCTGCCAGTTGAGTCCTTCGCGGCTGTCCAGACCCCCGTGGACCTCCGAGTACAGATTCGGGAGGCGCAGCAGCAGGACGACTATGTGGGTCAACGGAAGCAGGAGATAGGACCCGAGTCTCCATGGACTTTTTCGGACGACCTGCTCCGTTTCCGGGATAAGCTCTACGTGCCTGCCGGCCCGCTCCGAAGGTTGATCCTTAACCAGTGCCACGACAACCCTGCGATAGGACATTTCGGCCTGTTCAAGACCTTGCACCTGGTGTCCCGCACTTTCTGGTGGCCGAGACTCCGGCATGACGTCCATGCCTACGTGACCTCCTGCGTCCGGTGTCGCCAAGCCAAGTACGCCACGGGAGCGCCTCCTGGTTTGCTGCAGCCTTTGCCCATGCCGGAGAGACCCTGGGGCGCTGTTTCTATGGACTTCCTGACGGACTTGCCCCCGTCTGCCGGTTTCATGACCGTGTTCATGGTGGTGGACATGCTTACCAAGATGGCGCATTTCATCCCGTCGGGGATTACCAACAGCTCGCGCCACCGCCTGCATGTTCATTCAGCATGTGTTCCGGTTACATGGTTTGCCGGACAGGGTGGTATCGGATCGAGGGGCCCAATTCACAGCACAATTTTGGAAAGGCCTGATGTCGGCTCTACAGGTCCAGGTCTACTTATCATCTACGCATCACCCGGAAACGGATGGCGGTACCGAGAAGATGATCGGTATTCTAGAGCAGTACCTGCGCTGCTTCGTCAACCAGCAGCAGGACAATTGGGCCGAGTACCTTGCCGTGGCCGAATTTCGGAGGAGTTCCTGTCCGACCTCCAGGCCGTGCAACACCTCATCAAACGATCCCTGGACAAGGCAAAAGAGGACTACAAATGGGTCGCGGACCGCTCTCGCCAAGCAACACCGCCGTTGGCTGTAGGGGATCGAGTATGGCTTTCCACCAGGCATCTCCCCTCTGACCATCCGGTCCGTAAGCTTGATCACTGCTTCCTAGGCCCGTTTCCCATCGAGGCCATCATCAACCCGGTTGCCTACCGCTTGACCTTGCCTCGATCCCTCCGTGTGCATCCTATGTAACACCGCTCCCTTCTTGTTCCAGATCGTCCTGCCTGTCCGCTCCGTCCTCTTGATCACCCACCGCCCGTGTCCAGCGCCCCTGATGAACCACCCCAGTACAAGGTCGCCAGTATCTGGGACTCCTGATGGATGAAGGGCCGGTTCCAGTACCTCATCGAATGGAAGGGGTACGGCCCTGAGGCTTTCACCTGGGAGGACGCGACCGGTGTGCACGCTTCGGACTTGGTTCGTGCGTTCCATGAGCAGTTTCCCTTCAGACCCGACCGACAGACCCGGGGGAAGGGCCCTGCGGGGAGGGATAGTGTTGTGGCTTGCCCAAGTCCCGCGCAGGTGCTCATGGATCCGGAAGACCAAGAACCGACCATGGGGAGGCAAGAGCAGTCTGTATCTCCGGCACCTGAGTCCGAGACCGAGGAGGATGCAGGGCCAGAGGACGATACTCAATCAGGGCCTTCTGCACCTCCCCAGCAGGAGTTAAGTGACTCCAGTGAAGAGGAGGAGCCTCTGATTGATGCTAGGGCACGCAGGGCAGCTAGCCAGCAAGAGTGGCTTTGTAGAAGGAGGTCTCCTCACAGGTAAACCTGCAGACAGAGGGGCCACGTCCTAAGACTATATAAAGTTGAATCACAAAGGACACTCTTGCTGGAAACAACACATGTCTTTTACCTGGCTGCTGTTTACACTTTCGGTGATATCAGTTGGACTAACTCCAGTCCGGGCTCTCGGCCAATTCCAGCAAGTGAGGAATTTAAGGACTTAATGATCTGTTTGTGTTTTTTTTTTTTTTGTATTTGAAATCCCGGCCAAAGTGTTCTGTGATTTGCAACAAGCACTTTGGGAGAAACCCTGAAATTAACTTATCACTAAGCATTTATTAGTGATAAAGCCTTCTTTATTTTGGACAACAGTGTGTGTGTGTCGTTTCCTGGGGGGTTTGCCGCAGTGGGTCACAACAGATAGTTGGATTCTCAGGATCCGAAGAAAGTCGAGCATTGATGATAGCTGCCACTTCTGCCATGAGGGTAGTGAGGATCTCATGTGTCAGCATGGGTGCCTTCATCAACATGGAGTCAAAGATTTTGCAGGCTATGCCGATCATTCGTTCCCATGCTCCTCCCATATGGGACGCATGAGGAGGGTTAAATATCCATACTGTTAATATAATAGCGTAGTAACCCTTGAGTTATCAAGGAGATGCACAGAGAAACGTGATACCAGAACAGAGATGAGTAACTATTCAGTCATACACAGATACGTTAAAGTGCATTGCAGGTTTTACTTTACAAATAGCATAGTCAATAAACAGTCCAAGTTGTACACATTAAATCAGTCAATAGTTAACAAATACAGTAACAAACTTCTCAATACATACATACACACAGTATAGTAGTATATAACACACAGTGTAACGCAGTAAGTAATCACAGAAAGAGAAACTATGTTCTCTAGCCCCCTCTTATGGTTAACAGTAGCAAGCTCATCCAATCACTTTTCAGCATCCCGTTAAAGCTACAATACTTCAATACAGTTCAAACTATCATGGTTAGTTGAAAAAATATTAAATTAGTAAAAAATGTGATTAAAAGAAAAAAACAAAAATTAAATAATCTGAGACTAGATAAAGAGATATATCTTAATGAAAATATGAGTATTAATAGTAGAATTATAAGGACTGAAGGATTAAAAAAATATGAATATGAGTGGATATATATCAAATGCTTGAAAGATTATGATTGGTATTAGAAGTGTATATTGAAACATTGAATAATGAAAAAAGGAAGGACCACGTTTTTGAATATTAGAGTGATAGGGGAAGGGGGGAAGGGGGGGGCTAAAATAGAGGTAGAAGTAAGAGCGGAATAATAGTAAAAACAGATATTAAAATGTTACAATGTATGAAAGAACTATGAGAAGGTTTAGAAGTGAAGCTTGATAGTGTAGGATATAAGAAAATTCAAAAATAAAATAGTATATAGAAATTTATATAAATGTAGAAGATTAAATTTTGCTTGGGCAGGGGGTTGGACTGGATGACCTGCAGGGTCCCTTCCAGCTTGAACTTGTTAAACGTTATTTTCCTTTAAGATAGTTGGAGAAAATACATGCTGACAAATATGTAACATTGTGGTGCTAGAAACAGATATTCTTTTGTTTTGTTAGAAATGGGCCCAGCTAAAAGGGCATTCCTTAATGCCAAGGCAATAGAGATAAGAAAGAGCTATGCTTGCAAAATATTTTATGGGCAATAATGGGGAGGTGTTGATGAACATGTCAGAGATGCTGTTGTCTCTAAGACGTTACGGATTAGCTGTGATCGGTGACTGTATCCGATGTAGGGGGGCATGGGGAGGCGTTGAGACTATAAAATGTAATGCTTTTGAAATTTTAAGTGTGGCTTTTGGCTCAAACCTCAATTTAAGGTCAGGCTAAAAAATCCATCGCACTTTGCAAACTGCTATTATTATTATTTCTCTTTAAAAATAAAATCTCTTTGTTTCAACTGATCTAAGTTGTTTTGTTGGTTCATTTCCAACAATAGTAAAAGTTATGTGTTAGTAAAATTAAAAATGAAAATGAAATGTAATTATTAGGAATAGCATTGTTATCTTTATTTGTATTGAAATGTATGATACCCAGGTATCACACCATTCACGCAATGAGATGTATAATAATAAAAAATGAAAAACTTTTTACAAAAAAAAAAAAAAGAATTTTCTTCCTAATAGAAAAGGCTCTTTCTTCTGCAGCCTATAAATTCCTTCAAGGTAGAACCCTCTGAGTAGTTATGAGATTGCTCCATCATCGCTTTTCCTGAGAGTCAAATCATGTATTATCCTTTTGAAAATGATTGCATTTTTGATGAGAGTCATCAAAAGCCGAGGTGGCGCAGTGGTTAGAGTGCAGCACTGCAGGCTACTTCAGCTGACTGCTAGCTGCAGTTCGGCAGTTCAAATCTCACCGGCTCAAGGTTGACTCAGCCTTCCATCCTTCTGAGGTGGGTAAAATGAGGACCCAGATTGTTGGGGGCAATATGCTAACTCTGTAAACCGCTTAGAGAGGGCTGTAAAGCACTATGAAGCGGTATATAAGTCTAAGTGCTATTGCTATTGCTATTGCTATCTCTAAAGCAGAACACAGCCATGGAGTTTGCATGCAGAAAATGTGAACACTTCCATTTCTCTATCTAAACATTAAACAACTCCATCTCCATTTTATGCATCATCACTGCAGACCCACACTGAAAGTTCCAATGTCATATATTCCATTTTAGAGACTTTAGAGAAGAGATATATAGTATCTGTAATTCTTGAACTAGCTCCTCCAAGGACTGGGGAGGAGGGAGAGGGCCAATAATCTCTTTTTCTCCTCAGAAAGCCCACTATTACTCTCCACGATAAGGTTGGTGAGCATCTTGGTAACCATGATGCACTTGACTGGGAGCAATGTGGATATTATTATTGATGAGCTGATTATGCAGAGTGGGGGAGGTCAGGAACCAAGATTTTCTGCTTTTCCTGGCTAGAAAGGCAATGGGAGATTTAAGCTGTTTGGGGCATACAATTTAGTGTTTGTATTTTCAGAGGGAAACTATGCCTCTTGGTAATTTTGTTATTGGGGACTTGAGAGGGTTGAATAAAAAAGGAATCTTGGAGCCACAAAAGTTGCCCACCACTGCCCAACTGAATGTTCACCAATGTATCCAGGTTGAAGAGAAGGGACAGAATTCTCCTTTGCATGTTTCATCCCTTGGAAAGCTACTGTCAGCCAGAGCAGACATTGCTAAACTCGATGCATCAGATCAGAGGTCCCCAACCCCTAGGCCACGTCCCACTACTGGGCCGTGGCCTGTTTGGAACCGGGCCACACGAGTGGCTGGCCAGCACGAGCACACGCAGCATGACTTGCATGAATGGCCGGCCGGTGTGCACACGTGCAGCTCAAGTTGCGCAAGCGGTGGGCCAATTCCCTTCTCCCATCCCCACTAAGACACCAAGCTGGGGACCGCTGCATCAGATGACCTGACAAAAATAACTTTCCCATGTATGTATTCAAGAACATGGGAGCTTTCCCAAAAAATTGTGAACTTGCCACATATATAAAGATGGAAGTGCTGCAAAAAAAAAAAAGTCATTAACAGTTATGCTATTCTGTCAGGGAGTATGGCACAAAGTATAAAGATGTAAGAAAAATAGACAGCTGTTAGTAATAACATGTGCCACCCACAAGTAACAACCCATATTGCAGTTTTCTTTATTAATTAATCAAATTTGTACAGCAGCTCATCTCACCAAAAGCAAGTTTTGATCCCTGCTCCTGAAAAAAATTCTGCTCATTTTACATATGAATACCTCCATGCTATTCACTACCACTTCTGTAGTCCATGTCCATTCCAACCACCCAAAGTTATATGTCCATCCTGGGCCCAGCTGTACAGCCAGGAAATGTTGCGATACAAACGCAGTGTGGTTTAAAAACAATGCAATTGTTGCTCCATTTCTTCTTACACCAACAATCCAAGCTTTGCAAAACTGAAGATTCAGTTAGACCACAGGGTTAATGAAGAAACCAATGATGGATTTCAGAAACATTCCAAATCTCCAAGAACAAAAATATAACTAAGGAAGTTCTGAATGAATTAGACTATGGATAAATGGGCAAAATTCAGATTTCCAGGGCCAACCTTGTTGTTTACTCCCACAAAAACCACCAAATAGAATTTAGTACCACAAACAGATACAGTAAGAACAGAAAGCTTTAACAGGAAAAAAATTGCTTTGAACATCAAAAGAAATGAAAGGAGCTTATTCCACAAAATCACAGAAAACTTTGAATTTGTTGCTGTTCATATTAAAATGCTGGCAGTTGATGTGAACTGCTGTTTATTCCTGAATCTCCTAGCAGATCCAAATCTATTATTTTCACCTACCGGACAAAAATAATGTAACATTAATCTAATTAAAGTACATGAAAACTCTGATAGAAACAATATGTGGGAATCTCATTTTTAGATACATATCCACCTTTATTTTATGCAACTCAAGGTGGTGTATAATGATACAACGGTATCATTTGTTCTCCATCCCATTTTATTTTGATTTAATTAAAACTCTGATTTTGGCCTTGTAGCTTTTCATAAGCTGGGATCAAAATATCAGGACAATATTCAACACTTTCACAGAAACCTTCCCTACTTTCTTGTGTTAAATGGGCAGTGTAAAAGTTCTAGATACAATGGTGGTGGCCCCAGAGAAAAATTGAATGTAAGGCCTTTTCAATACTTTGAAAATCCTAGGACTAATTTATGCCACAATAGGTGAATATTCCATAGACAACTAATAGGCAGGAAATCCTTTATTCTGATAGGATTTGCCCATTCTACCAGACATACACACACAAACACACACATAGATCAAATAAACAAACAAACAAACAATAAATAAATAAATAAATAAAAGTTCTCGGTGTTTGAGACAGTGGCTAAAATTTGTTCATAGACTCTTGAAAACTCTGAATGCCTGTGTCCGGTGGATAATCCAAAACTGTATAAACATACATGTATATATTTATTTCAATGTTTTGTTTGCTCCCACTTAAAAGTATGTCAAAGTGGGATACATAATTTGAAAGAAACAATAATAAAACCAAGACAATTTTTAAAAAAATTATAAATGCAGACAGCATAACAATTGAAACCATGTGAAATGTAAACAACGGTAACATTAAAAGGTCATTATGACACCATTAAAATATAATAATGACATAGCAGCATGAGTTCAAACTAGAGAAACATGTAAATGTTCAACTGAGGAAGGAATATGGATGAATCAAGACTTTATTGAGAAAAAAAGTTAAACAGTGATATAAACCTCAAAAATAAAACTAATAAACAAATGAAGTATTTAATAATAATGAGGAAAAAGCAAAATACAAACAGATTTAGCAACAATAACATTCTCATTGTACACTCTTATGGAATTGCAGTTGTTGCAAAGCAAGATTCTATACCAGTGATGGCGAACCTTTTTCTGGTTGCGTGCCAAAAGTGTGTGTGTACGTGTGCGATAGCACCCGCGCGTGCCGGCACCCACAATGCAATGCGCACCCCACTTGCGCATGTGTGCACGCCCGGCCCCGCCCACGCTCCCCCACGCATGCGCCCCACACTGCGCATGCGTGCATCCCTGCGCATGCGCCACTCGTGCATGACCCCCCCCGGCCCGTTTTGGGCCTGGAAAGCCGCCTGCACCAAACGTGGCCAGCGCGAACTGTCTGCCGCTGCTGTTCCTCCTCCTGCCAGCCTTGCGCTCCGGGCAGCGTCCAGCATGGCCGTTCACCCCGGCAAGGGTTGGTGCAACCCTCTTCCGCCACAAGGGAGCATGACCGCTTCCCAGCCGGCGCGCCTCTTACTGCTTACGGCGCCCTCCTCCGGTCCTCCTGGGGGGAGCTCGCCTCCCCGCCAGAGGCTTCTCCTGCTGGCTGCGAGGGATGAGAGGGCACATTGGAACCCATCAGGAAAAGGAGCAGAGCTGCCAGCCATCCTGGGGCTTCCCTGTCTCCCTGCCTGAGCGGGCTTCTGCTGCGTCCCCAAGCCTCTGGTGGGGAGGGAGGGAGAAGCCCCAGCCTGCTGTTCCTGCCCCCCCACCCCCTCGCACTTGGTGGTGGCTGTTCTCTCACTGCCATTTCCACGGCGGGTGCAGGAACAGCGGGCTGGGGTTTCTCCCTCCTTCGTCTTGTAGCCTCCCTCCCTCTTTCTCTCTCTCTTCCCCCCCCGCCTCCGCCCCTCTCCCCCCGGACCAAATAAATAACAGGGGAACAATTAATGCGATGCAGGAAGGGGCGTTTGCGAGCGGGGGGGCGCAAAAATAAAATAATGTGTGTGTGAGAGAGAGAGGGGGGGAGGAAGGGAGAGGGGGGGTCAGGCCTCTGTCAGGTGCAGTTCTTGATGAGAGCAGACGCGAACGGGTAAAAAAAAGGGGGGATTTTGAGGATCAATAAGAGAGCCCAGGCAACGCTCAGCCCCCGCGCCTCTCACTCCGGTGATCCTGCTGGCGGGGTAGCAGGCTGGAGATGGCCAATTCTCCCCCATTCCAGATCCCCGTTGGTGGGAAGGATTGCCCCTGTCCGACCGGAGCCCTAACCCATCTGCCTATCGACCCCCGTCCCTCCCTCTTTCCCTCTCTTGCTTCTTCCTTTGGCAAAAATAAAATAAAATAAAATAAAGGCGTAATCTTTCCTCTAAAGTCGTAACATTGTCATCGTAGTTTCTTTTCTTTTTTCTTTTTTGAAAGATTGGGGGGGATATCACGATGCTCCGTGAACATGTAAGATCTGTGGAATGTGTGTGTGTGTGTGTGTGTGAGCAGATTCAAAGCGCATAGCTTCTCCCCGCTGCGTGTGAATCTGGGAACGAGATGGACACACACGCCACAAAGAGAAAATCAGAGAGGGTGCTGCAGGATCCGACCTAAATATGCGCCTTCTGTCCAGTGGAATGCCCGCAATCACCCCTTCTAGTAGGGGTACACCCATCTAGTACACCCATTCTGTAGGGGAAGCCCACCACTCCCGCCCCCGCCATTTCCTCTAGCGTGGGCTTGTTCCTCCCCCCCTTTTGGGTTTTCTTTTATTATTGTTTTGTTTTTGAGGATTTGATGGGACTTGGAGGTTATGTTTGATCCCAGTTTTTTCCAAGCTGTTTGAAAGGGACGGTGGCATTTTCTTGGGACTAAAACACGCAGAACAAGAAGTGAAAGCGACGCTTTTGCTTTAAAAAAATTTAGGGCATGCTTCATCATCATCATCATCCTCCTCACCATCATCATCATCAGATTCCTGATGAGGAATCATCAGGATTCCTCATCAGGAATCGAATTGCAGAATTCCACGCTTTAGGGCACGCTTTAGGGCACCTCTTTATCCGTACTCCAAAGCGGGGGGGGGAGAGGAGAGGAGGCGGGGGGGGGGGAAGAGAGAGAAAGAGGGAGGAAGGCTACGAGATGAACTGTCCCATTCCGCCAGCCCTGTTCGTGCACCCGCCATGGAAACGGCAGTGTGAGAACAGCCACCGCCAAGCGCGAGGGGGTGGGGGGCAGGAACAGCGGGCTGGGGCTTCTCCCTCCCTCCCCACCAGAGGCTTGGGGATGCAGCAGAAGTCCGCTCGGGCAGGGAGACAGGGAAGCCCCAGGATGGCTGGCAGCTCTGCTCCTTTTCCTGATGGGTTCCAACGTTCCCCGGCCGGAGCAGCTCTCTCTCTCACCCCCTTCATCAACGCCAGCTGGGGAAGCTCCGAATGCGCGGCCATGCCTCAGCTCCTCCCCACTGGGAAATACTGTTCCCCGGTCGGCGGCAGTGCTCTCTGCCCCCCCACCTCCGCAGCCGCCGGCCAGAGAACAGTATTTCCCAGTGGGGAGGAGCCGAGGCATGGCCGCACGTTTGGAGCTTCTCCGGCTGGCGTTGCTGAGGTGCAGAGGGGAGAGAGAGAGCTGCCGCCAGCCGGGCTGGTGAGGGTGGAACGGCGTGGAGTGCAGTGGCGGCGGCGGAGCCCGAGAGGCCGCCGACAAATAAGACGGAGAAGCGGAGCAGCTGGCCGCGGAGCTGCCGGCTTCGGAAAGTGGCCTGAGAAACAGAAGCGCCGTGCCCAGAAGGAGACAGGCGAAAGCCATGCCGCCAGCCACGCACAGTTTGCTCCATCGCCCCTCAGCTGCAGAGACTGGCAGGGAAGGCGGAGGGCAGAGCCGCACGCAGTGCCCGCCAAACCTTTCCCACCTCCTGCCAGGAGGATGTGCAGCTCCTAGCCCCCGCATTCGCTCTTGATCCCCCCACCCCTCCTCACTCGCAGAGCCCTCGCCGCCACCCCCCGTGCCTCTTTTGACTCCGGCTTTTTCGCTTCAGCCGAAAAAGAGGTCGCACTTTACTTTCAGTGCACGGGGCTCTCCATCCTAAGGCAGCTGTGCTTGAAGGGTGTAAGCAACGCCAGCCGGAGAAGCTCCGAATGTGTGGCCATGCCTCGGCTCCTCCCCGCTGGGAGCCACTGTTCCCCGGCTGCGGCTGCCGAGGGGGGGGCAGAGAGTGCTGCCGCTGGCTGGGGAACGGCGGCTCCCAGCGGGGAGGAGCCCAGGCCACGGGGTCATCTGCACAGCTAGCCCACCACCACCACCCCGCCCGCACCGGCTGCTCGTCCACTGGTGCTCCGGACCACCTAGGGCCGCGCAAGAAGAACTTGGATGAGAAGTGAAACGTAATCAAAGAAAACCGAAACAAGTCCAGTTGCATCTTGGAAAAGTATGTTTGGGATCAAACCTGGTATTTACATTGGATTAAAATGCAGTATTGCAGACAAACTCTGCCCACAGTCTGGAGACTGATCCTGACAGTGCTCAAGGTTGACTCAAACTTCCAAGATCTGTAAAATGAGAACCCAGACGCGCAATGGGTGGCTGTTCTTCCGGTTTCTGGTGTGCCCGTGTGCATGATAACCAGCTGGCCGGCGCACCGGAACCCAGAAGAGCAAGGGGCGACAGCTCCGCATGCCCGGAGAAATGGCTCTGCGTGCCATTTCCGGCATGCGTGCCATAGGTTCGCCATCACGGTTCTAACTATTTATACCATTTATACCATGCTTCGTAGAATTCCGTTTCTTCTTTATCATGCAATTCCATTGTTAATTTGCTCATTTTGGCACATTCTGGAATTTTTCGCACAACCATTGTGGTTGTGGGGATACTATCAGATTTCCAACTTTGAGCATAAACTATCCTGGCCGCAGTTGTTATGTGGAGTATTATGTATCTATTCTCTTTTTTGATCTTCCCTCTAATAATTCCCAATAAGAATAGTTCTAGCTTCATCTCGATCTCCTGTTGCACAATTTCTTCCAGCCAATTTTTAAGTTTGTTCCAGTATACTTTAACTTAAGACATGTCCACCAAAGACGATAATACGTCCCTTGTTCTTTGTTACATTTCCAACATCGTCGGGAACATTTTTGCCAATCGTGCCGGAGGCAGGGGTGGGTTCCTCCCGGTTCAGACCAGTTCTCCCAAACCGGTTGCAGCCTACTGGTGACATCATGATGACATCACCAAACCGGATCGGTCGATGGCCGATCGTGGGGGCCACCATCTTTTTTTTTTTGAATTTTTTTTTTGAATTTTTTTGAATTTTTTTTTCCTTCTGAGCATGCACAGAAGCCAACTTCTGGCACTGTGCATGCAGTTGCCATCTTTTTTTTGGCTTTGTTTTTTTCTGGATTTTTTGTTACTGCGCATGCACACGTGCGCAAAGTACGCACGCGCCCACGAGGCGTGCCCATGCAGCACGGGAGGAAGCGAACTAGCAACGAGGTAAGGTGGAACCCACCCCTGGCCGGAGGTAAATGCCATCGGTAAAACATCTTATAAATATTTTCTTTATATGTTACCGCCATAGTTAGTTTATAATTTACTTCCCAAATTTTATCCCATTCTGCCAAATTAATTGTGTATCCAAAGTTTTGTGCCCAGGCAATCATTGTCCCCTTGACCGTTTCTTCTTCCATTTTGTATTGTAGTAGAAAGTTATATATTTTGGATATCATTTTTTCTTCCGGTCCCAACAGTATTTTATCCAATCCTTGTTCATTTTGAAATCCAAATTGTGTTATATCTTTTTTGTATCTCGATTGGATTTGTAAATAATGCCACCAATCAAGTTCTATTCCTATTGATTTAAGCTCTTGTTTTGTTTTAAGATTTTCTTGTTCATCCAATAATTGTTTATACGTTGCCATCTTTTTCTGATCTAATAGGTTCAGATAGATTATTGCTTCTATTGTCGATATCCATTTTGGGATTTTTCTGTAGTGTTCATTCTTAATTTTTAGTCAAATCTCTAACAGTGCCCCTCTTATGTGGTGTCTTTGAAAATATGCATGTATTTTATGTTTCCCCCCCCCCCCCATATAAACGTGTGCCAACCAATTTGGAGATCATATCCTTCTATTGTTAGGATCGTTTTGTTTTTAAGAATGATCCATTCCCTCAACCAGTTTAATGCTGCTGCTTGGTAATAGATTTCCCAATCGGGGAGCCCAAATCCACCTTTCTTTCTATTGTCTTGTAATAATTTCATTTTGATCCTCGACTTTTTTTTTTGACTAGCAAAATTTTAAAATCATTCAAAATTAATCCTGTTTTATTGGGGCGACCTGAAATAAGAACAGTATCTTAGGTAGAATATCCATTTTGATTGCCGCTATTTTGCCCATTAATGATAATTGTAATTTTGACCAGTTATCCAAATCTTTATGTATTTTCTATATCAGTTTTGTGTAATTATCTTCCTTTATCAAACTACATTTTGCCGTTAACCATAGGCCTAGATATTTCACTCTTTTTACAATTTTAATACCCAATGATTTTTCCAAATTCATATTTTGTTTTTCTGTTAAATTTTTCGTTATTATTTTTGTTTTTTCTTTATTTTTAATCCCGCTACCTTTCCGAATTTCTCTATATCTCTAATTGAAATTGGTCCCGTCTCCAGGGGGTCTTCAATGATAAATGCCATGTCATATTGCCATACTGTTGCCAATGCCAGATATAATTTGCCTAATTTTGAGTATTCCAAAATGTTACCATGTTCTCTTTTGATATGGACTTCCTGAAGACATGTGATATCTGGGTTCTGTTTTTGGAGTCTAGTCAATATTTTCTTCCTTTTAATTAATTCAATCCGTTTATATTCAGTGATATCAAATTTATTTCTCCTTCATCTCTTTTTTCACTTTGGTAAGTCTTTTGGGCCTCCTTTCCTTGTCTCTGTCTGAGCTATCCTTCTCGCTCCTTCTCTTTCATTTCTTTCTATTGTCGTCCTCTCTTCTCTCCTGTTCTATCATTTTCTCCTCTAAGCTTTGCTCCTCCAGGCTTCCTTTTTCTCCCTCATCTTTACTGTCTAGTTCTTCTTCACCCTTGATATATTGCTCGTAAAAATCTCTTGCCTATTCTATGGAGTTTATTCTAAATCTCTTCTCTAACATTGATATTAACAAGCCCTCTGGAACTAGCCATCTGAACATTATTTTTTGTTTTATTAATTGAGAAGAAAGGAAATTATAAGCTCTTCTTTTGTCCCTTATTCTCCGTGGAATCTGTCTAAGCGTAGTTATTTCTTTCCCTTTGTAGGTCAATGGGTTATCCCTCGATTTGTTATATATTTCATCCCTTATTGTTCTTTTTATGAACCTTATATGTACCTCCCTGGGAGGTTTATGTCTACGTGCATAGTTAAACCCTCTTAAATTCATTCACCTTCTGAAGTAATGTTTGGAATTCTTGAAAAATTGCAGATAGAAAGGCATGGGCTGTAAGGTTAACAAGCATATGAGATAACCATCAATATTTCGTTAGGCAACCTAGCAAAACTCTCTTTCTTACTTTCTCTACTACCTTCAGTTACTTAAATAGTTCAGTATTGGGAGAACCATACCCCATATTCTCAATAACTATATACTTGTTATTTGACTTTTTTATCTTGTTAATTGTCATATTCTCTTATAGAAACATATAAGATGATCTAATCTTGGTTGTCTTACCACTTTCTCATCTGACCAGGGTTGGAGTGTTACCTCACGTTGTGAGTAACCTCACTCTCTATTGGCTTACACGGCAATGAAAAATAGACCAACCCTTTCAGTACAACTAACATAGTTCCCAAACTAAAACACAGATTTACAATAAATGCACGAACTACTGAAAAAGACCAAATAGGAATGATCAAGAACTGTGGTAGCACAGTGGTAGAATGCAGGCTAATTCTACTGACTGCAGACTGCCAGCAGTTCGAATCTCATCAGGCTCAAGGTTGACTCAGCCTTCCATCCTTCTGAGGTCGGTAAAATGAGGACCCAGATTGTTGGGGGCAATATGCTGACTCTGTAAAGTACTGTGAAGCAGTATATAAGTCTAAGTGCTACTGCTATTGCTATCAATAGATTACAAAACAAGTTTGTTAGTTGGATAGTATATAAGCATTCCAAAAGAAATAGCTGCATAGAATCACTGTTCTGTGTTTCCCCGAAAATAAGACCACCCTGAAAATAAAGCCTAGCCTGATTTTTTGGGGTGGGCATAATATAACCCCTACCCCCAAAAATAACTCCAGGGGGATGGGCGTCGCTAGCACAAGAGGCAGCGAGCATGCAGGGGCCAACAGTGTCCAGCAGCAGCCACATCCCGCCAGCTCCTTGGCGCAGCGCAGATAAATATGAACATGGAGGCAGAGGCGGGGGGGAGACAGGTGATCTGGACGTGCTGTGCAGCTGCCTGACTCGTGGTTTCGAAGTACTTGAAACAAGAGAAGAATCACATTTATGCAATGGAAATGCTTTTGCACAATTAAGATTCTGGATGTTCCCGATATCAGTTTACAGAAGAGGAAGTGAATTGCTCAAAGTAAGCATGTACCTTGATTGTGTCGCAACCACTGAGAACCGAGTGTTCATGTGCATTTACAAGAAACTAAAACCTGGAAAAAAATGGTCAGTTCTCCACAGAACCAACTACCAGATCACTTACAAAGGGCAAAACTAAAACTAATTATTTCAGATATCAATCCAGTCTATTATCTAGGAGGTTTTGTATATAAATATGCTAATTATATACAAATTAGATACATAAAATTAGATACATACAATTAGATATATACAAAGATAATTATATACCTCAAAAATAAGACCGGGTCTTATATTTTTTTGGGACCAAAAGACCCATTAGGTCTTATTTTCAGGAGATGTCTTATTTCGCGGCCGCCTGCCCGCTCCCTCCCACCGTCTGCTTGCCTACGGCCGCAATGGCTTACGGGGCAGATGCAGTTACGCAATGGTTAGAATGCAGTATTGCAGGCAAACTCTGCCCATAGCCTGGAGTTC
This sequence comes from Thermophis baileyi, assembly GCA_003457575.1. Lineage (NCBI taxonomy): Eukaryota > Metazoa > Chordata > Lepidosauria > Squamata > Dipsadidae > Thermophis > Thermophis baileyi. The sequence continues at coordinate 853,636 of QLTV01000398.1, forward strand.
GATCCTGATGGGGCTTAAGGTTGACTCAGCCTTCCATCCTTCCAAGGTTGGTAAAATGAGGATCCAGATTGTTGGGAGCAATGTGCTGACATTGTAAACCGCTTAGTGAGTGCTGTAAAGCACTATGAAGTGGCATTTAAGTCTAAGTGCTATTGCTATTGCTATTGCTCTACACAAAAAATAGACCAACCATTTTTCCAAAGGTAACTAAGGAGCTAATTCCTAGTCCTTTTATTTCTTGCCATTATCTGAATTACACAACATTATATATATTGTATATGCTTTGTAAAATGTAATAAATTTATTTGATACAAGAATCTGGAAGTTTTGGAAGCAGATGCATTAAAAAAAACACAATATGGTACATGTTGAAAGGGTGATTATGAAATCTGTAAAATTAATTAATTATCACATTTATATAACCGCCCACCTCATGAATGTAAATCTCTTGCAATGATCAGATTGAGAATTAAACATAGACTATCCTTATGATACACTTACCTTCTCTTTTAATCAGATTCTGGAAAGTTTTAGTGATTTACCGGTAGACAGTTAATAGTAAATGCAATGTCTTCTTATTAAATAATGTATCATGTGGGGTGCCAACAATATATTTAGAAATGTCTTGAATTAAGGGCTGGATTAAATTTATCAAATTGGCAGATACAGAAATGGATGGGATGTCTAAAATTTTAGAAGGGTCAGATAAAATACAAAACAATGTAAGATAAGAAAAATTGACTGGAAATAAAATGTAGAAGCAGAGATTTATCCAAATTGTTTACTTAAGAATCAAAAATTAGATGCACAGATACAGGATACACTTACTAATGAAAAATCATTAGTGATTCTTAGAATAGTGCTGCATAATTACAAACTGGTACATAATCTGCTACATACAAAAGACAAATGTGGCTTTATGTTGCTTCAACAGAAGCATAATTTCTAGGGTGAAAAAAAATTGTCACACAGAATTT
>QLTV01000399.1:5770-24568 GCA_003457575.1 Thermophis baileyi
GCCTTGGAGCGGGCGCGGGATGCGGGCTCGGCCGGGGGTCGTCGGCGAGCCAAGCGGGGCTTCACCTACCCGGGGACCCTCTGGTGCGGCGCCGGAAACATCGCGGAGAACTACGAGCAGCTGGGTAGGCGAAGGGGGGACCCCCGAGAGTCCGGGGCAGCGTCGGAAGGCGCCCGAAAGGGAGCCCGTTCGATTGGTCTCATTCTGCGTCTTGTGGCGGGGAGTTCCGTAGGGAGGCACCCTGGGAAGTTGCTGCCAGAGCGAAGGGCTCTGCTGCGAGATGAGGCGGTGGGTACACCTCAGGCTTTCAAGGGGGAGGGGGGGAAACACCGCAGTGCCAGCTGTGGGCAGAGGGGCTGCTTTGGGGGCGACAGGCTGCCTACAAAAGCCTTCGCTGTCCTCCCCACACTCCCCCTCCCCCTCCCCAGCACTGTAAAGTCCAGCCGGTGGCCTTAATAGCAATAGCAATAGCACTTAGACTTATATACCGCTTTACAGCCCTCTCTAAGCGGTTCACAGAGTCAGCATATTGCCCCCAACAATCTGGGTCCTCATTTTACCCACCTCGGAAGGATGGAAGGCTGAGTCAACCTTGAGCCGGTGAGATTTGAACCGCCGAACTGCAGCTAGCAGTCAGCTGAAGTAGCCTGCAGTACTGCACTCTAACCACTGCGCCACCTCGGCTCTCTCTTAATGACAAGGGGGCTGCCTGGGGGCACAAGGGAGAAAAAACCTGGAATTGTTGATGCTCTAAATGCTGAAAATGCTTCTATGCACAAAACCTGGAAGGATTCTCTGACTCCCACAATGGGTGAATGGCTGCCAGAGTTGGTGGAGTTATCAGGGATGGCAAAATTGTCGGCTTTGATTTAAGAAAAGAACACGAATTAATTTTGTTTCCGCTCGGAAGCCGCTTCTGGACTTTGTGCTGGCGGTGGGGAAAAAAGTAAACTTTGATTTTGGATTTTGCTGCTTATGTAGGTTTGGTTATTATGTAAATGGCTAGGACAGGGAGTTCTCGACTTACGACCACAATTGAGCCTGAAATTTATGCTGCTAAGCGGGACATTTGTTAAGTGACTTTTGCCCCATTTTACAACTTTTCTTGCCACGTTTGTTAAGTGAATTGCCGCAATTGTTAAGCTAGTCACCCGGTTGCAAAGTGAATCTGGCTTCCCCCCATTGACTTCGGTTGTCAGAAGGTCGCAAAAGGGGATCATTGCCACCGTCATAAATGTGAGTCAGTTGCCAAGTATCCGAATGTAAATCACGTGACCGTAGGGGATGCTGCAGTGGTCATAAGTGTGAAAAATGGTCGTTTTTCAGTGCCATGGTAACTTCAGCCATTAAGTGAACTGTCGTAAGTCGAGGACTGCCTGTAAATATTATGCAAAAGTAAACAGCTGAAGTTGTATCTTATTACTTCTTCTTGTGCCAAAAAGAGTCGGAAGTCAATGCTTTTCTTTTCCCTTTTATCCTGCACTCTTTCCTCGTCTCCTTCTCCTATTATTCTCCTCATTTTTCTTTCTATTTTTGTACTTTACATTTTGATAAATAAAATTTTACCACCAACAATGGAGCTGTCTGGGGTGGGCATTGTGGCCAGGAGGGGGGAAAGTCCTGGGGGCTGCTCCCCCCTCTAACCACTCCCCCTCGCTGCCCCCCCCCTTGCAGGAGAGCACCAGGAGACGGACAGGTGCTGCCGGGAACACGACCACTGCCAGCACCTCATCCACCCCTTCACCTACAAGTATGGGCACCGGAACCTGCGCTGGCACACCATCAGCCACTGCGATTGCGACAGGAGGTGAGAAGGGGGGGGCACAGGCAGGCAGGCAGGCAGGCAGGGAGGAGAGACCCCGATTCCCCCAAGGAATCAGCAACCCCCCCCACCCCTGTGCAATGAAAGAGGCCACAAAAACATGGCTGTTAATATTATTTGTCCTTTTATTACCTCTTAGTTCCCCCTTCTACTGGTTGCTCGCTTTTAGTGTTATTATTATTACTCTGTTGTTTTGCATGTACGCTGAGAACCTGTGCACCGGAGACAAATTCCTTGTGTGTCTAATCACACTTGGCCAAATGAAGTATTGTATCGCATTGTACAGTATTCTATTCTATTATTCTATTCTTTCCTATTCTTTCCTATTCTTTCCTATTCTTTCCTATTCTATTCTATTCTATTCTATTCTATTCTATTCTATTCTATTCTATTCTATTCCATTCTATTCTCAATTTTATTATCTTCTCAATTCTATTCTATTATTTCTATTATCTCTTCTTTCTTTTTAATTCTAGTCTCTTAATTCTCTTCTCTCCTCTTTTATCTTTTCTACTTCTCTCTTCTCTCCTCTTAATTATCTTCTTTCCTCCTCTCTATTTTCTTCTTAATTCTATTCTATTATTTCTTCTCTCCTCTTAATTCTCTTCTCCACTCCACTCCTCTCTGTTTTATTATCTTCTCAAGTCTATTCTTCTGTGATCTCTCCTCTCCTCTTCTTAATCCTCTCCTTTCTTCCCCTCCCCTCCTCTTGGTTCAGCAGGAAGGGCTGGCTAAAGGAAAGGTGCCTGGCTGCATCCCCACCATTACCATGGCAACCATACCAAAAAACCCCTCAACCTTTCACCCACAGAGGGGCTTTTCCTGGGAGAGTCTGTAGTACCCTTGGGATCTCCTTGTGGCCTCCCATCCTAATAGCCAGATTCAATCCTGTTGGTTTGGGGGATCAGCCATGATCGCTGGGGGCTGCGTGGTGGGGATGGCGGGGCCCCTGAAGTTGGCTTTGGACCAGGCAAACTCTCTGACCCAGTGCTAAGAGCCGGGTGAAGGAGGCTTTTGTCAGCCCCGAGGGTGGTGGGCTGCTTCCCCCCCTTCAGCTCAACCATGGTTTAGCCCGTGACCTGGTTTCACATGACCCATGAAAACCTGGTCAGCCTTCAAGCAGGATTCAGGATGTCTTGGGAACTCATCCCAATCCCATGGGTTGGGGTCCCATAAGTCTTTCCCCCCCCCCGTCTCCTTCCCTCCCCCCTCCGGGGGCTCTTCTGCAGTTTGCAAAGACGGTTTTAGGAGTGGGTGGGTTTGGGGGTCAAGCCGATCATCCCTCTTTGCTTGCAGTATGCAGTTGAGATCCTGGGCAAAACAGGGCTTGCACAATAAGCCACGAATGGTGGTTGAACATGGCTGTCACTGGAGGATGTCTGATTTCAGCTGTGCTCCTTGGCCTGGATCAGGCTGAGGCAGACGTCACGCACAGCCCTTGCAAATCGGGCCCCAATCCAGCCCCGAATAGCATGCCTGGGTGGGAAGGCCCTGGCCTGGCTCCCAAGGCCACCAATCAAAGGGCAGGCGAGGTGACTCCGAAGCCCACCCACGCTCAGCTCTGACGCAATGGCCAAATTCAAGGGAGGGGCCAGCAATTGCAAAGTGTAAAACCAGGGGCATCCAACTTCGGCCACTTTTAAAACCTGTGGACTTCAACTCCTGGAATTCCCCAGCTGGCTGGGGAATTCTGGGAGTTGAAGTCCACAAGCCTTAAAGGGGCACACCCTTGGTGTAAGTGCTCAAATTTGCCAGCCTACTTTGGACTAATAAAATATGCAACCCCACCCCCAAGCCTGAAATCCACCTGCCAATCTGCTGTCTGAATGAAGGCTTTCACCGGAAGGCCTCGAGAGCGTGGGAATTGCACAGCAATGCATGCTGGGTGCAGAGTCCATTCCCAGACGAGACCCCCATCGCCCCCCCCCGTCTCTTCCAGGCTGAAAGACTGTTTGAGTGCCGTGAACAACACCGCTTCCCGCGTGGTGGGACAAGCCTTCTTCAACATCATCCAAGTCCCGTGTTTTGAGCTGGTCTACCAAGAATCCTGTGTGGAATCTTACCTCTATGTCTGGTGAGTGGGGCTGCCCCCCTTGGCCGAGCGTTCCCCCAACCCCACCCCAGGTCTCCCCTGCAGAAGGGTCTTGGCCAATGCCCCATCCTGGTGAGGCTGCGGTGCCATTGCTCTGCGCCCCTAACCAGCACTGACATTTCTCTGAAATGTAATCAGGTTTCCTGCCTGGAAGCAGGGGGTTGGACTGGATGACCTCCAAGGTCCCTTCTGACTTGGTTATTCTGTTAAAAAGGGTTGGGCGTGGAAGGCTCCAGGTGATCCTCGACTTACGACCACAACTGAGCCCAAATTTTCCATTGCGAGGGAAAGTTAAGGGAGTTTTGCCCCATTTTACAACCTTTCTTGCCATAAAGTGAATCACTGCAGTCGTTAAGTGAGTCGCATTAAGCGAATCCGGCTTCCACATTGACTTTGGCTGTTGGAAGGTCGCAAAAGGGGATCACGTGACGTACACACACACACACACACGGGACATTGCAACGGTCACAAATATGAGCCAGTTGCCAAGCGTCTGAATTTGATCACGTGACCATGGGGATGCTACGACGGCTGTTGTGTGAAAAGCAGTGCTAAGTCACTTTTTTCAGTGCCATTGTAACTTGGGTTACTAAACAGATGGTTGTAAGTCAAGGACTACCTGTTTCAGGGCCGCAAACCCAGCATGGATGTGCGGTGAGTCAGCAGGGAACCATGGACAGTATATGACAAGAACTTAAATTGGATCAGTTGCTTTAAAACAGAAGCGTCCAAACTTAGCAAGTTTAAGACCTGTGGACTTCAACTCCCAGAATTCCATAGTCAACTTTTAAGACCTGTGGACTTCAACTCCCAGAATTCCATAGTCAACTTTTAAGACCTGTGGACTTCAACTCCCAGAATTCCATAGTCAACTTTTAAGACCTGTGGACTTCAACTCCCAGAATTCTCTGCTCTGCTGGCTGGGGAATTCTGGGAGTTGAAGTCCACAAGTCTTAAAGTTGCAAGGTTGGACACCTCTGCTTTAAAGCAATCCAGAGTTGGGACCCCCCTGTGTCCTGCCTCCCCCCTTTGCAAAGGACCCCAACCCACTTGCATCCTTCCTTTCTAGGTGCAAGAACTACAGTCGGATGGCCGTTGCGGTCCTGCAAGACCCGGTGATGTTTGACTATGGAGGAGAGCGGATCGACGCCCCAGCGACCAGCCGGCCCCAACCGGCCTCTTCCACCACCACCACTCTGTCCCCCAAGCCCCACTTCCGTCCGTTGGGGAACTCTCCTCCTCCTCCCTGGAAGCCAAGCCAGGCAGCCGATAGATGGCCCACTCAGGCCAGGCCAGGCCCCTTGCCCCCAAAGCTTCGGAAGGGCAAAGGGAAGGACGGAGGACGAGGGCGGAAAGGGAAGGGGACGAAGAAGCAGAAGAAAAAAGGCCCCTGGGACAAGGCCGGCACACCCATCGCCCACCAGCACCCCGCTGGGGAGGGAGCCCCCCTGAAGCAGCTGGCTGTGCAGGAACTGGGGGACGCCAAGACCACGCACAGGCACCCCGAAATGGGACAGGGGGACTCTTTCAATGCCATCTTGAGTGACGAGCCTGGCCGAGGGGGGAGCGAGCCAGATGCTGCTGGTTTGCCTGAGAGCATGCAGACCATCCCCCAAAAGGGCCGCCCCACCGCTGGCCCATCCGGGGTGAGGAAGAGGAAGAGGAGGAGGAAGCTGCAGAAGGGCTTGCCAAGACATCAGAAGCACTCCATGGCCGGCAGAGACTTGGAAGAGGGAGGGGGGGCGGCGTAAAGGTGGAGCAAAGAGCCCCCCACCCAAATGTTGGGCAGAAGGGCCCTGCGGCTGAAACGCGAACAGAATTACAGAAATGAGAGAGACTCAAGTCCCAAAGGGGCTTTTCCCAAAAGGCAACTGAACTAGGATTTTTTTCCCATTGAAAATGTTTCGCTTCTCATCCAAGAAGCTTCTTCAGTTCATGAAAAAGCTTCTTCATGAACTGAAGAAGCTTCTTGGCTGAGAAGCGAAACGTTTTCAATGGGGAAAAAAAATCCCAAGAAAGTCCAAAAGTTGTCTTTTGGAAAAAGCCCCTTTGGGACGACCGTGAGACCTGGAGGATGGAGAATCTCCATAGACAAGAGAGTTGGAAGGGACCTCGGAGGTCTTCTAGTCCAACCCCCTGCTCGAGCAGGAGGCCGGATGCAGAAGACCAGACCTGCTAGGTTGGCCTCGATGGAGAAGGAATAAAAGCCGATTAACTATGCACTGGTGCCCTCCATCCGGTCTCTTGTTTTGCAAAATCCCTTTCGCTGGGGGGGGGGAGGCGTCCCACCTGAAGAGGTCAGTGGGCCAGCTGGGTCACAGACACCCCCGGCTACTCAGCCCGCTCAAGGCTCAACCTGGCCCCCAATGGACCCCATAAGGCCTGGGAGTTGCCTGGGGGGGGTCTTGGCAGAGTCAGCACCCACCCACCTTCTTTTGAAGCAGCTGCCCCCTTTAATCCCCAGCGCCTTGCCAGAAAGCTAAATCATGGGGGGACGAGGTAGCCCAAGGGACTCACCCCCGGGGTCTCCCCCCCTGCTACCCTGCTAGTCTCCCAATCTTTTAGGGTCCTCCCCTGCCCCTCACCCTAAATGGGGTTCTGGTTTCACTGTTTTTCAAACCAATCTCCCCAGGGGTTCATTGCTCTGACTAGTCTGGCTGAGCTGATTTTTTTTTTTTTTAAACAAAGACCACCTTCAGATTCTCGGAAGTAAAAAAAGGGGGGGGAGACGACACCCTCAGGAAAAGAGTGAGGAGGGGGCCCAGAAGACAGCAAGAAGCTCCCCCCCTCCGTTTGTGAAATCAAGACACGCAAGAGATGCCAGGACTATCTTGGATCCCGCCCTCTGCTTCCTAGGTCCAATGCCATGCCAGGCCCCTACCCAACCTACTTGGGGGTCTGAGCCCCAGAAAAGCGGCTTCCTTGCTCCCCCCCTCCAACTCCCTTCTCTCCATCTTGCTTTGCTCGGGGGCAATGAACAAGGGGACCAGCCGGGGCGTGGGGCACGGAGACCAGCTTGCTGGCACAGGAGGGGGCCGTCCTAGCCCTTGCCCTCCAGGATCTGGGCAAGTCAGAAGGGTGGGCACGGCCGTGCTCCTCCCCAGGGCTGAGGGGCTTCAGTCAGGGAGTAACAGCAGAAGAGGAGGCAGCTTGACTGACCCACCCCCCCAGAAGGGACCTGGAATCCAGGGAGGTAAAAGACACTCGCCAATGGGATGAAGGACCCCCATCGTGCTGCTGCTGTGTTGGGGTCAAGGGGGGGGAGCTGGTCTTTCCCCCTCAGCAGGGGAGGGTCCCCGACCCCCTGAAGGGCATCCCGCCTTTGCTGCAAGTGCCAAGGAGAGCAGAGTCCGCACCCGCCTCCTGCAGCACCATCTGCTTGGCCACCGGCTACGTCTGCCTTGGGGACCCCGAGGAACGTGGCCCCTGCCACCAGCTCCCAGGACAGACCAGTGCATGGCACACAGCGGCCGGCCACATCCGCCTGCCTCCTGCGCAAATGTGCTAGGGCAGGGGTGTCAAACACAACTTCATTGAGGGCCACATCAGGGTTGTGTTTGACGGGGGGGGGGGTGTAGTCGTGGTGCGGGTGGGCGTGGCCAGCTCCACGTCACTCATGTCGGGGGCACCTGTGGTGGCCAAGTGCTAAGGCAGGACTTCCCCCAGATCCTCCCTCCCTCCCTCCCTCTCCTTATAATCCCTTCCTTCCCCTCTTTCCTTCTTTTTCCTTCCCTGCTTTCTTCCCCTTTCCTTCTTTTTGTCTTTCCTCTTTCTCCTTTCCTCTCCCTTCTTGCATGCACGTTTCCAGGGCAGCACCCCCCCCCCCGGCCAGATCTAAGCACCCCACGGGCCCGGAGTTTGACCCTCCTGTGCCGGGGTGAGACTCTGTGGGCAATTCAGGCCAAACGGCCGAGCGGAGGACGGAGGGGGAGCACCTCGGAGTGGAGGCCCCCCCCCCGAGAAGGGACCAAGAAGCCCCCATAGCATCCAGAGACCTCCAAGGGAGGGTCTGCCAGTCTCCAAAGACCCCAAAGACCATGCTCCACCCCCTGAAGGCCAAGGGGCTGCTGGTCTCCCAGAGAGTAAGCCAAGAGCCTGCCCACAACGGGCAGAACTCCCTGCCAAGAGGAAGCCCCCCTGGGTCCCCCAAAACACCGGCTGGTTCTACCAAAGCAAACCCAGTCGAATAGCCCCTCTTGTGCCCCACACACCCCGGCTGGCTGGAGGAGGCCGAGTCTGCCAGGCTGGCATCTCAGCTCCTCCTCTTTACCGCCAGGAGGAAGAGGAGGAATCTGTAGAAACTCCATTTATTCCTTTTGCTGTTGGGAGGGGACATGGGGTGGGAAGGATGGGGAGGGGGGGGGGAGAAGATGCTGTTTGGCATTCCAGCCGCTGCCACGGACGCTCCCTTCCTCCCTCACAAAGGCGGCCATTGACCGGGTTTTTTTCTTGCAAGCTTTTTTCTTCCTTTCCTTTCTTCCTTTCCTTTTTTAGTAACACAACTGAATACATATTGTCCTGCGATGCGGCTTACGGTGCAGGCCACATTCTTTTTGGAGCTCAGGCAGCAAAGCACCCCGAACATCGACACAGCCACCGAGCACAGAGTAGCGAGAGAGCGAAAGAGAGAACGAGAGAAAGAAAGGGGAAGGGAGGGAGAGGAAGGGAGAGGAGAGGAGATGGACGGGCCACGTCCAGCCTCTTAAGAGTTTGAAGCCAGGCCTTCTCACGCCTGGCCATTCTGCTTCGGCGTCACCAGTCCTGGCAAAGTGGGAACCGGAGGGCAAAAAAAACCCGGGCACGCACAAAGGCCTCAATGGGTCCGAGAGCCGCAGGGCCGCCTCGGTGCCAACAACCCTGCGGCCTCTTCAAGTCTCCGCGGAGGGCGCAGCCGGGCGTCCCTGGCACTTTTTCCACGCGGGGCGAAGCGAACGAAAGGAAGACGACGGCGCGAGGTGGCTGAGCAAGGGGGGGCCGGCGTCATCGGGCTCCTCCTGAGGGAGACTACCGGTCCATCTCGTCCAACAGCGGGGTGGCGTCGCCGGCCACGGACATGGGCGTGCTCTCGATCATGGGGCTGGGCGAAGGGCGAGGGGTCAGCCGCTGCTTCTGCTTCCGGCGTTCGGCCTCCTTCTCCTGCAGCCACTGTTCGGCCATCTTGCCCCAGTCGATGGGCGCGTGGGAGGTGGACCTGCAGGGGAAACAGGGGAGACGATGAGGACTGGTGGCATGGCTCCCTTCACTGTGGCTGCGTCCTACGGGTGGGGCATCCCATTGGCAGGAGTGTCCAACCTTGGCCACTTTAAGATGGCTGGACTTCAACTCCCAGAATTCCCCAGCCAGCAAGTCCACCCGTCTTAAAGTGGCCAAAGTTGGAGACTCCTCTGCTCTGGCACCCAAGGCCTGGAAGCCTTAATTTCACAAGATCTGGACTGATTTAATCATAGTTTCAACTGGGAAGCTGACAATCCTAGGCCAAGCCGAGTCCAAAAATGCCAGGGAATTTCTGGAAGCCTGATAAATGAGCCGTCGACAGACACTTAGGCATAAAAAATATCTACATACTGTGCAAAAGAGACAATCAACAAGCCAGAAAGGGAACACGACCTAAGCACCTCTCCGATTAATAGATTCTGTTCTATTCTGCTCTATTCTATTCTTTTCCTATTCTATTCTTATTCTTAATTCTTATTCTATTATTCTATTCCTATTCCACTCCATTCTAAAATTACCTCTAAGACCAACCCCACCAACACTGGCAGGGAAAGCCAATAATAGAACATAAACTGAGAGCAAACCCCATTCTCTTCCAGTGCTGATGATGTTCCGTAGCTGGGTTATGAAACGTCTGCAAGAAAACAGCCCAGCTCAGAGAGCACCAAGGACCCCCCGTTTCAACCCTGAGCTACAAAGATTCCCTCTCTATTGGCCCGGAAGCCTTCTGTAGGTGGGGCTGCTGGGCCCCTGGCCCTGGCTTCTGCCCTGGGTGACCCCCTAACAACAGGCCCCCGCAGGAAGGCCCTTCTTTGGTAAGGTTTCCTCCAAAATTCAGGGCAGACCCAGCAAGACAGCGACGGCCGTCCACGGCCGTTGGGAGGGAAAGTCATCCGGTTAAAGGATTAAAATAACTTTAAAGGTAGCTTGAGCCCATCAGCTGACTCCATAAACGCCTCAAAATAACAAAGCTAAAAGAAAAGAAATCTTTGTCCCTTAAAACTTGATCCCAAACTGTTTTTCCCAAAAGCAACTGGACTTCCTTGGGGTTTTTTTTCCTTGAAAATGTTTCACTTCTCAACAAAGAAGCTTCTTCAGTTCTTCAAGACTTCCTTCCTTCCACCCATCCACTTATGTGTCTATATATATCTATATCTCCCACCCATCTGGCCTGAGCATTTTGTCCTTTCTCTCTTCCTTTCTTTTGCTTCTCTTTTCTTTCTTTCCTCCCTCCCTTTCATTCTCTTCCCTCCCTTCCTTTTACCTTCCTTCCTTCCATTTATGTATCTATATCTATCTCTATATCTCCCACCCATCTGGCCTGAGGATCTTTCTCTTCCTTCCTCTCTCTCCCTTCCCCTCCGAAGAACTGAAGAAGCTTCTTGGATAAGAAGCAAAAACATTTTCAAGAAAAAAGCATCTTTGGGACAACCACGACAACCACGGAGGATTGAGCGTCTCCTTAAAATGAGACGTGACCCAGGGACCCCCTTCCCAGGCCCCAGAAGGAGAACCCCTCACCCTCCTCCCGTTCTCCCAGCCAGGGCTGGCTTCGGGAGGAGGAGGAGGAGGAGGAGGAGAGCGGAGCCTTGGACGGGTTCCTGCTGAGCAGCAACTCGGAAACTGGAGCTCCAGCCCACCCCTCCCCCCTCCCCCCCTTGCTTACTTTGGGGGCTGCCGTTGCCCAGCGCTGGAGGAAGGCTGCGAGTGGGGCTGCGACTGGGTGGACTGGGGGGTGGTGCTGGCCTGAAGCTGGTGGTACTGGGGGGTGGTGATGGGCTGGCTGGGGGTGGTGTAGGAGTAGCTGGGGGTCAGCAGAGGAGTGGCCACCGGCTGCTGGGCGGGCGTGGTGAAGACCTGTAATTCAAGAGAGACACGTCACAAGTCAGGGGCACCCACCTTCGGGTGCAGGAAAAACCTTACGTACTCATATACAGGCAGTCCTCGACTTACGACCATTCATTTAGTGACCGTCCAAAGTTCCAACGGCACTGAAAAAAGGGCTTGCAACTGTTTTTCACTTACAACCATTGTAACAGTCCCATAATCATGTGATCAAAATTAAGACGCTCAGCAACCGACTCGTATTTGTGACGGTTTCAGTGTCCCAGGGACACACGATCCCCTTTTGTGACCACCCGACAGGCAAAGCCAATGAGGGAAGCCTGATTCGCTTAACGACTGCAGTGATCTGTTTAGCAGCGGTGGCGAAATGGCCGTAAAATGGGGCACGGCTCGCTGAACAACTCACTGTCTTACTCGGCAATGGAAACTTTTGGGTTGAATTGTGGTTGTAAAGCCAAGGAAGGACTGGCCGTGGCCACAAGGTGCAACCCGATGCTGTGGGTGCGAGAGAGAACCTGTGGGGTGCTTTCCAAGCAGAGGGCTTTGCTCTCAAGGGTTGCCTCAGTTTACCTCAAGGTCTCGCAGGGGCCCTTGGAGAGACTGCTCACCTGGGCTCGGAGGGGCTTGGCACGTTGCCTCACTCTTGATTTCATCGGAATAGAACTGGAAGGGACCTGGGAGGTCTTCTAGTCCAACCCCCTACTCAGGCAGGAGGCCCTATACAGGTAGTCCTCGACTTACAACCACAAAATTTCTGATGCTAAGTGAAGCATTTGTTAAGTCAATTTTGACCCATTTTACGACCTTTTTTGCCGCAGTCGTTCAGCAAATCGCTGCAATTGTTAAGCTAGCAACATGGTTGTTAAGCGAATCCGGCTTCCCACATTGACTTTGCTTGTCAGAAGGTCGCAAAAGGGGATCAGGTGACCCCGTCGTAAATATGAGTCAGGTTGCCAAGCATCTGAATGTTGATCAGGTGACTGCGGGGATGCTGCAATGGTCATAAGTGTGAAAAACGGTCATACATCACTTTTTTCAGTGACTTTTAAGAAGAGAGTGGACAGCCATTTGTATGAAATAGTATATAGCAGTGATGGAGAACCTTTTTTGGTTCGCGTGCCAAAAGGGGGGGGGCGCAGGGGGGCATGTGCGTGCGTGCCCACACCCATAATTCCATGTGCCCCTCCGCGCATGCGCACATGACCCCCCCCGGCACGCAATGGCACGCCCGTTTTTCGCTCTCACCAGGCTCCAGAGCCTTTCTAGGAGCGTGGGGAGGGTAAAAACGGCCTTCCCCACCTCCCCGGAGGTCCTCCAGAGGCCGGAAACGTTCTGTTTGCCAACTTCCGGTTGGACCGGAAGCCCCCTTTTTTCGCTCTCCCCAGGCTCCAGAGCCTTTCAAGTTGGGAAACGGGCCATTTCTGGCCTCCAAAGGACCTCCGGGGGGGGGGGAAGGCCGTTTTCGCCCTCCCCAGGCTCTGGAGCTTGGGGAGAGCAAAAACGGGCCTTCCCCACCCCCTCCGGAGGCTGGAAACAGCCTGTTTCCCAACTCCCAGTGGGCCCAGAAGGCCCGGAAATCAGCTGGCCATACCTGAGCTCGCGTGCCCACCGATATGGCTCCACGTGCCACTTGTGGCACGCGTGCCATAGGTTCGCCACCACGGGTATATAGGGTCTCCTGCTTGAACAGGGGGTTGGACTAGAAGACCTCCAAGGTCCCTTCCAGCTGTTATTCTGTTATAAACCACATCCACGCACACCAACTAGGACTCTGAAGACACGACGAAAACTCCTTCATTCCACAGTCCATGGACAGGTTTAACCAGTTTCAGCTGGGAAACAGCGGCCGTCTTAGATCAAGCCAAGACCATAAAGGGCAGAGAATTCCTGGCACTCAGACAAATCGGCCAGCATGGATGTCGCCTCGTCCCGGCTCTTGCTGGCAGGGCGACTGTGGAGCCCCTCTGGCTGCCAGCTCAGCCCGTTCTTCCCTGGCAGCTTAACGGTGCCTTCTCCCCCCTCCCCTCAAACAGGAAAGCAGCCCCCCTCCCTGCTCTCCTGCCCACTTTCAAAGCAGTCGGGCTCATGGAGGGAGTCCTGGCCTGCAGCTGATGCAGCCCTGAGTAGCTTTCTCTCTTTTCTTCCCAATAAACTTGGGGCACCAAGTGGGCAGCATTTGGGCAAAGGGTCTCTGGGAATCCCAAAGGTGCTTTTTTCCCAAGAGGCAACTGGACTTTCTGGGTTTTTCTTTGAAGACGTTTTGCTTCTCATCTGAGAAGCTTCTTCAGCTCTGAATAGATGGCGAGGAGTGGAAGGATTGATCCTCCTTGCAGACAGCTGGTCATTTGCGTCCTTTTAGAGGGTCCTTGAGGCCAACTGAAGGTTTATCTGTGCCCTCAGGGTCACCTGAGTGGTGCAAATGGGTGTGTGGAGCCTTCTTGGAACTGTTAAAAGTTGTTGAAATTGTTGTCAACAATTCCAAGAAGGCTCCACACATCCATTGGCACCACTCAGGCGACCCTGAGGGCACAGACAAACTTCCAGTTGGCCTCAACAGCTCTCTAAAAAGGACGCAAATGACCAGCTGTCTGCAAGGAGCATCAATCCTTCCACTCCTCGCCATCTATTCAGAGCTGAAGAAGCTTCTTGGATGAGAAGGGAAACGTCTTCAAAGAAGAACCAGCAAGTCCAGTTGCTTCTTGGGAAAAAAGCACCTTTGGGACAACTGTGACCCGGATGGCGGAGAAGCTCCAGAGACAGTCTCTGGCGATGCGCACTTGTCCTGCTGCCCAGCTGAGGTGGGGCACTGCCAGGTGACTCGGGTGGGGCCCAGACCCCTTCTGGCCACTCACGTGATATGCGCTGCTGCCGCCGCTGCCCCCGTAGCCATACTGACTGGAAGCCCACTGCGCAGGGGTGACGTTGGCGTTTTGCCCCTGCCCCGTCACGGCAGCGATGGCGCTGAACATCTGAGAGGTCATGTTTTGCGGCAAGGCGTTGACGGCTCGGGTCAGGTCTGCCGGGACAGAGGGAGGAAGGCGGTTAGAAGACCCCTCCCTGTTCCTTCGCGCCAGGGAGGGAGGTGGCGCCACGGGGGCCTCTGCAGGGACTCACCTGCGAGGTTGATGTTGGCAGGAGTGGCGTTGATGGAGGCGGGCGTCCGGGTTCGGCTGCTGCTGCTGGGAGTGACACCTGGGCAGGGAGGGGAGAAGAGAGGGAGGACGGCCAGGTGAGAAGCAGGTGAGAGCTTCAGGAAGCTGCTCGTTGGCTGAGATTGGCACAATGGGAGAAAGTGAAGGGAGGGGCCCTGAGCTGTAGGCAGATTTGAAGGCGGCGGGGGGGGGTGTCTCTTGCTCAGCTGTGCAGGAAGTGGACCACCAAGGATGTGGCCTCTGGGCTTTGTAGTCTTCTGGAAAGGCTAGGAATAACACCATCATCTTCTTCTTTCTGACAAAATCTCGAGTGCCGGAATGCTGCTTGGCATTAGCTGTGGCCCCTGGAGCTCAGAGCCACTGGCGGGCCCTTTGAGGGGCAGCTGCCGGGCAGGGAACCAGGCACCCCGCCACCCTGTTCAAGGCCGGAGCCAGCAGCCTCACCCCCCCACCCGTCAGCCTTCCCTAAAGCTTTAAAGACCAGGCCGTGCTCCAGAGCCTGGGCTACATTGTGAGCAGCTGTCTTGCTCTCTCTGTGCCCAAATTAGACGTTTTCACGGTATTTTTAAATGGTTTTTGTTGCTTTTACTGCTTTAAAATGCTTTTAAGATTTTAATGATAATATATGTTTTTGAATTGTGAGCCGCCCAGAATTGTTTGTTGAGATGGGCTGATAATCTAATCTAATCTAATCTAATCTAATCTAATCTAATCTAATCATCTAATCTAAATGAAAAAAAAAGCCCATAATTCCAGGCAGAGGTAGGGAAGGCGTTCCCTGGCTATCCTCTGCTCAGTATCGTTTGCTGAGATGGGTGGCTATAGAAATCAATCAATCAACCAATCAAATCAATTCATCATTCCAGGCAGAGGCAAGGAAGGCGCTCCCCGGCCTTCGTCCGGTTGAGATTCAGCTGCTCAACAGGGGCAGCAGCCCTTGCACGGAGGAGCCCGGATGGTGAGGGGGGGGAAGGGGCAGGGGCGCCTGGGCCTTACCTGGCACAGGGTCCTGGTAGTGATCCTTGAACCACCGGAAAAGGCCGTTGACCGTGGGGAAGATGTGGTTGCGGTACCGGAATCCCTCTGGCGTCACCGTCACATACTCGATTCTGTGGCGAGAGAATTTTATGGCAACTCTGGCCAACACGGACGGTCGGGCCAGTCCGGGGGGGGGGGAGAGAAAGAGCGGGACAGCCGGGGGGGAGCCCCCCCCCCCCCCCCCCGCCGTGAAGCACCTGTGACATGTTCCAGGCCCCTGAGATTCAGGCTTGCCTGTTTGCCAGAAGAAGAAGCCAGAAAGGCAGAGACCCCGGGGGGGGGGGGGAGGCCAAGCACGAGATACCCCCGAGGGCGCATGCAGAGCAGCTGTGGCTCCTGAGAGAGGAACTCTGCCTGTGAAGCATTTCTGGGGGCGTGCGTGTGTGTGTGGAAGGGGGCCTGGGGAAGGGGCTTCCTTCCCTAAGCAGCAGGACCTCCACTCTGCGTGCAGGAGGCCCTGGGGTCAACCCCAGGGACCCCACCGAAAAGGCCGCTGGGCCTGACCGCCTGGCCCAAGGAGGGGGGCAGACCCACCTGGGCTTGCCTCGTGGCTGGTAGCCCAGCAGGAACTTCCCCGGAAGGTCCTTGCAGGAGCAGACGAAGTAGGGGATGAAGGTGGGCTTCTCCTTCTTGGTTTTCACCAGCAGCTCCTCCAGTTTCTGAGAAGACAGACGAAAGAGAGAGAGAGAGAGAGAGGAGACAGCGATTGGCGTTGGCCCTGAACGGAGGCTTCCCACTTCCCTGGGAGACCTCAGGGTGCCCGTTCAAAAGAAGGGGGGACGCCCTCAGGACCCTCAGAATTTCCTTCCTGCGTCCAAGGCGACCGCCATCAGCAAGGCCCATAAAACTCCAGTTTCTTGGTTGAAGAGGGTTAAGCCAGCTGCTGCCCACAGAACTGAACCCAGCGGTGAACACCAGACTGCTGTCTGGGACCGGATGCCAGCCCACCTGGGCGGTGGGAGGACCCAGCTCTGCCCCCCGAGAAGCACCGGAAGGGGAGAGCTGAGGTCATCTACTACAGCCCAAACCCAGAAGGAACCGGACAGCACCACTTCCGACCCACAAAACCTCTTCAAAGGTTATCAGCTGACGCCTTTTAATCCCATCTGCACTGGATGAAGAGAGCTGCAGCTCAGCCGGTGCCCTTTGGTCAAGGGGACCCCTTGTAAGAGGGGTGGGAGACGGAGATTATTGTAATATATTCACCAGGATTTAACTGATGAATATATTACAATACCCAGACACCCCCCCGAGGGAATATTTAACTGGAGGGGACAATATGTGTTTAGGCGTTTGGGCTTTTTTCAATGCACTTTTTTGTTTAATATACCGTCTCTTTTGTTTCTTCTTCATTTTTCTTTTATGTATTTTTTTTAGAGTTTCGTATTTCAACTTCTTTTTGAATAAAATAACATTACATGTCAAAGGTGACCTCTTGTTAAGGAAGGGACTCTGCCCAGCCCCCCCCCTCACCTTCCGGTCTCCTCCGTTGCAATCTTGGTAGTATTTATGGCCGAGCAAATCGCGGGCGAAGGAGGCCATGGGCTGGACGTAGCGGGCCACGATCTCGTCCAGGTCCTCAAACTCCTGGGAAAGGAAAGAAGAATGGGAGGAGGTCCCAGACGGGAGGGAGGACCTCTGTAAGGTCTTGCCTCTCCTATCCCCTCAAGAAAGCAGAACTCTTGAAACAGACAGCAATTCAAAAGGAACTTTTCTTGGGAGGTAGTGATAGTAAGAATACGTTAGGTTGAAAGTTCCCTCCCCTCCGTCCGGTGGTCGGAAGTGAGCCAATCCCCAGGTGTGACGTTCTTTGAGCTAAGAGTACTCGTCTCTCCGGATCTGAGACAAAACAGATGGCCCCAGGCTCATCCCTCCCCCCTCCCCACAATTCCCAGGAAGGTACATCAAAGGGAAGACCAGAACTAGGAATAGGTCATAAAATGCCACTGGGTCCCCCTCCCGCCTGAATGGCAGCGTCCCGGATAGGGATCTATGGGGACCCGACCACCCCTCTCCCCCCCCCTACGCGTGCTCAGCCCCGCTTACTTCGGTGTTGATCCAGAGGGTGGAGCCCAGGCTGAAGGCGTTCTCCTTGCCCTCCTCTCGCACGTCCACGTGCTGGTAGATGTTGTCGCACACCTTCCAGGTGACCGTCAGGTGATTCTCCCCTTTGCTGCTGGGCCGGATGATGACGTCGCCTTGGTCCATGGTCTCCATCATCTTCTCGGCCTGCTTGAAGTTGATGTTGTGGAAGGAGGGGTGCGCGATCACCCGCTTGATGTACGCTGCGGGGAGAAGAGGCCAGGCCGCCGTTGGCATCTGCTCTGGCGGGAGGTCTGCTGGCCGGCCCTCCCTCCCTCCCTCCCTCCCTGCCTCCCCCAGGTGGGAGGGCCGGGCCCCACCCTGGACTCACTTGTCCGTTGCTGCTTCCTCTTCAGCTCTTCCTCCTGCTTGTGGTCGGAGGCCTCGGCCGCAAAGTCGTAGTGGGCGTCCTTGGGCAGCTTCCACTCATTACTCCTGTCCGTGAGGTCGGACGTTCTGCAGGTCAGGTCGGCGCTGAACTTCTCAATGTCGATCTTCATGATCCTGCAATGGACGGTCATCCCCACCTGCCGAGGAAGGAAGGAAGGAATTGAAGAGGTCCCACTGGACATGCGGAGGTGAACCCAGCATGGCTGAAGCTTGGGTGGATGAGCAGGAGGAGGTATGCGTGACGGATTTCACCACCAGTGGTGCTTGTCCATCAAAAGGCCCTGATGGTGGCACAAAGTGTCCTCTGTAGTCACCAACTCTCCCCTTCTAGGGAACAATGGCCTGGCCCATCTAAACAACTCAGGGACAAGTGGGTCCTTGGGGCCCTTTAGGGTCAGAAAATGCATTGGTCACTCTCATCTATGACGCTGTGGGGTCTCGATGTGGGGAGCAGAGCACTCCTTGTCCTGCTGGATGCTTTCGTAGCTCTGATGGTTTCAACCAAGTACCCCTGTGGACAGTCTGCAAGGGGTGGGCTCTCTCTCCTTGCTGAGTGGATGGTTCTAGCGGCTGAGGGGCCAGGAGGGACGGAGCCTCTGGAGCACCCTAAATGTGGCCGCCACAACCCTCACCTCTTATTTTACTTCATGTGTACATCAAGCTGCTGCGTGCAGGACAATATTCAGTGCTTTGGGGTAGAGGATAAAGAATGGGCCACTGTCAAACCCAGTGGTGTGCCTCGATGCCAGGTGTTTGGCAGAGGTGGAAGGAGAGAAACGGGCTAAGGCTTAACCAGCGGAACTGCCTGCCTCCAGGAGTTGTGGGTGACCCATCAGTGGAGGCTTTTAAGAAGAGATTGGACAGCCATTTGTCTGGAATGGTGCAGGGTCTCCTGCTTGAGCAGGGGGTTGGACTAGAAGACCTCCAAGGTCCCTTCCCACTTTTGCTATTCTGTAAAGCCAGAGTGGCCTTCTGCTTCAGAAGCAGATAGATCCAAAACTAGGCTAACTTTACCTTTTGAAGGGGTCCAGCAAGGACTCTGGGCCCTCTGGGGTCTCGCCTCCTGCTGAAGCAGCGGGGGAAGCCAAGGCTTTGCCCAACACAGCCTGGGCACCAGCTGTGAGGCCTTCCAAAGGGGCCTCTGGCCTTGTAGAGTATGAGGC
>QLTV01000399.1:24597-35266 GCA_003457575.1 Thermophis baileyi
ATCCCAGCCTCCAATCCCCAGCCAAGAAGCTGCACAAACACCCAGCTCTCTGCCTGGGAGAACGGGACATCCCCCCTCCCAAGAAAGAGGTGGGTATTTTGCTTTCCGTCCTCCACGCTGGAGTTCTGCTCCCAGCCACAAAGCAAGCCTTTTAAACAAACCCACTGATTATTTTGGCCAGCTTCCCACCGCCTGGCCAAAGGGCAGAGTGGCAGCATGCTGGGAAGAGGGGACAGGTGTGGCAGTAAAACAATGCCAGCTCCCAGCTCAGTGGGAGGATCCGGCGCCAGCCTGCTGCACGGCAGGGCCTGGGGAGAGGCCCCGGACATCTTGACCGGCCATTGACCAAGCCGCCTGGGCTGAACTCCCCATAACCTACCTTGACTCTTTCCTCCGGCCGTTTGACCACTTTGTCGCTGAGGAATTTGGTGGGGATAAAGCCGGTGACACAGTTGTCCAGACGGGTTTTCACCCCAATGGCCTGACCGGGACAGGAGCCGCTGTCAAAATGGTTCCAGACCTGGACAGAGGAGAAGTGTCGCATTAGCCTGGTTGCTTAACCAACCGCAAGAGTCCTCGTGTGACCTGCAGAAGCTCGTCCCCAAGAATGGAGCACCTTCTGGTGGGCGGCAAGGGGGACCCAGGGAAGCCCTCCCCATCTCAACAGAGAAGAGATGCTGAGACTCTGGAAAGAGTGCAGAGAAGAGTCACAGGGATGATTAGGGGGCTGGAGGCTAAATCATACGAAGGAGGACGGTTGCAGGAATTAGAGCGCGCTGTAAAGCAGCATGTAAGTCTAACTGCTATTGCTATGGCCGGTTTAATGAAAAGAAGGACCAGGGGAGACGACATGATAGCAGCATTCCAATATCTGGGGGGCTGCCACAAAGAAGAGGGGGTCAAGCTATTCTCCCAAAGGCCCTGAAGGCAGGACAAGAAGCAACGGGTGGAAACTAATCAAGGAGAGGAGCAACCTAAAACTAAGGAGAAATTTCCTAACAGTGAGAACAAGTAACCAGTGGAACAGCTTGCCACCAGAAGTTGTAGGTGCTCAAAACCTGGAGATTTTTAAAGAAGAGACTGAACAGTCACTTGTCTAGAATGGTCTAGGGTCTCCCGCTTGAGCAGGGGGCTGGACCTCCAAGGTCCTTTCCAACTCTGTTATTCCGAATAGGTGTGATGGCGTTCAGGATGGCTTCAGAAACTTTCAAACATTTGAGGAAAGGACAGCCCCCACCCCCACCCCAAAGATTGTGTGGGTACAAGGCTGGAGGTCAGCCCTCGGGGTTACCTCGCTCAGCTCGGGGAAGTTATCCTGCTGACAGAAGGGGCACTGCCAGAGGCCCGTCTCGTCGTTCCGGATGGCCTGGTCGTAGCTCTCTCCTTGCGGTCGTCGATGGGCGATTCCCGTCACGTTGCAGATGATCAGTTTACCTGTGGACAGGAGAAGCCGGACCTTTAGGGGTTCCTCAAGACAAGCAAGAGCTTTGCAAAACCTATCTCAGGGCAATGGGGAGCTGGTGAGGCCCTCGCTTCTGCTGGGGCTGGGATGGGGGCCATCTGGGGTGAGACAGGCAAAGCAGGATCCTGTTTTGGGAGGAGATGCCTAGAGGAGGGCCACCAGCGGGCTCCCTCCAGGTATGTTCGGAGACAAACCATCCACACCCTGACTATGGGCAGGCTCGAGGAACCGACAAATCAGGTGATCTGAGGGACCCTCTCTTGCCGGTCCCGTCTGCCTGGCCCACCAGAGCAGGGAGGCAAGGAATGCTGCGGGTCCCATCCCCTAAGGAAGTACTCCTGGTGGGACCCAGAGGAAGGGCCTTCTCCGTGGTGGCTCCCTCTCTCTGGAACATCATCCCCCCCCGGAGATTAGAACGGCCCCCGCTCGAATTCTCTTCCGGAAGGCGCTGAAGACCTGGTTCTGCCCGGGGCCTGGGGAACCCAGAGCAGGACGGAGCCCATTCAATGGCTCCTGTGAGGTGCTGTTGCCGGGGCGGCGGGTTATTTAATTATATTATTTTATTACATTATTTTATGATTATTCTCTTTTATTAGTTTCATTGTTTTATATATGAAGTTTTTATATTCCTGTAAGCCGTCTTGAGTCGCCGTGTGCGAATAGGCGGCAATATACGGTAAATTTCCTAAATAAAGAAGTAAATAAATAAAAATGCTGAAATCTTCATACAGCTAATCCTGGACTTATGACAATTGAGCCCCAAATTTCCGTTGCTAGACACTTGTTAAGTGAGCTTTGTCCCATTTTACAACCTTTCTTGCTACTGTTGTTAAGTGAATCGCTGCAGTTGTTCAGTTAGCAACATGGTTGTGAAGTGAATCTGGATTCCCCCCATTGACTCCGCTTGTCGGAAGGTCGCAAAAGGGGATCACGTGACCCCTGGGACACTGCAACCGTCGTAAATGTGAACCAGTTGCCAAGCGGCTGAATTTTGATCACGTGACTGTGGGGATGCTGCAACGATCGTAAGTGTGAGAAACGTCATAAGTCACTATTTTCAGTGCTATCGTTAATTTTGAATGGTCATTAAATGAATGTCTCTGGAGATTCTCCGTCCTCCAGGCCAGGGTTGTCCCAAAGGTGCTTTTTTTTCAAGAGGCAACCGGACTTTCTGGGTTTTTCTTTGAAGGCGTTTCGCTTCTCATCCAAGAAGCTTCTTCAGCTCTGACTGGATGGTGGGGAAGAGAAGGATTTATACTCCTTGCAGACAGCTGGTCATTTATAATAAATCCTTCCATTCTACACTGTCCAGTCAGAGCTGAAGAAGCTTCTTGGATGAGAAGCGAAACGTCTTCAAAGAAAAACCAGAAAGTCCAGTTGCCTCTTGAAAGAAAAAAAGCACCTTTGGGACATTAAATGAATGGTTATATGTCAAGGACTACCTGTACCCACATTCTTGGTCATACCTGCTGACCACCCTAAAGTTATCTGAAGGTCTAAGGCAGCGTTTCTCAATGCTGGACACTTGAAGATGGGTGGACTTCAATTCCCAGAATCCCTCAGCTGGCTGGGGGATTCTGGGAGTTGAAGTCCAACCCATCTTCAAGTGACCAATGGTCTCAGGTCCCCAGAAGTCTTGTTACCTCTCCAGGTAACAAAGAGTTGGGTGCACCTACCGATGTAGAAGGTTTCGGGGGTCTCTTTGGTCAACATGTTGAAGACCTCCTCAGAATTGGGGGAGCGATAGGGGCTCCGCAGGTCCTTGTAGCGGCAGCTCAGCTCCGCTCGGATGTCGTACAGGGTGATGTGCTTGTCGCCGTAGCCCTGAAAAGACACGGGGGCCGTGAACGTCTGGAGAGAGGCCCAGGAAGACCCTTCTCTTGGGGGCGGGGAGGGTCTGCTGACCTGTCTCTCCAGCTCCTCTGCGAAGGCGTCGAGGTCCAGATCCTTCAGACGTTCCGGGTTTTCCAGGATCTCCTCCAGGGCCCCGGCTGGATTGGCGTCTTCGGCCGACTCGTCGTACTCCAGAGCATCGACCGCCATCTTCCGTGCCCATTCGTAGGTTTCTGGGTGGACCCTGGAGCCGTCCAGGACCTCGATGTAGGAGTCCGTGCTGGGAACCCAGAGGACAGGCCACGTTAGGGGAGACGGATTTATTTCGCATGGCGTTAACAGAAGACATCACTAAGGGCATACAATCCCACCAGAACAGCAGATAAAACGTCTATCAAAACACAAAGCACCGGTAGGGCGAATGGTTTTAAAAATGTTCATGTCGTGTATGTTGGAGGTGGGGACCCTTTGAGAGCTGCAGGCAAAGTAATTTCATTTTAATGTATGCCGATTAGTGTGCATTCAAAGTAGTCTATTCTCTATTGTAAGACTATTTTGTAGTCTTTTCTCTATTGCTATTCTATTCCATTCTATGCACAGTACGAAAGATTAATAAAACTATGAATAAAATTAAATTTTGTAGGAGCAGTTAGTAGAATGGCTAGTCTAGGAACTTTATGAGCTTTTAACTGTTTTTAACTGTTTTTATTATGTTTTCTTTTAATAGTTTTTTATATTGTTGTGAGCTGCCCAGAGTCCCTTGGGAGTTGGGCGGCATACAAATTTAATAATAATAATAAAAAAAAGAACTGGGCATGGCTAGTCTAGAGAAGAGAAGGACCAGGGGAGACATGATAGCAGTCTTCCAATATTTGAGGGGCTGCCACAGAGAGGAGGAAGGGGGTCCAGCTATTCTCCAAAGCACATAATAGAATAGAATAGAATAGAATAGAATAGAATAGAATAGAATAGAATAGAATAGAATATTGGAATGAAGAATAGAATAGAATAGAATTACAAGACAGAATAACTACAAATTTTGGGCTCAATTTTGGTCATAAGTCATGGACTACCTGTATTTTAATGGTTGGTGTTGTCTTTAAAAGGGCAGCATACACATTTAAAAAGTTCAACCAACCAACCAACCAACGGGGCCTGCTGTGACCCTCGGCCCCTGGCATTGGGAGGCCGGAGCCGCGGAGGCTTCCTCTGGGACTCTGCATCAGCTGCGCCCAGCCGAGGACCTGCCAGAAGGGCTGCCTTGCTGCCCCCCCCCCCGGCACCCACCTGTCTCCCAGCGAGGCCGTGTCGATCTTGATGAAGCCAGCGCAGTTGATGAAGACTTTGGGCCCCATGTGGCACATGGTGACTAGCTGGGTCCGGTTCTCCAGCCTTGTGTTGTTCTGCTTCAGGATCTGAAAGCGGAGGCAGGGCAGGCGGTCACTCAGAGGCCGGGGAGAACCGAGGGGGCCGCTTGGGGGTTAAGGAGATGGGTCTGGGGGAGGCAGATGTCCTCCCGAGCCTCCAGGCCCCTTGGACTCCCACCCAGACTTTGTCCCCCTGTTCCTCTGTTTTTCAACAGGCACGCAGGGAGTCCTCAACTTACAGCCATTCACTTAGTGACCGACCGTTCAATAACCCTGAAAAAAATGACTTACAACCAATTCTCACATTGTGGCATCCTCACAGTCATCCGATCAAAATTGGGGCGTTTGGCAACTTTCACGTATTGACTGACTTAACGCCGTGGTGAATCACTGAGCAACGGTGGCAGGAACGGTTGTAAAACGGAGCAAAACTCATGCGCTGTTCTGGTTAGCAACGGACATTTTTGGCTCAGTTGTGACTTTCCTTGCCACTGTTGTACAGTGAATCACTGCAACTGTTAAGTCAGGAACACGGTTGTTAAGCGAATCCGGCTTCCCCATCAAATCTGCCTGTCGAAAGGTCGCCAAAAGGGGATCACGGGACACCCCCAGGACACTGCGACCGTCATATGAGCCAGTTGCCAAGCGTCTGAATGTTGATCAGGGGATCGTGGGAATCCTGCAACGGTCGTAAGTGTGAAAAATGGCCATTCAGTGCCGTTGTAAGTTGGGACGGTCACTAAAAGGGATGATTGTTAAGTCGAGGACTATCTGTAAAAGGGGGATCTCCCCTGCACCCCCATCCTAGGGTCCCCCAGCCCTCCGCCCCCCACGCCTAGCAGAGCCCTACCTTCAGCAAGTGGGCACCCTTGCGGGGTCCCAGGCCGCAGACAAACTGCAGGAGGGCCTGGCTGTGGGGGTGGGCGATGGCCCGGTTCACGTCCACGCCCACCTCGTTCACCCGGTTGATGAATTCGCAGTAGAGGGCGCCCAGCAGCTCTTCCTTCACCACGTGGTCCTGGGTAGTGGGCACAGGGAAGACAGCGTCAGCCCTCCAGCCGTGGGGGTGGGGGTGGGTGGGGGGTGTCAAGCCTCAGAAGACGGGTGGCCCAGTCTGGGCGAGGGGAGTGGGATCAACCAGAGAACTCGGAGCGGAGGCTTCCTGCTGAGTGCTGATGGACAACCCCCCCCCCAATACGCTTCTGGACTCCAGGTTTTAAGCCCACCCCTCCCCATCTTTTAGAGAGCCTCCCCACGAGAGAGTGAGGCTCTAGCCAAAGTCCGCTTAGCGTCTCGGTATTACCTGTCCAAGATTGGCTTTGGAAGGGACCGGAGTTTTCCCCCCACCCACCAACTGGGTGCCCAATTCTTTTCTCCTGACTGGCCTTGGACCCTCACGGCCTCCCCATTTGTAAGGACCAAGAGCAGGTTTGGTCTGGAGGTTAAAAAGAGCCGAGGTGGCGCAGTGGTTAGAGTGCAGTACTGCAGGCTACTTCAGCTGACTGCTAGCTGCAGTTCGGCGGTTCAAATCTCACCGGCTCAAGGTTGACTCAGCCTTCCATCCTTCTGAGGTGGGTAAAATGAGGACCCAGATTGTTGGGGGCAATATGCTGACTCTGTGAACCGCTTAGAGAGGGCTGTAAAGCACTGTAAAGCGGTATATAAGTCTAAGTGCTATTGCTATTGCTATTAAGACACCAGGCTAGAAAGCAGGAGACGGGGAGTTGACGGGGAGTTCTAGACCTCCCAGTTCGGCGGGTTAACTTTGGGCCAATCACCAGGAGATGGTGAGTTCTAGTTCAGTCTTAGGCAAGAAAGCCAGCTAGGTGACTTTGAGGCAATCATTTTCTCTCAGCCCAACCCACCTCACAGGGTTGTAGTTGTGGGTAAAAGAGGAGGAGGAAGGCGCATTGGATATGTTCGCTCCCTTGAGTTGTGTGTACAAATAATGAAGGCGGGGGACAAATAAATAGAAGACTTCAACCTGTCGTCTTCCAGAGAAGGCCTCCCTGTGGGCTTACCTGCATGGGGTGCAGCTTTAGGCAGAGAATATCCTCGTCGGGGCTGCAGACTTGGGCGAACTCGAACAGCGGGTCCTGGACGCGGCGAGCGAGGGAGACAGCTTGGCGCAAGACGGGTGGGTAGTCCCTGAACTCGGTCTGCAAGGAGAGTCAACCCGTAGTTGGTTCTGCTTTATTGGCACACCCTCCTCCGTCCCTCCTCATCCTTTCCTACCCTTGCAACACATTCTCACATTCACCAGATTGTTTTAGAATAGAATAGAAATAGGAATAGGAATAGAATAGGAATTAATTAGGAATTAGGAATATAGAATGGAATGGAATGGAACAGAACAGGAGTAAGAATGGAATGGAATAAAATAGAAACAGAATAGAACAGAACAGAATAGAATAACAGAGTTGGAAGGGACATTGGAGGTCTTCTAGTCCAGCCCCCTGCTCAGGTAGGAAACTCTATACCATTTTAGACAAATGGTTGTCCAATCTCTTCTTAAAAACTTCCAGTGTTGGAGAATTTCCCAACTCCTGGAGGCAAGTTTTGTGCCAGGGCTTCCGTACTTTGAATCCGTCCTCACTCTGCCTTTCATTAACTCCATTCAACCACGACTCCCTGGCCTTCCCTTCCACGTTTTCCCTTCCTCACATTGTTTGTAGTTTAATCCTGATTTATTCTCTTAGCAATAGCAATAGCAGTTAGACTTATATACCGCTTCATAGTGCTTTACAGCCCTCTCTAAGCGGTTTACATCTCTTCAGATGTGCCACCCAGAGGCCTTTCATCCCAGCCCCTCCTTCTGCATCCACCCCGGGTTCTCTCAGTATCCCTTCGGTCGTGACCCCGTCGCCTCTCATTTTACCCTGTTCCTCTTGAATTCATTTCACTTTTATGTTTCTGCTGGCTCGCCCAGTTCGAACCCGTGCAGCACAACTGAGATCATTGTATGCTAAAAGCAAATATTTTCACTTCTTTTGGCAAACGTTCATTCCTCCTCGAGCCTGCCTAATATTTCCTACTTTTCGACCACTATCTGCACGTTTCTAGAATTCCTCCATTTCCCCCTTTACAGGTTGTCCTTGACTTACGACCACAATTGAGTGGAATACCTGCAACACTATGTGTATCCCACAAGGACCTTTTCAGATCCACAGATGACTATTAGCACTTAGCAACAGCGCTTAAGACTTATATACCGCTTCACAGTGCTTCACAGGCCTCTCTAAGTGGTTTACAGTCAGCACATTGCCGGCCCCCTCAACAATCTGGGTCCTCATTTGACTGACCTTGGAAGGACAGAAGGCTGAGTCAACCTTGAGCTGGTCAGGATCGAACCACTGACAGTGGGCAGAGTCAGCCTGCAATACGGCACTCTAACCACTACACCACTATGGCTTCCTTCCTCTCATTTCCCTTCCTTGTCTTCCTTCCTTCGCAATAGCCCTTAGACTTATATACCGCTTCACAGTGCTTCACAGCCCCCTCTAAGCGGTTTACACAGCAAATTGCCCCCAGCAATCTGGGTCCCCATTTTTACCGACCTTGGAAGGACGGAAGGCTGAGTCGACCTCAAGCCGGTCAAGATCGAACTTCCTGGCTGTGGGCAGAGTTTCTGCCTGCAATACTGCCTTCTAACCACTGCACCAGCACGGCTCTTAGTTATTATTTCAGTAAACATCGAGGGTCTGTCTGGATGTGAGGAAGAACGGTGCGCGTACAGTGGCTTCTGCCCTTTGCGATTGTGGTGACATGCAGACACCACCACCACATATGTATACCTACCGTCAGGACCCCATGGCAGTGTGACAGAGCTCAATTAATGTTTCTAGTTTCTGGGCAAGATCTGTTTAGCTATTTTACTCTAGTGTTTTATATTTTAAAATTTAAAACTGTATAGTATGCCTTATTTTAATTGTGAGGCTTCTGAGACGAATAAAGAAAGCGAAAGGAGTAAGAAGTCCCCTCCACACCCTGAAGACCCCCCCCCCAAAGGGTTACCTCCGACTTCTTGCTGTTCATGTAAAGCGTGGCCAGTTCGTTGTCCACCAGCTCCACGCCGATGGAGGAGAGCTGCTGGCCCTGCTCCAGTTCGTGGACAATCCGCTTCACATCTTCCACCAGCATCTGGGCGTCCCTGGGGAAAATGAGTGAGGGGAGGGGAAGAGCTGAGGACCCCCGCTAGGCAGAGGCTCCATTGGCCTGGTCCTCTTTGGGGGTGCAGCTCTCGCTCTCTCTTTGGGGGTGGGGGTGAAAGGAGGAGTAGACAATTCTTTGTCAAAGAAAGCAAGCAGGATTTTATTTTAATCCTGCCGGTTTGCCTTTCAGGGGATGGCTTAGAATTGTTGCCCTAACCCTTAGGCCAGTGATGGCGAACCTTTTTTGGTTCGCGTGCCAAAAAGGGGGAAGCGCGGGAGGGTCATGTGCGTGCGTGCCCACACCCATAATTCAACTCCTACCCTCAAAACGACGCTATAGAGCACTGCACACCAGAACAACTAGACAGAAGAAGAGTTTTTCCCCGAACGCCATCACTCTGCTAAACAAATAATTCCCTCAACACTGTCAAACTGTTTACTAAGTCTGCACTACTATTAATCTTCTCATCGTTCCCATCACCCATCTCCTCCCACTAATGACTGTATGACTGTAACTTTGTTGCTTGTATCCTTACGATTTACATCGACTGGTTCCTACTATGGTTTGATTGCTTATTTGTACCCGGACTATTCTTAAGTGTTGTACGAAATGGGCCATTTCTGGCCTCCGGAGGGCCTCCGGGGGGGGGGGAGAAGGCCGTTTTCGCCCTCCCCAGGCTCCTAGAAAGGCTCTGGAGCTTCGTGAGAGCAAAAAACGGGCCTTCTCCACCCCGTCCGGAGGCTGGAAACATCCTGTTTCCCGACTCCCAGTGGGCCCAGGGCCAATAAAAAATTCTATTCTATTATTCTATTCTATTCTATTCTATTCTATTCTATTCTATTCCATGCGGCCCCTCCCACGCATGCACGCGTGACACCCCCCCCTGCGATGGCACGCCCGTTTTTCGCTCTCCCCAGGCTTCAGAGCCTTTCTAGGAGCCTGGGGAGGGCGAAAACGGCCTTCCCCACCCCCACGGAGGCCCTCCGGAGGCCAGCAATGGCCCGTTTCAAGTTGGGAAATGGGCCATGTCTGGCCTCCGGAGGGCCTCCGGGGGGGGGGGGGACGGCCGTTTTCGCCCTCCCCAGGCTCCTAGAAAGGCTCTGGAGCTTCGTGAGAGCAAAAAACGGGCCTTCTCCACCCCGTCCGGAGGCTGGAAACATCCTGTTTCCCGACTCCCAGTGGGCCCAGAAGGCCCGAAAATCAGCTGGCCAGCGCACGCATGCATGCAGGACCTGAGCTCGTGTGCCCACCGAGACAGGTCGGTCCGAAGCTTACCTGTTTTCTCCCCCAATGGTGACCACGTGGGGTTTCTTGCTGAGCAGGAATTTTTTCAGGGTCTCAATATCCTGAGCCTACATGGGAGAAAAGGGGTCCCATTTAGAGGGGGGAAAACAGCAGAGCCCCCCCCCCGACTTATGGCAAAAGGGGAGGCCCCGCTACCCTCCCCACGCTGGAAGTTTGGCAGAAAAGAAAAGGTGTTGTTCTCCCACAAAGTTCAGCTGAATAGAGTCCTCGGCTTACGACCACAATTGAGCCCCAAATTTTTGTTGCTAAGGGAGAGAGTTAAGGGAGACTTGTGGACTTCCACTCCCAGAAATTCCCCAGCCAGCAGGCTGAGTGGAAGTCCACCCCTCTTAAAGCTTGCTGGCTGGGGAATTCTGGGAGTGAAAGTCCACCCCTCTTAAAGCAGGCTGGCTGGGGAATTCTGGGAGTGGAAGTCCACCCCTCTTAAAGCAGGCTGGCTGGGGAATTCTGGGAGTGGAAGTCCACCCCTCTTAAAGCATGCTGGCTGGGGAATTCTGGGAGTGGAAGTCCACCCCTCTTAAAGCAGGCTGGCTGTGGAATTCAGGGAGTG
>QLTV01000399.1:48355-68906 GCA_003457575.1 Thermophis baileyi
GGGGGGGGGGGGAGAGGTGCAGCAGGTCCCGGAAACCATCTTTACTCTTAGCTCCTTCACCCATTGAGCAAACCTGCCTCAAAGTGTTGGTTCCTCATGAAGTTGAGGGCTTCCTTGATCTTCTGAATGGTGCTGGGCCCCTTCCGGCTGAAGCTGCTACTGCTCTGGCCGCGATCCAAGTAATCGGAACTCTCCTTGGGGGGGGGGAGGAGGGGGGAAGAAAAAACTGGTTGGTACCCAAGAGCTTCCCCTAGCAATAGCAATGAAGACTTATATACCGCTTCACAGAGCTTGACATCCTGTCTAAGTGGTTTACAGAGTCAGTATAATCCCCCCAACCATCTGGGTCCTCATTTGACCGACCTCGGAAGGATGGAAGGCTGAGTCAACCTGGAGCCGGTCAGGATCGAACTGCTGGCAGTGGGCAGTTAGCCTACAATACGGCATTCTAACTACTGCGCCACCACAGCTTCCTTCCTTCCCTCCCTCCCCTTCCTTCTCCTCTCTATTCTCTCCCTCACCCCAGGAACTGAAAAAGCTTCTTGGGTGAGAAGTGAAACGTTTTCAAGGGGAGGGGGGGGGAGAAGCAAGAAAGTCCAGTTGCTTTTTGGAAAAAGCACCTTTGGGTCAGCCAGCAGGAAGCCTCAACAGAAGAGATCTGGGGTGGAGGGAGGGAAGGAATGGCAGCCAACCCCCCCTCCCCTTAGCTCAGGGCTCCTCAGGGCAGGAGAATCTCCAAGCCAGGCACACTGGCACGATACCCAGGGGGCTCTGGGGTCCTACCTGCAGGGAGATGGTGGGCATGGCAAAGGCATTCCGGTAGATCCAGTCGGCTTCTTCTTCCAGCTCATCGTCTTCCGCGCTCTTCACGGGAATGGAGCGCAGCTGGGGGAAGGCAAGGGGAGAAGGGAGTTCCTTGGAGACCCCACCCCTGGGGGGTGGGGGAGGCCCACCCCTGGGGGATGTAGAATGAATGAAAGAAAGGACAAAAGAACCCCTCCCCTAAATGCATAGCCTCTATAGGGAATTACAGGGAGTCCGGTCCCTGGTGCCCGAAAGTTTGGGTACCCGCATGCCAGACCACGCAAATGGAAGCTAGGAAATATTAATAAACAGCGACAAGGTCATCGGAGGGCCTAGGAAGGGTGGGCTTAAGAAGCAGTTTACTCTACAGGTAGTCCTCGACTTACAACTCAGTCAGAAATTTCTGCTGCTAAGTGAAACATCCGTTGTGCCCATTTTACGACCTTCCTTGCCACTGTTGTTAAGTGAATCACTGCAGTTAACTTAGTGACACGGTTGTTAAGTGAATCTGGGCTTCCCCATCGACTTGGCTTGTCAGAGGGTCGCAAAACGGGATCACGTGACCCCGGGACACTGCGACCGTCGAAAATACGAGCCAGTTGCCATGCGTCTGGATTTTGATCCCGTGAACCGGGGGTGCTGCAACGGTCTTAAGTGTGAAAAGGGGTCATAAGTCACTATTTTCAGGGCCGTCGTAATTTTGAACGGTCACTAAGTGAATGGTTATAGGTCAAGGACTATCTGTACCCACATTCTTGAGCACTGGTCATACCTGTTGCTCACCAGCCTGAAGTCATCTGAAGATCTAAGGCAGTGTTTCTCAATTTTGGCCACTTGAAGATGGGTGGACTTCAACTCCCAGAATCCCGCAGCCAGCACAGCTGGCTGGGGGATTCTGGGAGTTGAAGTCCACCCATCTTCAAGTGGCTCAGGTCCCCCAGAAGCCTTTGAACTAGCTCTCCAGGGAGTTAGAGTTGGGACAAGAGGAAGGGGGCGAAGCCGGTGACAGGACAACCGAGCGACCCTCACCTGGAACCTCTCGGGCATGTCGGTCACGCGGATCTCGTTGTCCTGGTCGGTCAGGTGGCTGCTCTCGAGCTCGCTGGGTTCATAGATCTCGAAAATGCTGCGTCGGCTGACCCGCTTCTTGGCCGTCTTCTTGGGCCGCACCCGGATCTCCCCTTCCGTCTCCTCGGGCTCGTAGTCGTACTCATCCTCCATCTCCTCATCGTATTCGTTGTACTTCTCGAACTCATCATAGTCAAAGTCCACGCCGAAGATCTCCTGAGCTTCTTGCAAAGCTCTGTTGGGGGAAACAGAACCACCACCTTCTCAAGAAGGTCCACAACCGGATGAAGCTGGCCCCATCCTCAAGAGCCACGCCCCCAATGGAACCACCACCTTCTCAAGAAGTTCCATAACCGGATGAAGCTGGCCCCATCCTCAAGAGCCACGCCCCCAATGGAACCACCACCTTCTCAAGAAGTTCCATAACCGGATGAAGCTGGCCCCATCCTCAAGAGCCACGCCCCCAATGGAACCACCACCTTCTCAAGAAGGTCCACAACCGGATGAAGCTGGCCCCATCCTCAAGAGCCACGCCCCTAATGGAACCACCACCTTCTCAAGAAGGTCCATAACCGGATGAAGCTGGCCCCATCCTCAAGAGCCACGCCCCCAATGGAACCACCACCTTCTCAAGAAGGTCCACAACCGGATGAAGCTGGCCCCATCCTCAAGAGCCTAGAGGACTTATGGGCATGTCCAACCACCTCCCATCCCAAGCAATCTCTCCCACCTGGAGAGCATTTCAGAGCAGAGGAGGCGACTCACGCGTCTGTGTATCCAGGGAGCTTCTTCCTCCATTTGGGCTTCTTCAGGGGTTGCCCGTCATCATCCACAATGAAGTCATCGATGTCTAAGAGAAACAGCAGCAAGAACCACTGCAGAGCTGCTCTACATGGACCCTCGCCCTCCTCCCTGACCCGATGAGCGGGGCCTGCGTTCCCCGGCCAGCCTGGGAGACCATCAGACCGGGCGAAGGAAATGCTGAGCCCCAAAGCGCCAGTCTAAGATGCGAACAACGCTTGGGGCATCCCTGGTAGGGACCTTCTGGTATTTATTCCTTTGCCACTCCAGCCTGGTGCGAAGGAGTCCTGAGCTGGCCTTGGGAAGGGGCAGGAATGAGCCAGAGTAAGAGAGTTAGAAGGGACCTTGGAGGTCTTCTAGTCCAACCCCGGAGGACCTATGCCATTCCAGACCAACAGCCCACTGTTGGGGAAGGGCCCTTCAGGAAAGCTTAACTTGGTCCTGGGAAGGATGGTAAGGACACTGAAAACACAAGTAGTCCTCGACTTACAACCATTCATTTAGTGACCGTTCAAAGTTGCAACAGCACTGAAAAAAGTGACTCTTATGACCGTTTCTCACACTTATGACCATTGCAGCATCCCCAGGGTCATGGGATCAAAATTCAGGCACTTGGCAACTGGCATGTATTTAGGACCGTTGTAGGGTCCTGGGGTCACGTGATCGCCACTTACAAAGCCAGATTCGCTTAATGACCGCATGGTTTACTTAACTGCAGTGGCTCACATAATAACAGTAATAACAATAATTGTGACAAGAAAGGTTGTAAAATGGGGTGCAACTCACTTAACAACTGCCTGGCTGACCAAGGGAAACGTTGGGCTCAATTGTGGTCGTAAGTTGAGGACTACCTGTAGCCCTGCCATGATTTGGCTTGGTGTAATACACGGGTCTCCAAAGTTGGCCACTTTTAAGACTTGTGGACTTCAACTCCCAGAATTCCCCAGCCAGCAGGCTTTAAGAGTGGTGGACTTCAACTCCCAGAATTCCTCAGCCAGCATGTGCTGGCTGAGAAATTCTGGGAATTGAAGTCCACAAATCTTAAAGTTGTCAGGGTTGGACACCCCTGGTTTGTTTATTAGGCAGCAGAGAGAGTGGTGGCTATGAAGATGCTCTCATTCTACCCTAGAACAACGGAGAGCATTCCTAGGAGCCCTGCTCTGCTAGTTTCTTGGCTGGCCTACCTTGAAGGGCTGGCGGCTGAGTACATCTGGTGCCTTCCTCTACCTTTGCCATTCCCCTTGCAGCTGGACTCCGATTCCTCCAAGGGGAAGGGCAGAAAGCTCACCGCCCTGCTCTCTGGGCTTCTTCCCTCCACTGCTGGTGCCCTCTCCAAGCTAAACCCCAGGAGTCCCACGGCCACAAGTACCAGACTCGTCTTCCTCTTCATCCTCCTCATCGTCAGCTGTGGCCATGTGCCCATCGGCTCCATCGCCCCCCTCCTCGCCTTCCCCGTCCTGGAAGATCTCTTCCGCAATGGCTTCCTTCTCGTGCTCCTCCTTCCCATAATCTTCCTCCTTCTCGTCTTCATCGTCCGACATTTTCCGTACCCGCCTGAATTTTTGCTGTCGAGAGAGGCACATCTAGTCAATGCCCCAGTCTCTTTCCCTTCCCCGTCCCAGGGCCTTCCCTGCGAAGCCGCCTGCCCGTCTGGGGGAGCTTCGCTGCCACCAACCAAGGGACCACCTACTCCAAGCGGCAAACCCCCGAAGGACACCTGAAGGAACAGGTGATTTGGGGAAGAGCTGCGTAGGGATATCCATAGCAGCACAGGCAGCGAGGCCTGGAGTGAGACAACTCCCCATGGCCCACTGAATAACAGAATAACAGAGTTGGAAGGGACCTTGGAGGTCTTCTAGTCCAACCCCCTGCTCACCATGACCAACTCACCACAACCAACTCACTGTGGGGCGACTCGCCGCAGGATTCACTTACTTAATTTTATTTCTGTTGACCACGTTTTCATCAAAATTGTTTTATCTCTTGTATCAAAGGAAATCCGTCCTCTGGTTATCCGCTTTTGTAAAGCTTTGATGCGTAAGGAAAGGAACGAATCCTTTCTCCTATGGTGAGTTGTCCTACAACGGGTTGGCCGTGGTGAGTAGTCCATGCTGAGTTGTCCTAGACCCATGGGCCTGGGGTTTATTTTATTCACTCTTTTGTTTGTTAAATTTATTGGCTGCCTATCTCACTGTGGGACTAAAGGGCTTACAAGAACAAAAAGGAAGGAAAGAGCAAAAGCCCTTAGACTTATATACCGCTTTATAGTGCTTTTCAGCCCTCTCTAAGCAGGTTATGTCAGCATTTTGCCCCCCCTCAAACAATCTGGGCTCTCCTTTTATCGATCTCAGAAGGAGTGTAAACAGAAGCAAAATAACTGAACCGTAAAATAAACAAGGAGAAAGACCCCAAGGAGACCACCAGGGTTCCAAGGCCCACCTTCCTCCCAGCTGACCGTGGAGACCCCCCCCCCCCAGGCCCGCCGGGGACCCCAATACTACTCACGCGTTTCACTTTGACGCCCAGGTTTTCTTCAATGAGGTCAAAGTCATCGTCTTCCAGGCGGTCATCAAAATCTGTCACGAGAGAGAAGTGTCAGGTCCCCATAGTTCCCTATTGGGACGCTGCCCTTCTGTTGGGAGGGGGGAGGCTGGGGGGGGAACTGTACGGGACCTTGAGGGGAATAGGGAGGGGGAAGGAAGGTGCCTGGGCTCATCCCAGGGAGGAGGAACGGAATGCGCTTGGAGCCATCTGCGCTATCCCGGCCACGGAGAAAGCGAAACCGGAGCGTCTGGGAGAATGAGAGTTATCACCTTCCCTGCCCGAGGTTCTCAAAACATCTTCGCCACCTGGGATCGGCTCGATGTTGGACTGGGCATTGGGAGGGGCTTTGCTTGCAACGGTTTAATTCAGCGCTTTCAGCGGGAAACCTCAGATCCCACCTACATCTCCTTTGCTATCCCTGTCTTTCAATAAAAGTTCCTTTTGAAATGTCCATCGTTTCAAGAATTCTGTTTTCTTGAGAAGACTGGCCAGCCAGGACCTTACACTCATGCCAGGAGGAGGGAGGAGGGGCAGAACCGCAATGCCTTCTCTCTTTTTTCCTTCCTTCCTTCCTCTTTATTCCTTTCTTCCCTCCCTCTTTCCTTTCTTTCTCTTTCCCTTCCTTCCTTTTTCTCTTCTCTCTCTCTCTCTCTCTCTCTCTCTCTTCCTCTTTCTTGCTTTCCCTTCCTTCCTCTTTTTCTTTCTTTTCCTTCCTTCCTTCTTTCTTTTCCTTCCTTCCTTCCCTCCCCTTTTTCTTTCAATATATATATCATATTCCTTCACAGCCTGTCTGCCTTGAAGGAAGCTCTAGGCAGTGTGCAATATAATCAATAAAATTAAAGATTAAAATCAGAAAAATTTAGGATTAAAAGCTTTAAAACTATAAAAACAACATTATAAAAGTTCAGAAGGAGAAGAATTCCAAGATGGGAGATTATCAATTAATACAGGGGGTGAGAAGGGGAGCCCGTGGTTGTGGGGTCCTCTGGGCCTCCATACAAGGCTACACAGCCAGGGTTTGGCTCCTTTGCGGAAGGTCAAAAGATTGGGGGGGGGCTTTCTTCACCTCTGAGGGCGAGATCTTCCACAATGCAGGTATGGTGGCAGAGTTCCTAGGCCCTGCCAGTCAAAATTCTTTGACTGATGGCGTCTTTTGTCCATGACCTATTGCACAGAGTGTGCACACTTTTAACAGAATCACAGAGTTGGAAGGGACCTTGGAGGTCTTCTAGTCCAACCCCCTGCTCAAGCAGAAGTCCCTATACCATTTCAGACAAGTGGCTGTCCAGTCTCTTCTTGAAAACCTCCAGTGATGGAGCACCCACACCTTCTGGTGGCCAGCTGTTCCACTGGTTAATTATTCTGACTGTGAGGAAGTTTCTCCTTAGTTCCAGGTTGCTTCTCTCCTTGATTAGTTTCCATCCGATGCTTCTTGTCCTGCCCTCGGGTGCTCTGGAGAATAGACAGACCCCCTCCCCATCTTCTCTCTGAAAGCCCCTCCAATATTGGAAGATGCTATGTTGACCCCCCTAGTCCTTCCCTTCACTAGACTGGCCAAACCCAATTCCAACTGTTCTTCGTATGTTAGCCTCCAGCCCCCTCATCATCTTTGTAGTAGCACACTACATTTTGGGTGGGTAGCAGACCTTCCCTGCCTGAAGGAGTGGGACGGGCTGATGCGATGGGGCGAATATCCGTGGACATGCTGGCCCTCTGCCACGTAACGACCAACCCCTTCCTAGTCTCACTGCGTGCCCGTCCCAAACACTTACTGCGTTTCCTCTTCTTCCGGCCAACGTCATCCTCCGAGTCTCCCGAATCGCTGGCCTCTTCCTCCTCCTCCTCTTCCTCATCGTCGTCGTCATTGATGAACCCTTTCAGGTTCCCTTGTTCATCCTGGTCGTCCAGGTTCTCCTCTTCTTCCTCCTCTGAAAGGGGCAGCCAAAAATAAAATAAAATAAACCAAAAGAAATGGAGACCTGGCCCTGAAAGGGGGGGGGCAAAGGTGACGCCAGATGTAACCGCCCAGAGTCCCTTGGGAGTTGGGCGGCATACAAATTTAATAAATAATAATAATAAATAATAATAATAACACTTGACAGGGGCAGAAGAACAGAGTCCGACAAACCCCTTGGCTTTGGATCACAAGTTGATTTGTGGAAGAATCAGACAGACAGCCGTTCTCATTCCGGGAACGGGCAAACCAGATGGGGGTCTGGTTAAGCTAGGAGCAAAGCAGCCACCAAAACGGCCCGTAGCTGCCTTCAAATTCCAGCAAGGCTGGGAGTTGTGGGGCTCCTGAAAGGCCAACTGGCTTATTGTGACCAAATGGGTTCTTGTCACAAAGGAGCAGGGCATCTGGTCTGCCATCTCCGATGATGTTGCTCCTCAGGGCGGGGGCCAGGACAGAGAAGGCCTGGGTCAAGGTCTCCCAAAGTGACACTTCCTAACCGAGGGGACCCCCGAGCAGGCAGCTCTGTGAATTTTGGTCGGGCGAGCGGAAGAAATCAGAGAAAGATCCCCCCCAACTCTGTTGGCCTGTAGGGCTTTTTGGATGACCAGCTGTGGCCTGAATTGTACTCCGAAGCCACTGGGAGATGGCAACTGGCAGAGCAGAGGTATTATGGAAGGGCTTCAAAACTTTGCTCCTGGATGGAGATGATTGATGGGATAAGATCTATCTCTCTCTCTCTCTCTCTCTCTCTCTCTCACACACACACACACACACACAGAGTGCTGTCTGGCTCTTGGTCTTAGTTCTTTTTTTAAATTTTAACTGCTTTTATATTTATATTTTTCATTGTGTGCAACCCACTCAGGGCTGCCTTATCCGGGAGATGGGCAGCATATACATTTAGTAAATCAAATTACGTAAGGAGCACGGTGGCTCATTGTGGTTGGGACACTGGGTAGGAGGTTTCCAAGCCCGCATTTGAGACCCATGTGCTGCTGTGGGATGGAGTGAGTTCCCATCATTTGCTCCAGCTCCTTGATGGGGATCTAAAAGGAGCCCCCACGGGCATCCCCCAGGCAACGGTGATACCACTGGTTTATCCTTTCAATTTGGAAGTGCCTTACAAGGTCCCTTTGACCCAGAGGGACTGGGGACTCCATTTACTTGGCCATCTTGTGGAATGCCCAAAACTTTGCTGTGCCAGGGCATTCTGGACCAATGGCAGAATCTGAATGCTTTTTAAGGGCAGCCCCAAGCGCAGAACATTACAGTAATCCAGCCACGAAGTGAACAAGACACAAGTTACCGTGAATACGGCCCACAGGATTTATTTTACTGATTTATTGAATTTATTTGCTGTCCATCTCCTAACGAAACGACTTTTAACTTTCACAGGAAAAATTGAGGGACTGAAAGGCGAACACAACAGATATGTGTTGGGAACGCTATCTAAGCTCACCATCTTCATCTTCCACAAACTTTTTGGGGGGTCTCGAGACCACTTCCCCATCTTCGTCATACTCCTCCTCCGATTCCTCCGCTTCGCTTTCCACAAAGTCGGACATGGCTGCGGTTCTCAGTCGCGCTGCCTGGAGGGGGAAGAGGCCGGAGTTAAAAAGAGGCCTCCAAAACTGCTTTACGGTTGTGGCAGAAATTATGCATTTGTAACATTTACATTTACAACATTTGAATAGAAATCCTTCCATTCCCCACCAGTTAGTCAGAACTGAAGAAGCTTCTTAGATGAGAAGCGAAACGTTTTCGAAAGGAAGAAAAATCCCCCAAGAAAGTCCAGTTGCTTTTTTGGAAAAGCACCTCTGGGACAACCATGGCCTGGAGCATTGAGAATTCCCATGGACATTTTACTCATTTACAAAGCAACCTAGAACTAAGGAGAAATTTCCTGACAGTGGGAACAATTAATCAGTGGAACGACTTGCCTCCAGAAGTTGTGAATCTCCAACACTGGAAGTTTTTAAGAAGATATTGGATAACCGTTTGTCTGAAATGATGTAAGGTTTCCTGCCTAAGCAGGGGGTTGGACTAGAAGACCTCCAAGGTCCCTTCCAACTCTGTTATTCTATATTCTAAATAAGGTATTGAGGTAGTGGCTAATCAGCCCTGCACAAGTACACAACAGGAAGGGGTCAGTATTCCAGCAGTTCCAAGTCCACTTTTTCCAGAGAACAACAAATATTACGGTCCAAGACCAGACACGACCAAATACAATCTGAGAATACAGCAAAGCCTGATTAGTTAACTATTACTGTGAAGCTTTATGGCTTGGCTCTAGAATTTAGCAGTGGTGTAATTGATTTCCCGATGCTCATCTTTTAGGAAAAATTCTAAATTCTATCAGTCGGAACAGCCCGTCTTTTAATGAAGGCTGTGGAAGAGTGAGGAAAATCCTCAGGGACGACTCGCACCCTGGTCAGCCCTTCTTTACCCTCCTGACATCGGGAAGGAGATACAGGAGCATAGGCAGCCACACAAACAGGCCGAAGAACGGTTTCTATCAGTTTGGGCTGTCAGACTCCTGAATGAGAAATAACTACGACAACATAGTACGATGGACTTGCGGGGCCGGCATGACGTGGATTCACTGGGATAGGGATAGGGATTTTCTGTCTTTCACTGTGAGTTGTATTGTGTTGGGGGGGGGGGATGAACGAAGGGAGGCTCAGCCAATCTCATTGTACACACGTTGTACTCTGACAATAAAGGTTTGAATTGAATTTGAATTGTTGGATTGCAGCTGGTCGTCGACTTGCCACCATTCGTTTAGTGACATTCAAAGTCACAACGGTACGGGGGGGGGGGGATGACTTATGACCATGTGGTCACGTGATCAAAATTCAGATGCTT
The DNA here is from genome assembly GCA_003457575.1 of Thermophis baileyi. Taxonomy (NCBI): domain Eukaryota; kingdom Metazoa; phylum Chordata; class Lepidosauria; order Squamata; family Dipsadidae; genus Thermophis; species Thermophis baileyi. Next base: position 58,392 of record QLTV01000399.1, read on the forward strand.
GGCAACTGGCATGTACTTATGACAGTTGCAGTGTCCCAGGGTCTTGTGATTCCCCTTTTGCAACCTTCTGACAAGCAAAGTCAACGGGGAAGCCAGATTCACTTCACAACCGTGTTACTAACTTTAAAACTGCAGTGATTCACTTAACAACGGTGGCAAGAAAGGTCGTAGAATGGGGCAAAACTCACATAACAACTGTCTTGCTTAATTGTGGTCATAAGTCGAGGACTACCAGCCATCCTTAATAAAGGCCCATGCTTGTAGTAAATGATTTCTCTTCGTTTTCCTCCAGTAGCCCCCCCTCGTCTGCCTCTTCGTGTCCCAGACCACCTCTGAGAACCAGGGGGCTTTGAGGGACCCATAAGCAGAGTCTATACAGGCTTGATTTGATACAAAACCATTGTCATCCTCTCGGTCAAGGCAATGGAAGCCTCACCTGAACTGGACGTTGGGCCTTAGAAACAACCTCTCTGTAATCAAGCTGGCTCCAGCAGATGGGGATTTGTGGACTTCAACACCCAGAATTCCCCAGCCTCTGGGAATTGAGGTCCACAAGACTTAACGTGGCCACATTTGGAGACCCCTGAACTAGATCCTTCCTCCCTTTGGGGGGGGGGGGCGTGGCTGCAGGGAACTCTCAGGCCAACAGGGAGCGATCTGAACAAGGGATTGATGGGAACATTACTCCAAGGGTCCCAAAGGCGCTTTTTCAAAAGGCAACTGGATTTTGTTCTTCCTTGAAGACGTTTCGCTTCTCATCCAAGAAGCCTCTCCAGTTCTTCTCAGTTCTCAGAACCGAAGAAGCTTCCTGGATGAGAAGCGAAACGTCTTCAAGGAAGAACAAAGTCAGTTGCCTTTTGAAAAAGCGCCTTTGGGACAACCATGACCTGGATGACGGAGAATCCCCATCGATATTACCCCAAATCTACTAACTTGACCCCAGAACTAAGTAGCTTCAGCAGAAAGCGGCTTCCTCACAGCAAGGAAGCCGACACCGTGGCAGTAATCCAACTGGTTCCTGGAGCCCCAACGTATCATCAGCCTCTCACAGCTGCTTACGTGCAGGGCAGCACCTCTGAAAGTCACACAAAACCCAGCCGGTCCGGTTCCATATTGGGTGGCAGCAATAACAAAGGCCTGCCCCTACATTTGTCGTGGGCAACCCCACTGGCCCCAAAGTCTAGGAGCTGCATTTGGCCACGGCCCTTCCCTTAAGACTGCAGCAGAGCAGGAAGTCAAAGGGCAGGTTGCTAAACCTACCCGAGGACCGATGATGGCCTCTCGCCAGGGAGCTGCAAAAACAGGGCGAGACAAACCAGAGAAGGCTGAACCACAATGGGAGCGTTCCAGAAACACGCAGGGAACATCTCTACAGGCAGTCCTCGACTTACAACCGTTCCCCTCCAAGGGCGCAGAAGAGAGACTTATTAGCATTTTTCAGACTTATGGCCGTTGTAGCGTCCCCACGGTCACAGGATTTACATTTGGATAGGCATAGCACGTAGACTTCTATACCGCTTCACAGTGCTTTCCAGCCCTCTCTAAGCGGTTCACAGAGTCGGCCTCTTGCCCCCAACAACCTGGGTCCTCATTTGACCCACCTCGGAAGGACGGAAGCCTGAGTCGACCTTGAGCCTGGTGAGATTCGAACTGCCAAATTGCAGGCAGCCGGCAGTACTCATCCTATATTGAAGGATACCTGACAACTGACTCACGTTTATGACGGTTGCAGTGTCCTGGGGTCAGGTGATCCCCTTTGGCGACCTTTTGACCAGCAGAGTCAAAGGGGGAAACCAGATTCACTTAGCAACCGGGTTACTAATTTAACAACTGTGGTGGTTCACTTAAGAAATGTCGTAAAATGGGGCAAAACTCACTTAACAAATTTCTCACTTAGCAATGTAAATTTTGGGCTCAGTTGTGGTCGTAAGTCGAGGACTACCTGTAGTTCAGGATTCAACTGTGGGGTCCTTGGTGCCCTCTGAGCTTGGTGGTTTTCTTGCAGATGTCTGTCTGATTACCAAACAAGGCAACGTCATCAATGCAAGTCAGGAGTGGGGTTAAAATGAGAGCAAGCCCCACTTCTTAATAGTACTGATGATGTTATCTAGTTTGGTAAGGAAACGTCTGCAACAAAAGCACCAAGCTCAGAGAGCACCAAGGACCCCACTGCTGTCTCAGCCTCAGCCTCCCACCACCACCATCACCCAAGTGGCCAGCAAAGGCCAAGGGCCCCTTTTCTTCCTGGGCAGGATGGAACCCTCCTTGCAAGCTTCAACCCCACCTGCAACCAAGTCCTTGCAAGCATTTCTCGGATCCCTTCTCCAAGCACCCATTTTTCTTTCTTTATTGGGTGCCTTTGAGCCATTCTTGACTGCTGGCCTGCAGGACAGGTAGTCCTCGAGCTACGACCACAACTGAGCCCAAAATGTATGTTGCTAAGTGAATTTGTCCCATTTTTACGACTGATCTTGCCACACTTGTTTAGTAACGCCGTTGTTAAGTGAATCTGGTTTCCCCATTGACTTTGCTCGTCAGAAGGTCACAAAAGGGGATCACGTGGCCCCGGGAACACTGCGACCGTTGTAAATGTGAATCAGTTGTCAGGCATCCAAATGCAAATCGCGTGACCGGGGGCGGGGGGGGGGGAATGCTGCAATGGCCAGAAGTCACTTTCTTCAGTACGGCTGTGACTTTGAACAGTCACTAAGTGAACGGTTGTAAGTCAAGGACTACCTGTAAGCCCTGCAGTTTTCTTGGAAGTGGGTTGTCATTGCCTCCTTCCTGAGGCTGAGAGAGAGTGGCCGGCCCAAAGTCACCCGGCCGGCTTTCATGCCTAAGGCTTTCATCTCCCAGTTTGTAGCCTGATGCCTTAACTACTATCCCAGCCTCACTCTCTACTACATGATTACATCAAACTGGCAGCCATTATTAGGCAAATAATACTGGCAGGAATTTTGGGGTTTCCTAAACAAGAAGGTAATTACAGAGCTTTGCATTCTTCCTTTTATTATTCAAGCAAGGGCCCCTCCCTGCTCTGCCAGCCTTAAAAAAGCGTTTCCTAAAATGATCTCCTCCGCAGCCATTTTGCTCTCTGGGGCAACTCTGAATACCAGAATACGGAAGCCTTCCCCCCCCCCACTTGCCCCCATACTGGCCAGGGGATTGTGGGAGTAGAAATTCGGTGCATCTGGAAGGTGCCAAACCAGAGAAAGCTTTCCCTGAATTACCTCAGCATCTCTAACAATCAGCAAATCATGACAAATAATAGCAACAACCAGCAAGTAACACTATCTGGCATTACAGTGGGAGAATTAAGACCAAAAGATTGATTCACCTAAAGCTTTAACTCACAAGAAGGAAAACCTGGGGCTGCAGGTTGGGGAAGGGTCTTCCTGGCCTACAAATCTGCCTCCGTGGTATGACAGCTCTGTAGACCCCCAGTATCCCAAAAAGGAGATTAGGGCATATTTTTCTCCTACTTACTATTCTTCAGGGAGGTTGGACTGCAGTCCCTAGAATCCCAAGTATGCCAAGTCAGGGTTCATAGAATACAAGAGACTTCACCCACCGTGTTTAAGTGAAACAACTCCTAAACTAAGTACCGGTACTATTCTCATCCTATATTGCAGAAAAGAGTCAAGAGGAGAGCTGTGGTCACAAAGGACCCCAAGATGGAGGAGGAGGATGGAGCAGGGGTTGGCAACTAAGATTTGTGGGCTTCAACTCCCAGAATACCCCAGCCTCCATGGGGGAATTATGGGAGATGAAGTCCACAGGTCTTAAAAGACGCCAAGGTTGAACATCCCTGCTCAAAGCTTAGATTTTGTCTAAGTCAAAGCAGCTCCATTGCATCTTCATATATCCCACCTGAGCTGAAAGCAGCGAGGATTCACGGCTGGCTCCTGCAGACCCGCCAATCAAAACCTTTGCAGGATATACGGGAAGGATGAAAAGCTCCGGAATCCAGGAATGAGGGGTCAGGATGGAAGGGAGGGAAGGTTTGCCCTCCCAAGTTTCCCCCACCCACCCTTTATTTGGTTTCTTGCAACTCTTGCATTATTCTGCAGTGTTGCAGAACTCTAGGGTACAGGTAGTCCTCGACGTACGACCATAATTGAGCCTAAAATTTCCATCGCTAAGCAAGACAGCTGTTAAATAAGATTGGCCGCATTTCACAGCCTTTCTCGCCACGTTTGTTAAGCGAATCACTGCAGTTGTTGAGTTAGTCACACGGTCGTTAAGTGAATGTGGTTTCCCCATTGACTCTGCTTGTCAGAAGGTGGTATAAGGGGATCACATGACCCCGGGACACTGAGACCGTCATAAGTATGAGTCAGATGCCAAGAATCTGAATTTTTATCTTGCGACCATGGGGATGCAGCAATGCTCGTATGTGTGAAAAATGTTTATAACTCATTTTTTCAGTGCTGTTGTACCTTCAAACGGTCACTAAATGAACTGTTGCAAGTCAAGGACAACCTGTAATGCAACCCTGGCAGCAGGGTGTGTGTGCGTGCACCGCCCTTATTCCCAAGAAGACCCTGTTGTATTCCTGATTGCGGGCCACCTTTAATGCATGAGGCCCATCAGCCACAATGTCCCCTCCCACCCCAAATCCTCAACTGCTCTGCCTTCCCCCCCCCCCAGCAGCTTTGGACCTGCTTGACCCAACTGGAAGGAAACATTAGAAATGCACCATAATGTCTCAGCCACAAACAGCCCCCTTTCCTCTTATTATTTACCTACAGGTAATCTTTGACTTACAACCGTTTGCTTAGTGACCATTCGAAGTTACAACAGCCCTGAAAAAAGGGACTTAGGACCGTTTCTCACACTCCCTTCCAACTCTATTCTGATTCTATTCTCTTCTGTTAAGAAAGGTCGTAGAACGGGGGCCAAATTCACTGCCCAGATTTCTCACTTAACAAACAGCAGAGGTGTTGGGCTCCCTGGTGGTCGTAAGTCGAGGACTACCTGTATTTCTATCTATCTATCTATCTATCTATCTATCTATCTATCTATCTATGGTTTTTCAATTCCTGCGCCTCCCCTCCCCCCCCATCTCAGCCAACAACTCTGGGCTGCCTATTGTGCCAGCTTGGGCGGGGGGGGGAGGGGTCTCCGCCTGGAGTCCTCCCCCGTCCCCTCCCCCCACCGCAACCCCTGGCCCACCAACATGCCCCCTCCCGCCTGGAAAAGACCCCCCCCATCGCGTCTGGGGCCCGGGAGGGAAGATCGAGGAAAAGAAACGCAGACCCCCGCCCCTTCCCCATATCTGAAGAGGGGAGGGGCCGCCCTCACCATCAGACCGCTGCCCAGCAGGAGGGGCCCCGGGGGCCGCTGCCAGGCCCAGCCGAAAGCCCCCCTCACGCGTGGGCGGGGGGAGGCTTACGCAATCGGCGGAGGGCGGAGGCGGCACCGCGGCGATCCCGGCCTCGCCCTCCCCGCCTCCGACTCCTCCCCGGCTGGGCCGCCTCGATCGGGACCCAGAGGCCTGCTCCGGGGCGGGGCGACAACGCCCCCGGCAACGAGAGGGACGCTCTGCTCTAACCTCTCTGTGGTTGTGAGGGGAAACGTTGGGCCGGAAGTTGACGGTCCGGAAGTTCCTGGGCCGCTCTGCGCGGCGGTGCCTCTATGGCTTCCTGTCAGACTCGACCGGCGGCGGAGGATGAGGCTGGCGGCGGCGGCGGCGGCGCTGCTGCTGCTGCTGCTGGTTCTCGGGCCGGGCGAGGCGGGCGAGGCCGGCGCGGTGACCTGCGGCTCGGTGGTGAAGCTGCTCAACCCGCGTCACGGCGTCCGCCTCCATTCGCACGACGTCCGATACGGATCCGGTACGACCCGGGGTCGTCGGTTAGCGCGGGGGGAGGGGGGACGTGAGAGGATTCTGCACATGCTCAGGGACGCTCTGGACCCTTCCGGAAGCGGCTCGTAGGACCACCGGGAGGGAGGACCGTCCTTGTCTCCAGCCCTGGATCCCAGACCCCTTATTTGGGGGGGGGCTTCTCTCGCCCTCCCCGCCTGCTTAACGGAATTTGTTTTTGGCTATAAGTGTCTACAAGGGTCGTGAAGGCCTCCCCTTACGAGCTACGACCACAGACAGCTAGGATCCGAATTTCCATTGCTAAGCGAGGCTCACCATGGTTGTTAAGTGAATCACGGGGTCGTTAAGCGGATCCGGCTTCCCCTGTCGGAAGCCAGCCTGGAAGGGTGATCGGGACGCTGCGACCGGTTTACAACAGCCTGAATGTTGACTGCGAGAATGCTGCGATGGTCGTAAGTGAGAGGACCAGTCATAAGTCACTTGGAGGGGTGGCATGCGGTCTGCACATGTTCAGGGGCACTGCCGTCCCTACCAGAAGCAGCTCATACGACCACCCACCGTGAGGCCCGACCGTCTCTCCAGCCGGGGTCCAGGCCCCAGGCCCTTCCTTTGGGTGGGGCCTCTCGCCCTCCCCGGCTGCTTCCCAGCTCCACCATCAGTTGCTGGCCTCAGTGACAAGAGTCCTCGACTTACAACCGTTCGTTTAGTGACCGTTTGAAGTTACAACGGCACTGAAAAAAGTGACCAGGGACTGCTTTTCACACTTGCCACCATTGCAGCACCCTTGTGGTCACGTGATCAGCATTTGGATTCTTGGCAACTGACTCATATTGACGACAGTCGCAGTGTCCCAGGGTCAAATGATCCCCTTTTGCGACCTTTTGACCAGCAAAGTCAATGGAGGAGCCAGATCCACATAACCGTGTTACTAACTTAACAACTGCAGGGATCCATTTAACAACTGGGGCAAGACAGGTTATAAAATGGGGCAAAACAAATGTCTCACTTAGCAATGTACATTTGGGGCTCAATTATGGCCGTAAGTCGAGGACTACCTGTAGTCATCATCATCATCATCATCATCATCATCACAACCACAACGAGGGCCTGAATTTCCATTGCTAAGCAAGAAGCTTTGCCCGATTGTAAGACCTTTTTTCTCGAAAGGGACCTCTGTTTCTCTGATAAAGTTTGGGGCCAGAGAGCTTGAACACTCAAATAAAAAGAGGCTATAAAAAACCCCCGGAGTCTGTTTTTAACACATTAATTGCTGTCAGTGAAGCGTTTTGCAGGGTGACTAGGCAGGATGGAGGTTGGATGAGCTGGCCGGGTCAAAGTCACCTGCATGTGTTGTTCTCTCTTTGACCAGGCAGTGGGCAGCAGTCTGTGACCGGAGTCACGAATGTGGACGACAGCAACAGCTACTGGCGAGTGCGGGGCAAGTCGTCCGGCGTCTGCGAAAGAGGCACCCCGGTACAATGTGGGCAGACGATCCGCTTGACCCACACCAACACAGGCCGCAACCTGCACAGCCACCATTTTACCTCTCCCCTTTCGGGCAACCAGGTGAGGCAACCAGGTTACCACGAAGGGCTAGCAAGCAACGGCCTTCAGCCCTTGTGGAGCTGGTGATTCGTTTTTAAACGTTGAGTCGCTTTGCGGAGTGAGATGGGCATTGTATTAAATGAGTAAATGAATGAATGAATAAAATTGGGCTTGGATACCCAGGTCGCTTGCTTCTACGTGTCCATGCTTGACTGTCTTGGCATGTGGGAAGCTGCTATCGTAGGGTAAAGACAACCCCCCCCCTCTGCTTGGCTCCTGTCCAGGGCTCTGGCAGGGGTCCTTGCCAACCCAAGCTGAGTGAACCGTGCACCCTGTTGATTTTGCAGTCCAAGATTTCTATTTTGCTTCTCTCATTTCTTCCAACTCAGAAGAAGCAACTCCACTGCTGCTGCAGCAAAGGATAGGGGAGTCTCGCTTACTCCCTTATCTTACTCCCTATATCTGGGGAGGGCTGGGGTGCTCTTCTGCTTCTGGAGTGTACTTCATGGAATCCTAGGGTTTGAAGGCTGTCCATTCTTTTCTTGAAAACCTCCAGCAATGACTCCCCACAACTTCCAGAATTAAGCTATTCCATTGATTAAATGTTCTCAGGAAATTCCTCCTTAGTTCCAGGTTGGATCTCCCTCTGATGAATTTCCCATTGCCTCTCTCCTTCCTCCCAAACCTACCTCCCTCCCTCCCTCCCTCCCTCCCTCCCTCTCTCTGTCTCTTTCTCTCTCCCTCTTCCCTCCCTCCCTCCCTCCCTTTCCCCAAGAACTGAAAAAGCTATCTGTAACTTTGGATCCCATAGCTAGAGGCACAGACCATGATCTTGTCCTATTGTATGGTTTATTATGACTAACGAAGGCTCTTTCTCTCTCCCTCCTCCCTCCCTCCCTCCCTTTCCCCAAGAACTGAAAAAGCTTCTTGGATGAGAAGTGAAACATTTTCAAGGGGAAAAAAAGCAAGAAAGTCCAGTTGCCTTTTGGGAAAAGCACCTTTGGGTTCCTTCCTTCCTCCCTCGCTCCCTCCCTCCCTCCTCCCTCTCTCTCATTTTCCCTCTCTCCCATCTTCCTTCCTTCCCTTCCTTCCTTCTGGAATTATAGGGATATTGAAGGTCATGTAGTCCAACCCTATGTTCAAGGCAGGGGTCCTCATACCATCCCCCGGAGAAATCGTCGTCCAGTCTCTTCTTGAAAGCCTCCAGTGATGGAGCAGCCAGAGCCTCTGGAGGGAAGCCCTTCCACAGGTTGACTGTTCTCAGATCAGGAAATACCTCTTTAGTTCCAGGATCTCCTTCCGACCACCTTCCCCCCATGGCTTCTTGTCCTGCCCTCGGGTGCTCTGGATACTGTTCCTTGTTGCACGCTTGTTCCTTCACTGCTTGTATTCACACACACACACCCTTGCTATATGGCTTTCTGTCCAGAGGATGGGTTCTCTGTGGTCCCCATGAGCCCCCCCCCCCGTCTCTTTGCATAGTGTTTGAATGAGGTGCTCTCTGTTCCAGGAGGTCAGTGCGTTTGGGGAGGACGGTGAGGGGGACTTCCTGGACGACTGGACCGTCCTGTGCAACGGCAAGTATTGGGAGAGGAAGAGTGAGGTGCGGTTCAAGCACGCGTCCACCGAAGTGCTTCTTTCGGTTACCGGGGAGCAGTACGGCCGGCCCATCCACGGCCAGAGGGAAGTTCACGGCCTGACTTACTCCGGCCAGGACAGCTTCTGGAAAACCATGGAAGGGATCTTCGTGAAGCCCGCAGAATGGCTCAAGGCCGACCTCCACCACACGGAACTATGACCTTAAAGGGGTGTCCTCGAACGCCCATCGCTTGAGGCTATCAAGTCCGTAGAGTTTCCCAGGCTGCGGTTTGGTGAGCGAGACGTGGGTGCGGCAGGCGCTGCTCGGCTGCCGAGACGGGCTCTCTCCCACCACCTACGGAGGACGATGGCGTTCCTGCTCTCGGTCTCTGCCCGTTGCTGCCTGTTCAAGCCTGGGGGGGGGGTTGGGGGTGTCTGGGGATTCCCCGTAAATAAACATTGGCTACCCAAACAGCTCTTGCAGGTAGTCAGGTCTTCCTTCTGTGGATTCTCACACGGCTTTGAAGTTACAACGGCACTGAAACAATGACTTATGCCTGTTTGTCACACTTATGACCATTGCAGCATCTCTATAGTCCTTGTGATCAAAATTCAGACGTTTGGCAACTCATATTTATGACGGTCACAGTGTCCTGGGGTCACGTGGTCCCTTTTGCGACCTCCTGACAAGCAAGGTCAACGGGGAAGCCAGATTCATTTAACAACCGTGTGACTATCTTAACAACGATAGTGATTCACTTAACTGTGGCAAGAAAGGTCATAAAATGGGGCAAAGCTCACTTAACAACTCTCTTGCTTAGCAACAGAAATTTTGGGCTCAAATGTGGTCGTAAGGTGAGGACTACCTGTACCACCTGCCCACCCCAGGTCCCTGGGAAGGATAGGTGGGCCGGCCCAGTCTGAACGTCTGGCTGATGGGGCGACCAACCATCATAATAATAGTTCATTGGAAAAGGGGCTGCAGGAGATGTTGAAGAGGAGGTGGGCAGCGAATACATTTCATAATAAATAAAAAATAAATACAGGACAACGCCTGATTTTTGGCCCCACAGGGTCATGTGGCTCTTCTTTCTCAACCTTGGGCCCTTGAATGTGCATGGACTTCAACTCCCAGAATCCTCCAGCCAGCCACGTGACGCGCCCGAAGGACCTCCCTTGCCAAACGCCGTCCTACCGGTAGTAGGCGGCTCCTTTTGCGCGCAGTCCAAGCAAGAGAACTCGCTTTCCCAGCATGCTCTAGGTGAGTTTTCGCTGCGCATGCGTAGAACGGATCCCCAGGCAAACCTTTCTGGAAGGCGAGGAGCGTCAACCCAGCGCTCGCCGGAAGCTTTGCAGGGGAAAAAATAAATACTCTCCCCCCCCCGAATTTGCCCAAAATATGGGATCCTCCCCCGGCGAGGCTGCCCCCCCTCCCCGCGGTGCTAGGCTGTAGGGAAGCCCCGCCCCTCCTTTGCGCCCGCCTATGGCTGAGCCGCAGAGCTGCGAGCTCTGGCTCCGCCTCCTCCGCGCGCGCTCCCGCTGGCCCCGCCCCAGGCGCCGCCGGTGTG
>QLTV01000399.1:78229-90688 GCA_003457575.1 Thermophis baileyi
CTCTCCCCGCTCCCCCCCCCGCAGGTCATGGCCATCGACATCTCCGTGGCCGTCATGGTCAGCACCTGCATCGTCCACTACCGGCACCAGGAGTTCTCCCACTGGGTGGGCATGCTGGCCTCGGCGGAGGAGAGCCCCAGCTGGCCCCTCTCGGCCAGGGGCCCCGGCGGCAGGTGAGTGCGCACCCCCTGTGGCCGTTACGGGGGACGGGGAGGGGCTCAGGTTGGCACAAGCCCAGGCAGTCCTCGACTTACGGCTGCAGTGGAGCCCCACGTTTCCATTGCTAAGCGAGACGTTCAGTGAGTTTTGCCCCATCTGATGACCTTCCTTGCCACTGTTGTTAAGTGAATCGCTGCAGTGGATAAGGTAGTAACCTGGTTGCTAAGTGAATCCGGCTTCCCCATGGACTTTGCTCGTCAGAAGGTCGCAAAAGGTCACATGACCCCGGGACACTGCGACGGTCATAAATACGAGTCAGTTGCCAAGCGTCTGAATGTTGATCACGCGGCCGTGGGGAGGCTGCAGCGGTCGTAAGTGTGAAAAACGGTCCTAAGTCACTTTTTTCAGGGCCATTGTAACTTTGAACGGTCACTAAATGAACTGTTGTAAGTCGAGGACTACCTGCTTTGCCGTGCCTTCTGAATGGATGGCAGGCGTGCGGCTTGGCACCCAGCCACTCTGCTCTCCTCTGGGCAGCAACCCTGGAACCCTTTACAGGCGGTCCTCACCTTAACAATGTTTCATTTAGTGACCATTCGAAATTACAACGGTCCTGAGAAAAGTGACTCACTTTTATGACGGTCGCACTGTCCCGGATCCCCCTTTGCAACCTTCTGGCAAGCCAAATCAATGGTGGGAAAACCAGATTCACTTAACGACCGTGTGACTAACTTAACCACTGCAGGGATTCGCGTAACGACTGTGGCAGGAAAGGTGGTAAAATGGGGCAAAGCTCACTTCACAACTGTGTGGCTTAACAACAATAATTTTGGGGTTTGATTGTGGTCGTAAGTCGAGGACTGCCAGTTAATTTTTTCCCCCTTTTAAACCCGGATCAGTTTTCAAACTCAAACCTTCACTGAGAAGGGAGCGAATCAGGTTTCTGGGAGACCCCTCCTCCATTTCCAGCAGGCACCGGCCGAGCCGAAGGCAGGGAGCCGGGCAGCTTCTGCTGGAAACCGGCTGAACCGGCCAGGTGGGGTGCCAGGGGGCCAAAGCCAGTCTGGGCAGCAGGATTTTTGCTCCGTTGTCCCCCCCCCCCCAGTAGGGTGGAGGGCAACTCGCCCACGGGACAAGATTTATATCGAAGAGAACCATTAAAGAAAGGATGCAAAAGGAGGGATGAAGCAAAATGTGAATGAGAAAAAATAAAATATATTTTAAATAATTGAATTGTGGGGTTGGCCCATGTCCATAGCTGAAGCTAGGAGAGTTTTGCAGAAAAGCACCTTTCAAAAGTGTGGAGGGGAGCGGTTGATCAAGAAAAATGAAATCCCCCCCCCACCCAATTCACTCGAGAATTGGGTGGGAATTTCATTTTCCTTGACCAACTTTCCCTAAACCACTCGCCCTAAACCAATGACCTGCTGGATGCGGAATGGGCCAAGCCGCCACACACCAAGTCAGTAATTCAATTATTTAAAATAATTTAAAAATATATTTTAATTATTCTCCTTCACATTTCATTTCAACCCTCCAGGTCCCTCTCTACATGAATCCCAAAAGCTTGGGGCACCCTAAACCACAGGGTCTCCGACCTTGGCCAGTTTAAGACTTGTGGACTTCAGCTCCCAGAATTCCGAAGGCCACAAATCTTAAAAGTGGCCCAATTTGGAGACCCCTGCTTCAGGGTCAAAGCCTCCCCCTTGCCAGGATTCAGTTTGGCCCCTCCGGCCACTTGCTGCCTCTGGACGCTGGGTCAAAGCCGCCTGAGGATTCCCAGGCAGAATGACGGGGTGGGGCTTGGGGGGTTCTGCTTCGCTAGGCGTGGTAGCCAAGAAGGTTTCCGTGCCCTCGTCACCCTTTGGGGCCTCCGGAGACCCTCTTCTGCTGCTTCAACAAGCCAGGATCCCCTTTAGGGCAAAGGAGCTCCTCCCACTTACCGGGCTGTAGAGATTTAACGCTGTTTCCCGATGTCACCCCCCATCCCAATCCCATCCTGGTTTCCCCCTCAGGATGCCGCAGATCCTGGCCACCATCATCCTTAGCGCTTCGGTGTCCAACGTCAACCTCTCGGTGCAGCTGGGAGACACCCCGCCGTTCGCCCTGGGCTTCAACTCCATCTCCGTGGGTGAGTGGCCGGAGCTGCCCTCCATGCCTGTCCGGCTGGCTTTCTGATCTCCCCCTGATCGCCCCAAGCTTTCCAAGGGCCACGATCAAAGACACGCACCCTTCCCATGGGAGTGCAGCTCTCTTAGGGGGTCCCGAGTGCTCTTCCCTTCCTTCTCTCCCCCCCCCCTCACAATGGTCAGTCTGCCTCATGGCCTGCCAGACCGGCCCGGATTCTGCAGAGGCCAAGGAGGGAAGGGCTTCCTTCCTCCTGTCTACCCCTCCCACCGTGGGATGCGTTCATCCTTGTGATTGGAGCTCCAGGCTGCACCCTTCCTCCATGTTATTTTTTTCCCAGAATGCCTTTGAGACCCGTGAAGGTCACCGAAGCATTCTGGGAAACAGAGTTGCTGCTGTTTGGCCATTCCCCATTTTAATTAATTCAGAGGTCACCAAACTTGGCAACTTTAAGACTTGTGGACTTCAACTCCCAGAATTCTCCAGCCAGCTATGCTAGAGTCCACAAGTCTTAAAGTTGCCAAGTTTGAAGACCTCTGAATTAATTCATTACTTACATTTATACGCTGCCCATCTCGCTATCTTGAGCGACTTTGGGTGGTTTATAGTATAAAACATAAATATAAAACCACGAAAAGTATTCAAATTCAGATTAACAATAGTTAAATATTACTCAAATATTATTAAACATTATTTTATTTCTGAAATTAAATCAGAGGTAGCCAAACTTGGCCACTTTAAGACTTGTGGACTTCAACTCCCAGAATTCCCCAGTCAGCACTGGCTGGGGAATTCTGGGAGTTGAAGTCCACAACTCATAAAAGTGTCCAAGTTTGGAGACCCCTGATTTAAAATAAACGAAGACTCCCTGGCTGACTTTCCGTGGTAGAAATCAGGAGTCTAGTAGCCCCTTTTCACCTAGCATAGGTAGTCCTCGATTTATGTCCACATTTGGGACCAGAACATCTGCCATTAAGCGAGGCAGTTGTTAAGTGAGGCCCGTCCAATTTTACGGCCTCTTTTGCTGTGTTCATTAAGCAAACCACTTAATGGTTGTTAAGTGAATTACACAGTTGTTAAGCGAGTCTGGCTTCCCCAATTGACTTTGTTTGTTGGAAGCAAGCTAGATTTTATTTAAAAGTTTTCGTGACCTGCAGACTCCTGATTTTTTTCATTGCAGAGCAGAGGTGGGGAAACGATGGGCCTTTTAGGACTTCTGGATGGCTGGCTGAGGAATTCTGGGAGTTGAAGTCCACAAGTCCTAAAAGGCCCATCGTTTCCCCACCTCCGCTGCACAGCAACACAACTTTCATCTCGCAAGTTCTGCAGTGATACACCATGTCCGTTTTCCCCTTAATAATTGGGGTGGGGGAAACAAGATCCCCCCCCACCCATGCCAAAAGCAAGCAACAAGAGACCCCTTATGGCGAGATGGGGTGGGGCCAACAAATTGAATAGATAAATAGAAAATAATAATAATAGAAATGCCCATTGCCTTCCTCCTCCGACTCAGATTACCAGCACCTGCGTCCTCAGAGCGTCCACCAGCGGGCCGTGCTGGCCGTCGACCACTTCTGCTGGCGGGTGGGGGCGGACTCGCACATCCAGCGGGCCCCCCACCCCCCGAACATGCATGTCTGGGGAGAAGCTTTCGTCCTGGACTCCTTCAACCTGCAGGTGCACCGCGAGGCAGGCAGGGGGGCCAGGCTGGGTTACCCCAGTGCTGCCCAACCTTTCCGGCTTTGCGGAGTGGCGAGGGGGGGAGTGGAAATGGTTCCGGGTGAGCGGCAGGCCCTCGCGGGCGGGCATGGCTCCATTGGCACGAGCAGCGGGCACTCCGTGAAGCTCCATTGGTGCGAGTACCCGCCACTCGCTCAAATGGAGCTTGCTTGCATGGCCCGGTTCCAAACGGGATGCGGCCCGATACTGGTCCACAACCCGGGGATCGGAGGCCCCTGGGTTATCTGGGTGGTGGATGGGAGGGAAGGTCTGCATGCAGGAGGGGGGGGGATGCAGGCTTTGACTCTCCGGCAAAGAGACCCCGGCTGCCCGCCCGCTGCCTCTCGGCCCACCCCAGGGCCCCTCCGGACGTTGTCCCTCCGCTCGTTTTGCAGGGCAGCTACAACCAGCCGCTGGGGACGTCCAGCACCCACGCGGACACCCTGTTCCTGGATTGCACCCTGCGTGGGCTGCAGCTGGAGTCCTCGGACGCCTGCGCCGACTGCCTCTCCCGGCTGCTGCTGCTCTTGCGGCCTCGGGACTCTTGCCCCCTGGGCCCCCTGGAGGAGCTGCCCCCCGCCCTGGGGGAGGAGTTCGGGGTGCTTTGGAAGGTGGACCTGAAGGTGGAGGACGTGAACCTCTTTACGCTGTCCAGCTTGGCAGGTGAGCCTCGGGGGCGGATGACTTGGGGGGGGCGGTCTTTCTTTTGTGCCTTGGGAAACCAGCGGAGAGAAGACCCCCTTGCTTGGGGGAGGGGGCTGAGTCAGGGACCGGCCCTCCTTGGCTCCAGCTTTCAACCTCTGAACCCAGAAATGATTTTGGGGAGCGTTTATCTCGTTTAGGAACAGTCTGTCCCCCTCACAGAGAGACTCTCTTCCTGCCATTTTGATTTGGCTTTTAGCCCCTGGCTCTGGATTTGCACCTTGATGGCCCGGTTTTATTTTATTTGCCTATTTATTTTATATAACATATTTTTATATTTTATTTATTTTATTCAACAAATAAAACATTAAATTTCTACACCGGCCACCTCACTATCAAGCCACGCTGGGCAGCTTAAAAGGGTCATAAGTAACAGAATGAAACAGTTACAGATAAGTCCTTGACTTACAACCATTTGTTTAGTGGCCGTTCAAAGTTACAACGGCACTAAAAAAAGTGACTTAGGACCAGTTTTTCACACGGCCATTGCAGCATCCCCCCTGGTCACCTGATCAAAAATCAGACGGGTAGCAAGTGACTCATAGTTATGACGGTCGCAGTATCCGGGGATCACGTGATCCCCTTTTGTGACTTTATGACAAGCAAAATCCATGGGGAAGTTTTAGCAACCGTGTGACTAACTTAACAGGTGCAGTGATTCATTTAACAATGGTGGCAAGAAGGTCATAAAATGAGACAAAACTCAACAACTGCCATATTTTTCGGACTATAAGACGCACTTTTTTATCTCCCAAGAGGGGGTGAAAATGTCTGTGCGTCTTATAGGCCGAATATTGCCAAAGCCCCGCCCACCCGCCGGCCGTTTTTTGGCCTCCACACGTCCCGTTTTCGGACCTTTTTTCGTCCTTTTTCAGGCCTTTTGGGGGGGGCGTTTCTGAGGCTTTTTGGGGGCCGTTTTCGAGGCTTTTTTGGGGCCATTTTTGAGGCTTTTTTCGGGATGTTTTTTCCGAAAAAACAGGATAAACAACATAAATTTTGGCCTCCATTGTGCTCATAAGTCGAGGACTGCCTGTACAGGATTGAAAACATGAAAAGGGGGCTCTCCAACCGTGGCGACTTTACGACTTGTGGAGGACAATTCAGCTCCCAGAATTCCCCAGCCAGCAGAGTCGAAGTCCAGAAGTCGTAAAGCCGCCGCAGTCGGAGAGCCCTGCACGAAAACCTTGGGCATCGACAGGTAAGGCCTTAAAATGAACATGAAAGGGGATGAAAGAGCCAAGGCGTAGCCGGGGGCAGAATCCGCTCCGGCTCCATCAGCCACCTCCACATTGGGTTGCTCTGCAGGCCCCTTGGGAAGCGCACCAGAGAGCGGCCAACCCTCACCCCGAGGGGCGTGGTACCCCAAAGGGACACTCAATAGACGCTCCCAGTGGCCCTGGGGTGGGTGGGGGGGGGCATGTCCAAGCAGCCAAATGGCCTGGCTCCCTTTTGATCCCCCTGAGTTAGTGGCCGTTTGCACACGCGACGGCCGCGTGGAGCAGCCCCTCCCTTTGGGGTCTTCCTGCCTTCAGTTTCCATCAGGGAACAGGGAGTGGCCACCCTCCCTGCTGCAGAGACACGGGTTCAAGGAATGGGATGAATGGGCTTTGTGGTTCTTGGGGCCAGGAGGTGGACAGTTGTGCCTGGGCCTCACTGAATATCTGTCTGTCTGTCTGTCTGTCTTCCCCCCCCCCATCACTTTTTCTCCCTCCTCCTTTCTCTCTCTCTCTCTCTCTCTCCCTCCCCTCTCTCCCCCCTCTCTCTCTTTCTCTTCCTCTCTCTTCCACTCTCCCTCTGTTTTCCTCTCTCTCCCTCTCCTTCTCCCTCTCCTTCTCTCTCCCTCCCTCTCTCTCTCTTCTTCTCTCTCTCTTTCCTCTCTCTCTCTCGTCCAGGGGCCACAGAGCTTCGGGTGGACACCTTGACCACGGTGGGCAGTGCCGAGAGCTGCACCATCAGCATCCAGGGGGTGGCGCTGTCCCTGGTCAAGAGCCTGGCGGAGAAGATGCAGCCCTGTTGCAAAGCCCCCGCCATCCCCAGCCCCGTGGCTGGCCTGGCCGCCCTCTGCCTCACCTACCGCAGCAGCATCCGCTCTCTGGAGGTGCCCCTCCTACCTCTTCCTCGCCAGTCGCCTCCCCCTGTCCCAATGGCTTTGCAAGGGAACTGAATTCCTGCCCCCCAAGCCCCATCTGGAGTTCTGGCCAATGAAAAAGCCACCTCCGCAGAGTCCAGCACAAGCTTCCCTGGTCACTGGGTTCAGGGAGGGGGGCTTTGTGGGTGCCAGGTCCAAGGCAATGTTGCCCCCTCCCAGGACGCTCAGTTCCAGCCTTGCTTGGCCTAATGGTTTCCAGCCCCCACCCTCCCCCTTTTTGTGTCTTAGGAGCGGGCTAGAAAAAACGGCAGGCAGCCTTTTTTGGGGGTGGGCTCATCGCCCAATGTGTCCTTCCCCAGGTGCAATGCGGAGACAACCTGACGCTGCTCTGGAGCCCAGCCACCCACATGTACCTGTTCGAGCACCTGCTGGCCACCTGGCGCTGCTTCGAGACACTGCAAAGCTTGCTCTCGCCCCCAAAACCCACCTCCGCCGCCCCTCCCCAGCAGGGCCCCGAAGGCCGGCTCCCTGCCCAGGACGGGGCTCCCTTCCCCGAGGGCCCGGCCCCCAAGAGGCTGCTGGGGCTGACCCTGGAGTTCAGCTCTCTGAAGGTGACCGCCTTCGTGTCGGAGGGCTGTTACTTGAGCCTGGAGGCCGAGCGGCTTTTACTCAACCGACACGGCGCGTCCCTCCACGCCTACTGCCCCGGACTGGTGGCCGGCTTTGACGGCAACAGCATCCTGGTCTTGAAGGAGGTGGAGCTGCAGGCCCTGCCGGAGCTGGAGGAGATGATCCTGCACCGCGGGCCCTTCCCCACCCTCTGCACTTTGCGCAACCGCGTCTGGGCCCTCTCCTGCGCCAGCGTGGCGGTGGAGTTCCCCTACCAGTACGACTTCTCGGCTACCTTGGACGAGGCGCTGGGCGTGCAGAAGTGGCTGAAAGGGCTCCACGGGCAGAAGGCCGCCGGCGGGACCCCATCCCATCCTTTGCCGCCCGACCTGATGCTCAAGGTCCAGCACTTCTCCTGGGTCTTCCTGGACGACGTCTTCGAGGTGAAGCTGCGCGACAACTACGAGCTGATGAAGGACGAGAGCAAGGAGAGCGCCAAGCGGCTGCACCTGCTGGACGCCAAGGTGGCCGCCCTGCGCAAGCAGCACGGGGAGCTGCTGCCCGCCCGGAAGATCGAGGAGCTCTACGCCTCCCTAGAGAAGAAGAACATCGAGATCTACCTGCAGCGCTCCCACCGGCTCTACGCCAACACGCCCATGCGCAAGGCGCTGATCACGTGGACCATGTGCAGCTTGGAGCTGGTGGCGCTGGCGGACGAGGCCTTCTCTGGGGCCGAGCGGGTGCTGCAGCAGATCCGGGACATGGACGCCGCCAGCCCCTTCCCCCCCGAGGGCCTGGAGTTCCTCACCCACTGGTGCCGCATGGTCAAGGGCAGCGTCAAGACCTTCTTTGGTGAGTGCGCGGCTGGGCTCCACGGCGTACCGGGCCCCGTCTGTCAACGTCTGTGCCTTCAAGGTTTGAGGAACAGGGCAATTCAGTGTTCTATTTGGGGCTCTGTCGCTAAATTGTGCCTGAATCTTTATGACCCCATGCAGTACAAGTAGTCCTCGACTTACAACAGTTCATTTAGTGATCATTCCGAGTTACAACGGCACTGAAAAAAGCGACTTACGCCCGTTTTTCACACTTACGACAATTGAAGCATCCCCGTGCTCACGTGATCAAAATTCAGACACTTGGCAAACTGGCTCATATTTATGACGGTCGCAGTGTCCCGGGGTCACACGATCCCCTTTTGTGACCTGACAAGCAAAGTCAATGCGGAAGCCAGATTCACTTAACAACCGTTTTGCTAATTTAACAACCGTGATTTGTTTAACAACTGTCTCACTTAGCAATGGAAATTTTGGGCTCAATTGTGGCATAAGTCTAGGACTACCTGTAGAGCACACCAGCCCCTCCCCCCCATCCTCACCCATCTCTGCCTAAATTCACGTTCATTGTTGCGTCGATGACCCTCTCTAACCATCTCCTCCCCTGCCCTCCCCTTCTGCTTTTGCCTTCCCTCTTTCCCAAGCAGCCCCCTCTTCTCAGTTGGTGGCCAAAGCATTTCAGCTTCAGCTTGAGGATCTGTCCTTCCAAAGGACAGTCAGGGTTGGTTTCCTTTGGGATCAACTGCTTGGATCTCTTTGTGGTCCGAGGGACGCGCAAGCGTTTTCTCCAACAAATGTTCTGTTTAGCTCTACAGTAGTGTATTTGTGGTGCCCCAGATGCTGTGGGAAGGCAGACCCCTGCCCCACAGAGCGTGGGGGGGTGTCTAAGCTTTGCTGAGGGAAGGGGGATGCAAGAGCTAACTAGAGGACAGCCAAACGTGCCTGGGGACCATCAAATGTGAAAATGGGCCATAGGTGCCCCCGTGGATCTGCCTGGCCACTTTAAGATGGGTGGACTTCAACTCCCAGAACTTGAAGACTTAGGGACCAACTCCCAGGATTCCCTAGGCAGCTCATTTTGCTGTGCTGGCTGGGGAATCCTGGGAGTTGAAGTCCACCCCTCTTGAAGCCGCCAGGTTTGGAAACCTTTTGTCTAATCTAAATTCATCCTTGCCTAGTGTGGTAGGAGGTGCATCAAAACATCCGAAGGGCTTGTTCCATCAGGATTTGGGGACTTCATCCCTCTTTGATTTGGGGTGATATTGAGCCATGTTGCCGAAGCTACAGGCAGTCCTCGACTTACGACTTGCCCACTACGGTCATAATTCGTGACGGTTGTTAACTGAGGTGCCCCACATGATCACCTCGCTTAACGTCCCAGTCCCTGCTCTGATTGTTCTGATCGTTAAGCGGAGCCTGGGGTGGGGGAGTCTGGCCCAGGGCAGGCCCAGACCTCCCCTGCTCTGGGTCTCCCAGGGCCTCCCCCTCCCTCTGAGGCAACCAGTGCTCCACTTCCCACCCCACTGGGTCTCCTCAGGCCTTGCTCTCCCATCCCCAGGGGGCCCACACCCCCTTCTTTGCCCCTTCTTATGACTCAGCCCACCCTGAACCTAACTTTTCCCATAGATCTCCTTCAGGATTCAGACTCATTAAATTTCTGCAGGAAACCCACCAAGCTCAGAGAGCATGAAAGTTGCGGTCTTCCTCCTCCTCCTCCTCCTCCTCCTCCTCCTCCTCCTCCTCCTCCCCAAACCCCCCTCCTTTCTAGCACTGAAGATGTTCCCTAGTTGGGTCATGAAACGTCTGCAAGAAACCCACCAATTGCAGAGAGCACCCAGGACCCCACAATACTTTTCCTCCTCCTCCTCCTCCTCCTCCCCCTCCTCCTCCCCCTCCGCCCCCCCCCCCCCCCCCCCCCCCTCCTCCCCCTCCTCCTCCTCCTCCTCCTCCTCCTCCTCCTCCTCCTCCTCCTCCTCCTCTCTGAAACCCCACTCGCCTCTAGCACTGACGATGTTCCCTAGTTGGGTCATGAAACGTCTGCAGCTCAGAGAGCACCAAGGACCCCACAGCTCAGCCCTGAGCTGCAGATACTCTCTTCTGTTGAACGCAATAAGCTGTCTACTAGGAGCAGTTTGAAGAGAAAAGAGGTGAAGGAGCCTGCCCCCCCCCACGCCCCCATACTGTCCCGTCTCTCCCCTTCTCAACGTGGCCTCTCTCTTTTCCTCTGCCACCCCCATCCCCCTGCAGTGCGGATCCGGGACTACCCCCGTTATTTATTCGAGATCCGGGACTGGAGACTGTCGGGCCGGCTGGCCGGTGCGGAGACCCCTGGACAGCCCTGCTCTCGCCGGTGTCAAAAGCTGGAGCTGGGGGCCCCTTGGGGCCCGGTGACCGTGGAGAGAAACATGCCACCCTTGAAGTTCTACCACGACTTCTGCTGTAAGTCCCGCTTGGGGGGGGGGGCTGGCCTTCTCCGAATTGTCCAGAATTGTGGGTTGGGGCTAGGATGGGTTTGGGGGGGAGGAAAGGCCTCTGATCCCCCTTGTCCCCCTCTTCTGATGCCCCTAATCGCCCTCTCCTCCTTTGCCCCCCAGCTGAGGTCTACCAGTTTACCATCGTGTGGGGGCCCTGCTGGGACCCCGCCTGGACCCTGATCGGCCAGGCCATCGACCTGCTGACCAAGCCTTCGGAAGACCCCAGCCCGCCCCTCCCCTGGTGGGACAAGAGCCGCCTCCTGCTGCATGGCGACTGGCACATGGATATCGAGCAGGCCAGCCTCCACCAGGTGGCCACGGAGGTGAGGCAGCGGCCAGGGGGACACGGGAGGGGGGGCAGCCTCGGGGCCCGGACCCCCCACCCAGCCTCGTCTTCCCCCGCAGGATCCCTACAACACCACGGAGAACCTGCACTGGGAGTGGAGCCGCCTGGCCTTCCACTGGCGGCCCGGCCAGTTCGTCTTCAAGGGAGACCTGGATGTCAACGTCCGGACGGCGTCAAAGTGGGTGGACCCCCCCCCCCACCGGGGAAGGTGCCGGCAGGGGCTCTCCAATAAAATGGACTAAACAGACCATTTTTAAAATAATTAGAATTCCCAAAGAATTTTTTTTCTAAACGAATAAATAATTTTTCTAGATAAATAAATCAATACATTTTTTAAACAGTTTCTCTAAACCAACATTTTTCTAAATGAATAAATGAAATTTCTAAATATGGTAGTCCTCGACTTATGACCAAAATTGGGCCCAAAATTTCCATTCCTGAAACAGTCTTGCCCCATTTTATGACTTTCCATGCCACAGTTGTTAAGTGAATCACTGCAGTTGTTAAATTAGTAACATGGTTGTTAAGTGAATCTGGCTTCCGCATTGACTTTGCTTGTCAGAAGGCTGCAAAAGGGGATCACATGACCCGGGACACTGCAACCGTCATAAATATGAGTCACTTTGCCAAGCGCCTGCATTTTGATCACATGATCATGGGGATGCTTCAATTGTCGTAAGTGTGAAAAACGGTCATAAGTCACTTTTTTCAGTGCTGTTGTAACTTTCAACGGTCACTAAATGAATGAACTAATGATCTTTCAACAGTTCACCAAATGAAGTGTTGTAAGCCTAGGACTACCTGTAATCTAAATATAAAAGGGAAATATCCTAAGTAAACATTCTATGTAAATCAATTTTAGAAAGAAGGGAGGGAGGGAGGGAGGGAGGGAAGGAGAGGTTGGGAAGAGAATGGGAGGGAGAGAGGGAAGGAAAGGAAGAGTGGAGGGAAGGAGAGGATGGGAGGGAGGAAGGAAGGAAGAAAGAAGGACAAAGAGAGGGAAGGAAGGAAGGAAGGAAGGAAGGAAGGAAGGAGAGAAGGACAAAGGAGAGAGAAGGAAGGAAGGAGAGAAGGACAAAGAGGAGAGGGAGGAAGGAAGGAAGGAGAGGATGGGAGGGAAGGAAGGGAGAGGTTGGGAAGAGAATGGGAGGGAGAGAGGGAAGGAAAGGAAGAGTGGAGGGAAGGAGAGGGCGGGAGGGAGGGAGGAAGGAAGAAAGAGAAGGACAAAGAGGGAAGGAAGGAAGGAGAGAAGGACAAAGGAGAGAGAAGGACAAAGAGGAGAGGGAGGAAGGAAGGAAGGAGAGGATGGGAGGGAAGGAAGGGAGAGGTTGGGAAGAGAATGGGAGGGAGAGAGGGAAGGAAAGGAAGAGTGGAGGGAAGGAGAGGATGGGCGGGAGGGAG
>QLTV01000399.1:112331-132689 GCA_003457575.1 Thermophis baileyi
GGCTCAGGAAAAGAGCAAAACGTTCCCCCTCCCAACTCTGAAATCCTCTCGGGAGGCACTTCCTGGGGTGGGGGTGGGGGGGCTATTTTGGCCTTTTAATCTGCTAACCTGAAAATGGCTGCCCCTGAAAGCCCCCTGTTCTCCCTCACCCAGAGGGCTCCTGAGCATGCACAGAGTGTTTCTCTGGGTTCTTCTCTACGATTGCCAGCTGTTCCTCTTTCAAGGTGCACAATTTAATCCAACCGCCTTTTTTTTTTGTGAGTCGAGTGATCAGGTACAGGGAGTCCTCGACTTACAGCCGTTCATTTAGTGACCGAAGTTACAACGGCACTGGAAAAAGTGACTCATGACCGTTTTTCACACTTACGACCGTTGCAGCATCCCCCCCCCCCCAAAGTCATGTGATCAAAATTCAGACGCTTGGCCGCTGACTTGTATTTATGACGATTGCAGTGTCCTGGGGTCACGTGAGCCTCTTTTGCGACCTCCTGACCAGCAAAGTCAACGGGGAAGCCGGATTCACTTAATAACTACAGTGATTCACTTAACAACTGTGGCAAGAAAGGTGGTAAAATGGGCCAAAATTGACTTAACAAATGTCTCGCTTAGCAACATACATTTTGGTGCTCAATTGTGGTCGTAAGTCGAGGACTGCCCGTCTTCTGAAGCTGAGAGCCATGTGGAAATCCAAAGCGCTTCAGCGGAGCAGGGGGACCATCCACAGATGGGGGAGGGGGGGTCAGTGCAGGGGGGTCCCCAGGACTGCTGGAACACGGCCACGTTTCTCCTCTCAGCTGGAAAACGCCAACCGGGTGTCCTAAAATAGGCACCTACAGGACAAGCAGTCCTCGACTTACAACAGTTGGTTTAGTGACTGTTCAAAGTCACAACGGCACTGGAAAAAGCGGCTTAGGGCCACTTCTCACACATACGACCGTTTGCAGCATCCCCAGGGTCACGTGATCAAAATTCAGAGGCTTGGCAACTGGCATGTACTTACGACGGTTGCAGTGTCCTGGAGTCACGTGATCCCCTTTTGCCACTTTCTGACAAGCAAAGTCAATGGGGAAGCCGGATTCACTTAACGACCATGTGACTCACTTAACGACTGCACGGATTCACTTAACTGTGTTACTAACTGGAACAGCGATTCAATGAAGAAGCGTGGCAAGGAAAGTCGTAAAGCGGGGCAATACTCACTTAACAAATGTCTCACTTAAGGTAAATTTTGGGCTCAGTTGTCATAAATTGAGGACCACCTCTATAAATGCAAAGGAAAGGACCTCCTGCACGTCGGCCCTGCCGCCTGCTCTGTGGCCCCCTCGGGTGTTAAGGGGGCCCTCGGCCAGGAAAGGGGTGGGTGCCTCTTCTTCGTTCAGCCCGGCTGAGCAAGCGGGTCCTTGTGGGGGAGCAGAGCCCAGAGGAGGCCTTGGCCCAGAGGAGTTCCACCTGAGGGCACCTCCCTCCCTCCTTTCCTCCCTTGCTGGGTGGGGGGAAGCCGGGCTCTTTGGAGGCCTTACTAAGCCCCTGGTGCTCCCCCCCCCAGGTTTCTAGGGGTTCCTTTCCTTCCTCCTCTTCCTCCTCCTCCTACTTTACCTCCTTCCTTCCTCCTCTCTTCCTCGACCCCCTCCCTTGTAGCACTGAAGAAGTTCCCTAGTTGGGCCATGAAACGTCTGCAAGGAAGCAGCCAAACTCCGAGAGCACCAAGGACCCCACAGTCGTCGTCCTCCTTTCCACAAACCCCACTTCCTCCTAGTACTGATGATGTTCCCTAGTTGGGCCATGAAACGTCTGCAAGGAAGCAGCCAAACTCCGAGAGCACCAAGGACCCCACAGTTGTCCCCCTTTCCACAAACCCCCTCTCCTCCTAGTACTGATGATGTTCCCTAGTTGGGCCATGAAACGTCTGCAAGGAAGCAGCCAAACTCCGAGAGCACCAAGGACCCCACAGTCGTCGTCCTCCTTTCCACAAACCCCTCTTCCTTCTTTTAATGATGCTGCGCCCTCCAGCCAAACTCCGAGAGCACCAAGGACCCCACAGTCGTCGTCCTCCTTTCCACAAACCCCACTTCCTCCTAGTACTGATGATGTTCCCTAGTTGGGCCATGAAACGTCTGCAAGGAAGCAGCCAAACTCCGAGGACAGCAAGGACCCCACAGTCGTCGTCCCCCCTCTTACAAACCCCCCTTCCTCCTAGTACTGATGATGTTCCCTAGTTGGGCCATGAAACGTCTGCAAGGAAGCAGCCAAACTCCGAGAGCACCAAGGACCCCACAGTTGTCGTCCTCCTTTCCACAAACCCCACTTCCTCCTAGTACTGATGATGTTCCCTAGTTGGGCCATGAAACGTCTGCAAGGAAGCAGCCAAACTCCGAGAGCACCAAGGACCCCACAGTTCAACCGGGAGCTACAAAGATTCTCCTCTATTGGCAGTTTTTCTCTGTCTGCATAAAGACCCCCAGAGGCTGCCTAGATGAGGCCTGTAACTTTCCCACCAGAGGTGCCTTTGGGAGTCTCCAGCCAAGCCATCCAGATGTTGCACTGCAGGTCCCATCGGCCCCAGCCAAAGCCATTGTAGTCCAAGCGACCAGAGGGAAAGAACAGAGCCAGCCCGAGTCTGCGCCCGCGGGCGCCAGCAGGGATTTAGAGGCGGGGCGGGAGCTCGTGTGTTATGCAGGAGGGGGGTGCGGCTTGGCTGCGCCTAGCCAATCAGGTGCGAGCTCCGGAAGGCCACGCCTCTTGGGTGGATTTTCCCAGCGCGGGAACGTCTTGAATGCTGGGCAGGGGCGGGGCCTCCCAGGCGACGGGGCGGGGCGCCCCCTGGGTTTTGCATAAGGGGCGTGGCCGGAGGGCTGCCGGCGGGGGATTAGCGGCGCGGGGCTTTACGTAAGCGGGATTACCGCGGGGCCTCCGCTCCTCCGAGGGCGCCCACCGGCCGCAGCCCAGATGGGGGCCGCGGGCAGCAACCCCGCCGGGGAGCCGGCCGAGCGGGGCTTCCCCTCGAAGTTGCGGGTAAGGCAAGCAGAGCACGTGCAGAGCGCCTTCTGCGCCCCCAAATGGGGAGGGGTCGCGGCTCCCCCTCCCCCCGCCCAGGAAGCCCTGGGGAGGGGGGGGTCCCGGGGTCGGGCAGCGGCGGGGAGGGGGAGTCCCGCAAGCGGGGGTGCTGCATGCCCGGGCAGGCGGGGGGTCGAGCGGGCCGGGGTCTCCGGGGGGGGCTCGCTCGCTTTTCCCCCTCGCCCGGATTAAGACGAGGCCAGGAGGGGGGGGGCTTCCCTCTGCAAGAGGCGCCCCGGACTCGGGAGGGGGGCGTTCAGCGGAAGGGGCGCCTGCTGGGTGCCGAGCCCCTCCTGGCCCTCGAGGGTCTCTCCCGAAAGACCCCCTTGCCTCGGCTGCTTCAGGCCAAGAGGGGGGTCTCCTTACCCTGGGCGGCTGGGAAGAGGATGGGAATTGTAGTCCACCCGGCTTGGCGCAGAGGGAGCCGAGCGGGGCTCCGGCGTTCCTCCGATTTTGCGCTGCCCCGAAAAGCTGCGTTGCGTCTGGATCCCGCGCAGCGAGCGGCCTCTGCGCCCTTGCGGGGCTCTGCTCTGCGCCCCTCCCGCTCGGTGTGCTTGGCTGCCTCTCCCGGGACCGGCCTGGAGCCTCCCCGGTGGGCGGCTGCTCTTCCCTGCCTCCCTTCCCTGCTCCTCCCTTCCTTTCATCCTCACAACAGCCCTGCCAGGTAGGCAGGGAGAGATTGGCGATGCTTTGTGCCCGGATGGGAAGGGAAAACTTGGCATGAAATGCTATTCATGGAATTATTTATGTTGCTCTCTCCTTCCGTGCCACTAACCAGGGCGCAGCGGGCAAGGGGGCTTTAAGGGAACCCTGGACACCACCACCAACCCCCCCTCCTGGCCGCTTTAGCCCCTCCGTTTTAGGGGCACTAAATGACCCGAATTGGCTTGCAGCAGAGCCTGGAGTGATGAGGAAGGCAAAAATGAAAGCCCCCCCCCCAAATGTAAAAGTTGGCTGTGAGTCTCGGAAGCGATTCCTGCCCAGCTGCCTCTCTCACTTGGGGTCGCTGGCTTTCTTTGAGCCCCCTCCTCAATTGAGGCAGGGGTCACCAGCTCTTCCTACTTGCTACTCTTCCCCAGCTCAGCAATGGCGGAGACACAACTGTGTAGGTGGGGAACACACTCACACAGCACTCCGGGAGAGGCCCCCTCCGCAGAAGGAGCGTATGATGCCCAGGAGATGACTGGAGGGCCCCCCCCCCCGAAAGACCCCTTGGTTCACCCCTGAAGCTTTGCTGGAGCCGGCTGAGGAATTCTGGGAACTGAAGTCCACATGTCTTAAAATTGCCAAATTTGGAGACCCCTGCCTTACACACACACACACACACACACACACACACACACACACACACACAAATACCAACCCCTTACCACACAGTAAGAGGAGCTGGAGGGAGAAAACGGGCTGCTTCAGGCATTGGGGGTCCCGGTTGGGGGGTCCTGGACTGCTTCCCCCACCCAGTTCCTTCCTACTTACTTGTGCTTCAGGCCATCAGTGCTGAGCAGGTGGGGGGGGTGTCTTGTACTGGTGACACCTGCAGGGGGAATCCCCCAGCAGAGGCTGATGGGGTTGGACTGGATGACCTCTAGGGACTTCTGAGTCCCCGCAACAAACCCCACCCACAACAAGCAGTGCTGGATGCACACACGACACAGATGGACTCCAGGGAGGTATTCAAAATAAAAAAGAGGAAGGGGCTTCTGACCGAAGTCCTTGCCCCTGTTTGGGGTGCATTTCCCCCTTGTTAGGGCTGATTTCGGATGGTCCTGGATCGCTCTGCCTTTTATTATTATTCTTATTTATAAAATGTATAGGCTGCCCGGCTTACCTCAAGGTAACTCTCGGAGTTTTACAATCATAAAAAATAAAACTATAGAAATTAAAAACATAATACAAAATCCAAAAAACTACGGCCAATTAAAGGATGGGGAGGACGGGAGCAGGATATGGGGCAGGGGGGCAGGGGGGACCTTTCGTTGGAGGTGTTTTCTCTCCTGTTGACCCTTTTTGGGGGTCCCACGTCAGGCAGAGCCCCTCACGCACCGCTGTCCCCTCCGCAGGGCCACGGCACAGGCTCCCCACCCGATGCTTTGTGGGTACGAAGCTGGAAACGCCTCCTCTCCCACCTGGGTGGGACCCTGCTGGGTCTGGAGCAGGCCTTGGCACCCCGAAGCCCCCCGAAGAGAGAGCTGGCGCAGGGGGACGAGAAGACCCCCGATATGGCGGGTGCCGAGTGGCCAACGGCCCCCCACGCCTCGCTTTTCCTGCCCGAGTTTCCTGTCCAGCCTCCACTGCAGCAGCAGCAACTCAAGGTGCGTGCCCGGATTCAGGAGGCGGGGAGGGGTCTTGTGGGGTGGGGGGCTGCGCCGTCACCCCTTTGCCTCTCTCTTGCCAGATTCTGGGCTTCCTGGCCAAGGGCACCTTTGGGACCGTCCTCAAAGTGCTGGACAGCTCTCAAGCGAAGGTCTTTGCGCTGAAGGTGAGCCTCCGTCCCGTCTCCCACCCCCATCCCCATTAGAGGTCTCAGGCCCCACTCATCCCCCCCCCCATGTGTCTCCCACAGGTGGTGCCCAAAGTGGAGGTGCTTCGCAGGGACAGCGTGAGGCAGTGCAAGGAGGAGGTCAGCATCCAGGTGAGGCTAGAAGCCTGGGGGGGGGCTGGTGGTGTTAGATCCCGGGGAGGGGTCACAGGGGACAGGGGTCTCAAAGCCGCTGAGAACCTCCAGCAGCAACGCTGAGCTGGCCATTTTGACTATAATAGAATAATAGGATTGGAAGGGGCCTTGGAGGTCTTCTAGTCCAACCCCCTGCACAAGCAGGAGATCCGACCTAGAGGCTATTCCGGATATACTACACTGTGACCCGGTTGGCAAGATGGGGAATATTATTCTGGCTTACTCGGCAGGGCTGTTGTAAGAATCCATTGGTGTTTATTATTTACTTATTATAGGTTTGCCCTGCCTTGATCGCTTTATAAGTAACTCAAGGTAGCAAAAGTATCCCCTTCCTCCTCCTATTTTCCCCATCACAACAACCCTGCGAAGTAGGTTGAACTGTCACCCAGCTGGCGGACTGGAATTCACTGTCTCCAATGTCACTCAGATGTCTTTCTTGGCTAAGGCAGGACTAGAACTCCCAGTCTCCTGGTGATTGACCCAAAGTCACCCAGCCAACTTTTGTGCCTAAGGCAGGACACTTGTTATCTGATAGCCCGTAATTGAAATCAATCACTAATCAATGTTGCTTTATTATTTGATAGCTTTTATTTTTATTTACTGTATTTATTCAACCTATATTGCCTCTATCTCAGTCTGAAAAGCGACTCTGGCAGGGGGTGACAAAGGCAGGTAGAAGAGAACGGTGCCATGCATGAGTTTACCAGACCCGGGTTGTTTTGTAGCATCCTGTGTGGCTGAGGTGCTGGCTGTGTGCCCATTGTTCTTTACAACACAAGGTCGTTACAACACAAAAGAACAATTGACACCTTGCCAGCACTTCAGCCACACAGGATGTTACAAAACAACCCACTAATCTGCAAACATCAACTCCACCCACTAATCAAGATGTTACAACACAGCCAACCAACCCGCTTACAGCAACAAAGCCAGCACGCCACACACACACACACCAATATTTATAGAAAGACGGCAGCTCCGATCATGCTTTACTCGCACAAGCACGAAGCCGAAAGCACCAGCCTGAAGATGGCGAGTGAGACCTCGTCGAAACGTCGCCAAGATACTCTCAATCTTAGTGCCCCATGGACTCTATCCCTGCCCCAGTGATGCACAGCTTGAAAGGGGGGGGGGTATCATTATCAACATTTAAGGACCCCATAATCCCTTGCATTGGGGTGGAGTCTGGGCAACTAAATGGAGCTAGCAGAGTGTTTACTGGCCGGATGCCCTTCCTGACGCCAATGCGGAGTTTTGTTCAGCAGATATATTCTCATTGTGCCCAGAGAGAGAAATATCTGCCTCTACCTAGGATCGAACTCGCAGCCTCCTGATTGTGAAGCGAGAGCTGGTCCCTGTTGCAGATGTTAAGTCCAGTGGTTTTTAAAGGGAGGGGGATCTTAGCAACTGGAAGACCTGTGGACTACAACTACGAGTTGTAGTCCACGGGTCTTCCAGTTGTTAAGATTGGACTCCTGGTGTAGCTGGCTGGGGAATTCTGGGAATTGAAGTCTTAACAGTTGCCAAGCTTGGACACTCCTGCTTTTTACACAATGCACATCTGGGGGGTGGGGTGGGAGGAAAGAAAGCCCCCCCCCCGAAACACCAGCCTGAGATTGCCCTACTTTTCTACACAGCTGCTTTGAAGCTTGCAGATTTCTCACAAACCCCGTGGCCGTGGCTGTTACTATTTAACCGGGATGCCCTGTTCTTTTTTTAAGTCCCCAGCCTCATTCTATACAACCCCCCCCATCCCAAGGTAGTGAATCCCCCAAATCTGGCTGGCTCTGACCCCCTGTTTCTCTTCCTTCCCCAGAGGCAGGTCCGCCACCCGTTCCTCCACTGTTTAGGAGACAGCTGGCAGGGAAAGCATCATCTCTTCATTAGTGAGTGAGCATCTGCCGGGGGGGGGGGGCTTAGGTAGCCTAGAGACCCCCCCTCTTCCGCTCCTCCCACGTCCCTCTGCTCCTGTGTCCGTCCGTCCGTCTGTCCGTCCCCCTCCCTTTCCACAGCTCGCTCCAATCCCCCTTCCCTGGTTGAGATCATATGGGGTGGTATTTCCTGCTTTCTGCAGCCATAAATCTCCTTTTGCCCCCTCCGTTCGGCCAATCCCTGCAAGTCCCCGGTCTGAGGATTGTCAGCCTTTGCAATGGGGTGGGTGGTGGGGCAACGAGCAGGATGAGCTGCCAGGCCTCTTGAGTGAGGGGTCTCTGTTCTCCCCCCCCTCCCCCCTCCCCATGCTTTCCAGTGTGTAGCTACTGCAGCTCCGGGGACCTCTTCACGCTTTGGAAGACGGCCAGGCCCTTGGCCGAAGGTGCCATCCGACTCTTTGCCACGGAGCTGGTGCTGGTGTTGGGTGAGTGAGGGGCTGCCCTAGATGATGCCCCTGAGATGATCTCTTGGGCCTGCCCGAGACCTCAACCCTATATTCTTCTTTTTATGCTGGTTATATTAAGGGTATTATAAACCTTTTATTGTATTAAGTGGGGCAGTGCCCTCAGGAGATGCAGCCCCACTTAATACAAGCATAAATCATCATCATCATCATCTTTTAACCACCCCATAATCCCTTGCGGGGTGGAGTCTGGGCAACTGAATGGAGCTAGCAGAGTGTTTGAATGGCCGGATGCCCTTCCTGTCGCCAATGCGGAGTTTTATTCAGCAGATACATTCTCATTGTATTCTCCTGATTGTGAGGCGAGAGCTCCACCTCTAGGCCACCGCACCACTCCACTTAATACAAGCATAAATAATAATATAATAATAATAATAGAATTCTTTATTGGCCAAGTGTGATTGGACACACAAGGAATTTGTCTCTGGTGCATAAGCTCTCATTGTACATACAAGCTGTAAGTGATAAATTATGATCACAGTCATCGTAAAAATACATTCATCATAAAAATTAATTGCAAGAAGCGGAAGGCGTACAGCTAGTCCTCGCATGAGCCCCAAATTTCTGTTGCTGGGTGAGACCGTTGCTAAGTGAGTTTTGCCCCATTTTGCAACCTCTTGTGCCGCAGTTGTTAAACAGATCGTTGCATTTGTCAACTGAATCACGCAGTCTTAACTTTGAATGACTTTGCTGCTCGTCGGAAGCCGGCTGGGAAGGTCACCCAGGACGATCACGTGACCCCGGGATGCCAGAATGGTCATAACTGCAGGCCGTTTGCCAAGCACCCAGATTTGGATCACGTGACCGTGGCAAAGATGTGGCTTTTGAAGTGGAACCGCAGCACCTTCCTCACATCTGGAAGAAGCTGGGATTATGGGGTGCTCTGAGTGCTCTTTTCCCGG
The DNA here is from genome assembly GCA_003457575.1 of Thermophis baileyi. NCBI lineage: Eukaryota > Metazoa > Chordata > Lepidosauria > Squamata > Dipsadidae > Thermophis > Thermophis baileyi. The sequence goes on from QLTV01000399.1 coordinate 121,357, forward strand.
GTGCTCTCTCAGCTGGCAGACCTTTCATGACCCAACTAGGGAACATCATCAGTGCAAAAGGGAGGGGGGTTTGCGGAGAGGAACGGGAGGAGGTGGCGAAGTGGAGGAGTGGAGGAGGTGGGGGGAAAGGAGGGCAAGGAGGAGGAGGACTGTGGGATCCTTGGTGCTCTCTGAGCTGGGTGGTTTTCTTGCAGACGTTTCAGGACCCAACTAGGGAACATCATCATCAGGCTAGTAAGGAGTAGTAAATTGAGGGCAAATCCCCTTCTCTTCTAGCACTGATGACATTACCTAGTTGGGTCATGAAATGTCTGCAAGAAAAGAACCAAAGATCAGAGAGCACCAAGGATCCCACAGTCCTCCTCCTCCTCCCTCTTCCACTCTACAAACCCCTCTCCCTTCTAGCACTGATGACATTACTTAGTTGGGTCATGAAATGTCTGCAAGAAAAAAACCAAGCTCAGAGAGCACCAAGGATCCCACAGTCTTCCTCCTCCTCCTCCTCCTCCTCCTCCTCTCCCCAAACCCCTCTCCCTCCCAGCACTGATGATGTTACCTAGTAGGGTCATGAAATGCCTGCCAGAAAACAACCAAGCTCAGGGAGCCCCAAGGACCCCACAGTTCAACCCCAAGTGACAAACATTCTCCTTTAATGACGCTCTTTTCTTTTGCAGCCTATCTTCACAACCAGGGTGTCGTGCACCGGGATATCAAGGTACGGGACCCTCACCTCGTTTCCTGGAGTGGGCTCGGGCTGGGCAGGGCAGCCCGATTCTCAACTACCTGCAAAGTATTTGCCCCCTATGTTGTTGGCAGCCCCTTAACCAAGCAAGGGCCCTCCTTAAGCAATTCTCAACCCCAGAAGGAGGATGTGGGGCTGCAGGAAATTAATCTGGGCTCCGTTGCTTCATTTGGACTATTATTTTTTGCTTTCTTTGCAGATGGAAAACATCCTTTTGGATGAACAAGGTAACTAACGGTGGGAGGGGGAAGAGAGGGAGGAGGGGAGGGGTCTTCGGCTGGCCTCGCAGCCTCATTTGGGGCCTCAGAAAAGGCTGGTTAGAGAGCTGACTCGGCTGCAGGGACGGGCAGTAAGTGGAACGCCCGCCAGGCAGCTGGGAAGGCTGCGGGAGGCACGTGGCTGCCCCCCCTGATGCTGGGATGCGCCAGTCTTAAACCAGCTGTTTAACCAGCTGTTCTCCAGCCCAGGAAGTCCATGCTCGGAAAGAGAGTCTCCTCCCCTCCCCCATGCGTGGGGGCAAAAGCGAGGGTCTCTCCTTGAGCCAGGGGTGGGGAACGATGGCCACTTGACCACCTGTGGACTTCAACTCCCAAGATTCCTGGTCCAGCCCATTTAGAGAGACCCCAGCCATGATTCGAAGTTACGACCAACCCCCCCAAAAGCAGACTTGTGACCCGGCTGCCTCTCCGGTCATGTGACCACGCTTCGGACGCTCGGCACCCCGGCCGTTTGCAGCGTCTTGTAGTCACATGACCACATTTTAGGATAGTGAAAACCGGCAATTCCTTCTGGTTTTTGGAAAAACTGAGTCCGTGGGTTCGCTTAACGACGCAGCGTTTGCTTAACGATTGCTGCAAATTTTAACATTATAAATTTTTACCGCTGTTCTGACTTACGACCATTGTGGTTGGACTCTATTAAGGTCGTAACTCGAAAGGCTCAGGAATTCTGGCAGCTGAAGTCCACAGGTCAAGTTAGGTAGTCCTCTACTTACAACCGTTCGTTTAGTGACCATTCGAAGTTCCAATGGGACTGAAAAAAGCGACTTAGGACCGTTTTTCACACTTAAAGACCGTTGCAGCATCTCCATGGTCACGTGATCAAAATTCGGGCACTTGGCAACTGACTCACATTTATGACGGTTGCCGTGTCCCGGGGTCACGTGATCGCCTTTTGCGACCTTCTGACAAGCAGTCAGTGGGGAAGCCAGATTCACTTAAGAACCGTGCTATTCACTTAACAATTGCAGTGATTCACTTAATAACGGTGACCAGAAAGGTCATAAGATGGAGAAAACTCAACAAATGTCTCGCTTAGTGACAAAAATTTTGGGCTCAGTTGTGGTCATAAGTCGAGGACTACCTGTCACTGATCTCTCTGTTTTATGCCCCACCTGGCCCAGGTCACCTGAAGCTGGCCGATTTTGGCCTCTCGCGGCATCTGCCGTGGGGCAGGCGAGCCTTCACCATCTGTGGGACCCTCCAGTACATGGGTAAGGCAGTCGGCAGGAGAGGAGGGGGCAGCCGGGAGGGGGCAGCCGGGCAGCCAAGATCACTGACCCTCTGCTCTTCCTTTGGGGCAGCCCCAGAAGTGCTGAGCGGCGGTCCGTACGCCCACACTGCCGACTGGTGGTCCCTGGGGGTGCTGCTGTTTGCAATGGCCACTGGACAGGTAAGGAACGGGGGGGGTCTTTTGGTACCCCAAGAATCTGCCTCCACCAGCAGCAGCCAGCCAGGGGAGATAGCTGGAGGTTTTCAAGATCAGATAACCATTTGTCTGGGGTTGAGTGAGGATCCTTAACCTTGGGCAGGGGGTTGGGCTAGATGACCTCCAAGGCCCCTAGGATTCTATGATAAGCACCAAAGAGAGAGGGATACAGGCTGAGCCATCATGGTTCCACTCTGGTTTGTATAAGCCTCTTATCCTTCTGCCTGGCTGGCCCTCAATACTGTGCCAGGGAGTCCAGGGGAGGGGTCTGCTGCCCCCTGCTTGTCGGATGGCTGAGCAGCCAGAGGGCATGGGGTGAACGAGGTCTTTGCCTCCCCAGTTCCCTGTCCCCCCAGAGCGAGACCACCTGGCCATGCTGCGGAGCGTGAAACGCAGCGCATACGCCATCCCGGCCGGGCTCAGCTGGAGCCTCCGTCTCCTGCTCAGCGAGGTGAGTTTTCTTGCTGCCCTCTCCAAGCCCCCCAACCCATTTGCATCCTCTTCCCTAGAAGCCCCTCTCCCAAACCCTCCAAATCTTACCTCTGAAATCTCTGGGGCAAGATCCTGCTTGCAGAGGGGACTGCAATGGGAGGTTTACGGGAGTCCTTCGGCTAAGCTGGAGAAAGTGTGCCAGCTGGGGGGGGCCCCTCCCCCCCCCGCAGGATTGAGGAAGGCCCACACCTGAACAATTCCTACTTATGTCAGCATCATCCAGGTCAGGGGTCTCCAACCTTGGCAAGTCCACAGGTCTTAAAAGTTGAAGTCCACAGGTCTTAAAAGTTGCCAAGGTTGGAGACCCCCGATGCAGGTAGTTGCCAGGTAACCCCCGCCCCCCTCTCTCTCCCCTCCAAGCTCCTGTGCCAGGACCCTCAACGCCGGCCCTGCCGTCTTCACCACTTCCGCGCCCACCTCTTCTTCCGTGGCATGAGCTTCGATGCCGACACCCTCAGGAAGCAACCGGCAGATTTCGCCCTGGGCTGGCAGCAACTCCAGAGCCCCCCAGCGGACCCCGCTGCCTTCTTGGAGTTCGACTGTGATCTGGGGGGGCCCTGAGCCATTGGCATTCCCAAGGGGCGCAGCGCCCCAGCGGTGCCCACGAGATGCTCCTGGCAGGCACCACTTGGCGTGGATCCTCGGGCCGAAATCCCAGCATAGACCTCCAAGATGGAGCCCCGTTACCACCAGCAGGCTGTGGTCACCGGCTTCCTTCTCTCCAGCCCTCGTGGTGCTTTTTGGGAAGGCTGGGGGTGGGTTTGGGGACCACCAATGTTGGGGGTCAGAAGAGGCAGATTTGCAGAGCAGGATGGGTGGAGGGCACCCCAAAGGATGGGAATATTCTCTTCTTCCTACTGTTTATAGGTTGTTACAGGTAGTCCTCGACTTACAACATTTAGTGACCGAACGGCACTGAAAAAACGGACTTAGGTCTTTAGGGACTTCAGCCGGATTCACTTAACAGCCGTGTTCCTAACAATTGCAGGGATTCACTTAGCAACTAGGGCAAGAAAGGTCGTAAAATGGGGCAAACTCACTTAACAACGGTCTTGCTCAACAACGGGAACTTTGGGCTCAATTGTGGTCGTAAGTCGAGGACTGTCCTGTACTGGTTCAGTCTTCTTGTTACCAGTTTTCAGACTGCATCCACCCCTTGCAGTGGGTTTCGCCCTCCGTCTCACACCGGAAATCCCTTTTTGGGGTCTCTGCAGGAGTCCCTGCTTGGTCTTCGGGGGGGGGGGGGCAGACTGTTCAGGGTCTGGGGGTGCTACTCAGGGTTTACAGAATAAATAGCTCCTTCTAATTCAGGGATGTCTAACCATGGGAACTTTAAGACTTGTGGACTTCAACTCCCAGAATTCCCTGGCCAGCTCTGCTGGCCAGGGAATTCTGGGAGTTGAAGTCCACAAGTCTTAAAGTTCCCATGCTTAGACACCCCTGGTATAATCCTTGCCTAAGTTGCTTAAAAACAAACCAGCAAAATGAATCCCTTGCAATCCTCTGAGCCAGGTTTCTGTTTAGGATTTCGTTTTTCACACTTTCTTCTTTCCCCCCCACTTATGTTGATGTTGTATCACGGTTTACGTTAGCACACACACATATATATATTTTCCGGTTAGTTCAAAGCAATAAAAGACTTTGCTAAACGTGTTCTTTGTGATTTTCTGTCTTCCCCAGCGCAGAGGAGGCATTTCCAGACCAAACGTTTCCGGATCCAAATTGGCCTTAGATGGGGGAGAGGGGGGGGCGACTACGGCTCTTTTTACAACCTGTGGACTCCCAGAATTCCTGGGAGGCGCTAGGGATTCTGGGAATTGAAGTCCACAGGTCGTAAAATTGCCCTAGCTTGCTCACCCCCTGCCTTAAGATTCTTTCTCTGCACACTCGCTCCAATTGGTCACTTCAGTTGGAAGATAATTTAAAATGTTTACTAAAGGCATTTTAGCTAAAAGGGAAAATGGGACAAAGGCTGAGCCTTCCGTTTTATCTTAAATTCAGCAGGGAAAAAAAGGACAGAAGAACAGTGGATTGGATCCAAAAATCACCCCACCCAGTTATATCAGAGAGAGAACAGAGTTGGAAGGGAGCTTGGAGGTCTTCTAGTCCAACCCCCTGCTCGAACAGGAGACCCTAAACCATTCCAGACAAATGGCTGTCCGCTCTCTTCTTGAAAGCCTCCCGTGATGGAGCACCCACAACATCTGGTGGCAAGTCGTTCCACTGGTTAATTCTCACCGTCAGGGAATTTATCTTTACTTCTAGGTTGCTTCTCTCTTTCATAATCTTCCATCAATTCCTCCTCGTCCTGCCTTCAGGTGCTCTGGAGACCAAGCCAATTCCTTGTGACAGCCCGCACGGAGAGCCCTTGATGTTGTGGTCAATGTCTTGCATCTGGTTTTCTGGGCAACCTCCTTTATTTCATTCCCACGTTATAAGAGTATAGTAAAAACTAAACGTTTGTGAAATAATTCTATCTACAAATTCACTTCCTTCACGACCTTCACTTCTTTCTGCGGCGGGAAAATAACGTTTATTCAAGACGCGTGTCGAGTATTCCCACGACCCTCCCCTCTCTAGTCCCGGGGAAACGCCTTCCCGTCTCTAGCTCCAGGCAAACATCTCTCCTGCTGCGTAGAAATAACATTTACTCGCAACCATTATGAGCCGCAAGACGCGTGTCGGAGTATTCCCACGATTCGGGAAGTGAGCAGCAGGGAGGGAGGGGGAGAGAGACGCGCACACGTGTCTTCGGAAACTGTAGCGTCCCCGCCAATCAGCGTCCTGGAAGAGGGTCACTGGGCGCGGCTTCGCGGCGGGCCCCTCCCCTCCGCCCAAAGCCAATCAGAGGCCGCGCGGCGGCGGTTTCATTCAAAAAAAACCCGGCGGCGGCGGCGGCGGCGGCGGCGAGCGTCTCCCTGCCCTCCCCGGCATGGNGGCAGGGGGCTTCCCAAAGGGCTGGACTGCAAGACCCATCCTCCCCAGAAGGTTTTGCAGCGGGGGGGGGGAGGCCGCCTTTCTCCCCCTCCCTGCAGTCTAAGCTGCCGCCTCCCAGCTGTTTATCTAGAGTCCCAAACATCTGGAGGGGCGCTTCCTTGGGGAAGGGGACGCGTGTGCGGCTGACTTGCGTGTCGGGGCGAGAAACGAAGCTGCGCGGAGGCTTCTCTTCCCTGGGGAAAGCGTGAAACGGGCCCTGTTTCCTCTCCCGGTTGAGAGTGGGTGGGCGGTGGGGGCCCTGAAAGCCTTGAGGACTAGAAACCTTGAGCCTCTTCACCTGTTTTGGGACCGTCTGCCACACCCCCACCCCCACCCCCGTGGTTTCCTCCTCCCAAGGCAGACTGTGCTGTGCAAAGGCCCTCTGCAGAGTCTCTGGTTGCCCTTGGTGGCAGGGAGGGGTCGCTGCCAGCCTCCCTCTCTGGGCTCTATCCCCTCCGCAATGGCAGATGGCGGGGGTGTCCCCCACTTAACCTCCCCCTGTTTGACCGCAGGACCCAGCGGCTTCCTCTGCCCAGAATGGGCCCAACGGATCACCCGCGCTTGGCACCATCTCCTGGGCGGCCCCCCTGGTCTGGCTGGAGCAGCTCCTGCCCGCTTCGCCCATGCTGGAGGACCTCCATCTCAGCCTCTCAATCGGGGGCCCCCAGCAGGAGGAGGGGAGCACCCGGACCCTCGAGCCCGGGGCCACTCCCAGCCCCCTTCCCCCAGGCTCTCACGGAGGCCCCTGCCTGGGTCCAGCCTTGCTGCAGGACCACCATACCAGCACGCCTGTTTCGGGGGTGTCTGCAGGAGCCTGGGCAACCCCCACCAGCTGCCAGGACTTGGGGCCAAAGACCCCCTTGGAGCAGGCTGGGCCCATCGCCTTGCCCTGCTTGGCTGCCCCGGAGGCTGATGCCACGGCCTCCCCGGAGGCCCAGGAATTGCCTGTCGTGTGCCAGGACCCGGGCACTGCCCGCACCTCCCTGGCGGGCTGCGGGTGCCACGGCCTTTGGGGGTCTCCTCTGAGCGTCCTGGGCGATGGGCTTGGGGTCTCCCCGGCCGGGAAGGAGCCCTCTTGGCAAGGCCCCAAAGGAATGAGCACCAACCCCCCCTGCCTCGCCTGCACCCCCTTTGGCGGCCTTCCCCAGCAGAATCGGGGCACCAGTGTCACCCCCGTCTCCGTGGCATCTGCAGCTGCCTGGACCTCCCAGCTGAGCCTCCGGGAGGCTGGAGTGAACACCTCCCCTGCAGAGAAGGTCACCACCACCGACAGCACAGCCGAGACCGACTCCCTTCTGTGGCAGTAAGTGTTGGCAGAAGAGCCTGGGGCAGAGGGGCCCTCGCCCTGTCCCTCCCCCCGGCCCTTCAAGGCTGGGGCCAGGAGGGAAACTTTCTCTCATCTCACTCTTGCTTGAGAGTTTGGGGGAAGGGAAGGGAGAGGAGGGGGTGGGGGGGCAGGAAGTGCAACGGGCACCCAAACTGAGGCTGGCGGTGTGATGGGGAAGCCCCAGTCATTCCATGCCTGGCACAACTTTTATTTATTAAGATTTTTCACCCACCTTTATTACTTTATAAGTAACTCTGGTAGTCCTATTTTTCCACAACAACCACCCTGTGAGGTGGGTTGATGTGGATGGAAGAGGGACTGGCCCAATGTCACCCCGTCAGTTTTCATGCCTAAGGCGGAACTAGAACTCACCGTCTCCTGGTTTCTAGCCTTCACCTCCAGACTAAACCAGCTCTCAGTTTTTCCACAATCTCTCCATTGCAGCAATAACTCTTGCGACTGGCTGGCACAAGTGGTTGCAACGGCCCATAATTTAGTTTTGTTTTTTATTTTATTAAATGTTTTTATTATGTTTTCTTTTAATAGTTTTTTATATTGTTGTGAGCCGCCCAGAGTCCCTTGGGAGTTGGGCGGCATACAAATTTAATAAATAATAATAATAATAATTTTGCAACGAGACCTGAGCAGTATTTCTCAACCGGGTGACTTTAAGATGGGTGGACTGCAACTCCCAGAATTCCCCAGCCAGCGCAGCTGCAGTCCAGGTGCCACCCTTGAGGAAGTCTAGACTAACCTAGGGCTTATGGAAAAGGGTTCAGCCAGCAACAGCCCTGCTCTACCTTCGCCTTGGCTGAGAGCCAAGAGGGGGGCTACATCTGGGCAGGACGTGGATGGGGGACCCCGAAATTCCAGGGCCGTTGGGGTTAAATTGGGAATTCAAGATCCAGAGACATTTCTTAGCAGGCGCCTCTTCCGGACCCATCACCCCTTCGCACCCATAGCTGGGGGGCTGGGGGGAGAGCCCCCCCTGGCCTGGACTGAGGGGGGGGGATCCTGTCTCCTCAGCTGCTCCCAGGACCAGCTGAGGCTCCTCTCCCGGGCGGAGCTGGAGGGGCGCCTGGAGAGCACCCTGATCATCATGGAAGCCCTCTCGCACCAGATCCGGGCCGGCCAAGACTTCCGGCGATCGGCAGCCCCGGTGGGGCCAGCGAGCCAGAGGGACGCGGCCACCCAGACCCCCACCGCCGAGTCCAGCGAGGTAAGCTTGGGGGGGGGGCAGGAGAGTGACCTGCAGGGAATGTGAGCTTGATGGGCAGGTCCTCCTGTGGGCAGCGCCGTCTGTTCTCCCCTGCTCCTCTGCTGTTTGGCCTTCATGAGGACTACGACCTTGTTTCTTTTGCCTGGAAGCAGCTGGGGGAGGGTCTTCCCGGTCCATCTCTGCCCAAGGCCCGCTTGTCCCTGATTTGGGGCCCTGACCCCTGCCTCCCTCCCTCAAAAGCCCAAGAGCTCAGAGGGGCGAAGAGCCGAGGCTGCAGGTGAAGGGTGGAGAAGCCCCTTCCTCCCCTGAGATTTCCCCCCACCCCTCCCCATGAAGTGAAAGGGATTGCACAGAAGTGGCACCGGTAGTCCTCAACTTACAACAGTTCACTTAGTGACCATTCAACTTCAGACTTTTTCGCACTTACGACTGTTGTTGCAGCATCCCTTTGGTCACCTGATCAAAATTTCGGACTCTTGGAAACTGACTCGTGTTTATGACGGTCGCAGCATCCCGGGATCACTTGACCCCCTTTTGCAACCTTTGGACCAGCAAAGTCAAAGGGGAAGCCAGATTCCCTTAACAACCGAGAGTCCCTTGGGAGTTGGGCGGCATACAAATTTAATAAATAATAAATTTAATAAATAATAATAACCGTGTCAAGAAAGGTTGCAAAATGGGACGAAATTCACTTAACAAATGTCTTGCTTAGCGACATAAATTTTGGGCTCAGTTGTGAGTCAAGGTCTATGTGTGTTTGTGGCAGGCAGGGAAGACCTGCGGGGGGGGTCCCCCTGCACCCTCGTGTGCACCCCAGCCCCCCCTTAAACCCAGAGAAGCCTCAACTTGATTTGGCTGCACTAATTGCTTATTGGGGTGTATATTCTGGTGCACCCCAATACGGGGAATTTCGAGGCATCCAGAATAACCCAGTAGGGGAGTACAGGTAGTCCTCGACTTATGACCCCAATTGAGCTCAAAATTTCGGTTGCTAAGTGAGACAGCTATTGAGTGAGTTTTGCCCCATTTTGCGACCTTTCTTGCCACAGTTGTTAAGTGAATCACTGCAGTTCTTAAATTAGTGACACAGTTGTTAAGTGAATCTGGCTTCCCCATTGACTTTGCTGGTCAAAAGGTCGCAAAAGGATCGCGTGACTCTCCGGGATGCTGCGACCGTCATAAATACGAGCCAGTTTCCAAGCGTCCGGATTTTGATCAGGTGACCACGGGAATGCTGCAACAACAGTCGTAAGTATGAAAAACGGTCATAACTCTGAAGGTGAATGGTCACTAAGACCCTGAAACTCTTTATTTGCCAAGCGGCCGAATTCTGATCACGTGGCTGTAGGGAGGCTGCAACCGTTCCAAGCTCACTTTTTTCCCGTGCCGTTGTAACCTCGAACGGTCACTAAATGAAATGGTTGTAAGTCCGGGACCGCCCGTGCCTTCCACCACAAAGGGAGTTGAAGGTCTTTCTTTCCTAGACGCCCAAGCTGGGACAGCCCCCGTTTCCCCTGGCAGCCCCCGTGTCCTGTCCCCCGTCGGCTGGCCTGAGGGTCTTGTGGGGTCTCCTTTGGCAGGCGGAGGAGCGACGCTACCACGAACTGTACCTGGAGCAGCGGCTGCGCTTCCGCTCCCTGCAGGGCCGCCAGAAGAACCTGCAGGGCCTCGCCCGGCGGCTGGAGGGCGCCAACGAGGAGATGGCGAGTACCCAGGCCCGGCTCAATCTTGGGGAGGGGACAGGGGCCTCGCTTTCCCTGTTGGGTCTCAGCTACACACAGAAACCCTCTACAGGTAGTCCTTGACTTAGGGCTGGTCAGTTAGTGACCGTTTGAAGTCACGGTGTATCTCCCTGGGGGTAGAGGCAGTCCTCAACGACTGAGTCCCTTGCAGCGGTTAAGTGAGTAACACGGTCGTTAAGTGAACCTCGCTTCCCCATTAGGTCACATGACCCCGCGGGGACTGTGCAACCGTCATAAATATGAGTCAGTTTCTAAAGCGTCCGAATTTTGATCACGTGACCGTGCAATGGTGGTAACTCTGAAAAACAGTCGTAAGTCACTCTTTTCGGTGCCACTGTAACTTGGAACGGTCACTAAACGAACTCTTGCGAGGACTCTGTGCAGTACTTACAACCTGGTTGCAAAGTCCTGATGGCTGACACCCTCCCCCTTTTCGTAAGTTATGGGGGACCCCAAAAAAGCTTTGGTGTGAATGGAATTTTGCTATTTGTGAATGGATATTTACCGCATTAGAAAATTAATCGGACACATTGCTAGAATATTTATCCATTGAATCATGGAAAAATAACGGTATTAAACCCATTAGATAGAGAGTTCCATATTTCTTATGGAAAAAAGTTTTTTTGGGGGGGGGGTTGGAAACAGACCAAAATGATGAGAAAAAATGACATCGTCTTCAGTTTTAGAAACCTCCGCTTTTGGCAAATAATTTTGGTTTTGATTTTGCGGGCTGCTAAGAAAGACCTGGGAGACCCCTCCCCCCAGGGATCTTTGGGACCAGTCTTTAAGAAACGCTGCCCTAAAGGAAGAGCAGCCACTGCCTTTTGCTGGGGTGCAGCCCGGTTCCCCCCCCCTCCTCCTGCCGGTCAGAAGCTGGCAGGTTCCCCCTCTCTGCTGCTGGGGGTCAGGCAGGGTCCTTGTGCATGGGGGTCAGGGGTCCGAAGGTCCAGGTGCCCCTTGTTCTGGCCTGGATTTAGCCTCTGGCCGCTGCAGCCTCCCTTTCCCAGAGTATCCCAGCCGTGGAGGCTGCCCTGCTGGGGGCAATGGGGGATTCCTACCCGGTGGGCCACTTCCTCCCCCTGCCCAGCCCGACATGCCCCCTCTCCCTCCCCCTGCAGAGCGCGTGGG
>QLTV01000399.1:170576-183738 GCA_003457575.1 Thermophis baileyi
ATATATGATTGTTGTGCTTTTATGGTTGTTTCTAAGGTTTGGAATCTATCAGACATGGTAATTAGGTTATCCAGTATTGGTAAACATGGTGGACAGAAATAAGGAAATGTGGAAGATGCTTGTAGGAAATTGGCTACATGTTTGTTTATTTCCAGGCAGGTGTGGTGGGCATACTTTGTGCATATGCGGCATTTTTTGAATTCCTCATCCTCTTTGATGGTTTTATTGCATTTATAGCATTTGTCATCGTTTGTAGAGGTATCTTCATTTTGTGGGTGTTTGATTGTGGCTTTTTTTGAGTTTTTGCTTGGCATGGTCAATAATCAAATAGTGTCTGACAAATTAATTAATTAATATCAATAATCAATCAGTCTAACAAATTAATTAATCAAAGTGTGATTAGTTTATAGTACCTAACCAATCAAATAACCAATCAAATAATAATTAATTTAATTAATTAATCAATGCTTAGTTAATTAATATTACCTAACCAATCAAGTGATCAATCTAACCAATAGAAAAATATCAAATCAATAAAATTGTCCTGCGGAACTCCCTGCCACGGGAGAGGCTGAATGAACGGAGGCTTCCCTTTTCTCCCTGCAGAGAAGGCGCGGGGCAAGCAGGCCGCCCTCTCCTTCGCCGCCATGGCCGTCCTGGTGGGGCTGCCCCTCTGGTGGAAGACGACCGAGACCTACCGGGCGGCGCTGCCGGACTCCGAGATTGCCGAGCTGGACGTGCTTCTGGTAAGAAAGGGACCCCCCCCCTTTTCGGTGGCTGTGAGCGGTGGGAGTTGTAGTCCAGGAACCCCTGGGGCTGGCTGTGCTAGAGGCGGGCAGCTTTCGAACTCTGCTCCCTGACCAGCCTGCCCTTTGACCACGAAGGACTGACCAGGGGCGGTCCTCGATTTAACAGCCGTTCGTTTAGAGACCAAAGTTGCAACGGCACTGAAAGAAGGGGGTGAGGGAGGGACGGAATTGGGGTAGGTCTTGCGTGTTTTTCCCCGCCCCCACACCACACCATTGCTCCTCCTGCCCTTTGCTGGGGAGCCCCTGGCTGCAAACGATCTCCCAAGGGGTCCCGTCTCTTTGGCCCTTTTAGGTTGTGGCCATGGGCAACAAGAATAACAGCTCGACTTACGACCACACTTGGGATCACAGGCTTTCTGTGGCTAAGCAGTGCAGTCAGTCACATCCTATTTTACGACCTTTTCTGCCACGGTTAAACCCAAGAATCAGAATGGAACTGGAAGGGACCTTGGAGGTCTTCTAGTCCAACCCCCTGCTCAAGCAGGAGACTCTGTACCATTTCAGACAAGTGACTGTCCAATCTCTTCTTAAAAACCTCCAGTGATGGAGCAGCCACAACTTCTGGTGGCCAGCAGTTCCACTGGTTAATTGTCCTCACTGTCAGGAAGTTTCTCCTGAATTCCAGGTTGCTTCTCTCCTGGATTAGTTTCCATCCGTTGCTTCTTGTCCTGCCCTCTGGTGCTTTGGAGAATAAGCAAATCACTGCAGTTGTTAAGTGAATCCGGCTTCCCCCATTGCTTGTCAGAAACCAGCTTGGAAGGTCGCAGATGTTGATCACATGACCCCAGGACACTGCAACCTTCATAAACACATGCCGGTTGCCAAGTGTCCTTGGGATGCTGCATCGGTTATAAATGCGAGGACTGGTTGTAAGTTATGTTTTAGCGTTGTTGTAACTTCAAACGATCACTAAACAATCAGTTGTAAGTCAAGGACTCCCTGTATTTGAAAAGGGCCGGGCAAGCTACCTGTGCAAGATGGAGCAATCTGGCTCCTTGTCAGGGAGGTGAGGCCAAAGCTGCAGGAAAAGGACAGGGTCATTTGCCTCCTTTTAGAGAGGCGTTGAAGCCTGCATCTCAAACTGAAGTGCAAATGGTTCCATTTTCCTTCAATTTTTCTGGAAATCCGTTCATAGCGATAGCAATGGCACTTAGACTTATATACCGCTTCACAGTGCTTTTACAGCCCTCTCTAAGCGGTTCACAGAGTCGGCCTCTTGCCCCCAACAATCTGGGTCCTCATTTGACCCACCTCGGAAGGATGGAAGGCTGAGTCAACCTTGAGCCGGTGAGATTTGAACTGCCGAACTGCAGCTAGCAGTCAGCTGAAGTAGTCTGCAGTGCTGCACTCTAACCACTGCGCCACCTCGGCTCTCATACTCCCGCACCATTCGAAGAAAGAATGCAAACGACCAGCTGTCTGCAAGGAGTATCAATCCTTCCATTCCCCACCATCCAGTCAGAGCTGAAGAAGCTTCTTGGATGGGAAGCGAAACGTCTTCAAAGAAAAACCAGAAAGTCCAGTTGCCTCTTTAAAAAAGCAGCTTTGGGTCAGAAGAAGAAATTGGGACAATCCTTATTTTGGGGTGTCCTCTAGGGAAGCCAAAGAAAGGGACCCTGGACTCACCCCTTCTGGCTGTGGTTTAGATGGAGAAATTTGGACTCCCTGAAATAAACCACAGATTTAGATTACAAATTAACAGAGTTGGGAGGGACCTTTTAGGTCATCTAGTCCAAACACCCCACCCCCCGCCCAAGCAGGAGACCCTACACCATTTCCGACCGATGACAGCCCAGTCTCTTCTTGAAAGCCTCCAGTGATGAAGCTCCCACAACTTCCAAAGGCAACTTCTGTTCCATCGGTTGATTGCTCTCACTGTCAGGAAATTCCTCTTTATTTCCAGGTTGAATCTCTCCTTGTTCAGTTTCCATCCATTGTTCCTTGTCTGGCCTTCGGGTGCTTTGGAAAACAGGTGGACCCCCTCCTCTCTGTGGCAGCCCCTCAAATATTGGAACACTGCTATCATGTCTCCTCTGGTCCTTCTCTTCACTAGACTAGCCATACTAGACACAAGATTCCCCTCTTGTGTCTGAAGCCACATTCCTTGTTTAAACCTAATTTCCTCAACCCGGAGGCCTCTACGTTGTCTTGGCCAGCAGCTCCGAGGATGATTCCCAGCCGGTTGAAGGACAGGGACCCCAGGTGCCTTTCGCGTGGGGCTGTGCCTCCCTCTGGCTAATGGGCGCTCCCTGATTCAGTTCCAGCTGATGGTGCCCGTCTCGGTGGTGTTTGCCAAAGGCGTCCTCCCGAAAGACCAGGAGCGCAAGGTCCCCTTCAAGCAGGTGCAGGAGACGGAGATCCCCTTGAATGGTAAGGGGTTCTGGGGGGGGGAGGGGCTGCTGCTTCTGGGCTGGGGCTGGCGTGGCACACAAGCAGCCAGGCTGGCCTTCAGCCCAGGGCTGCAGAGCGGAGCAATACTTTGAGGCCAGGCTCCCCTGTCCCACTCTGGTGCACGAAGTGGCTGGGCCACGAGGGCTTTAGATTTGGGGTCAAACATCCAAGAGAGAGAGAGACAGAGAGAAAGACAGAAAGAGAGAAAAAGAAAGAAAGAGAAAAAAAAGAGAGAAAAGGAGAGAAAGAGGGAAAGAAAGAAAGAGAAAGAGGAAGGAAGGAAAGAAAAAGAAAGAAAGACAAAGAGGGAAAGAAAGCAAAAGAAAGAGAAAAAATTAAGACAAAGAGAAATAAAGAGAAAAAAAAGGGAGAGAGAAAGAAAGAAAAAAGAGAAAGGGCAGATAAAAAAGAGAGAAATAAAGAGAGAAATAGGAAAAAAGAGAGAGACAGAGAGAGAGAGAAGGTCCAGAATAGATTACCTGTTTCCATCTCACCTGTGCCGCCTGCAGCTTTCCCTGCCAACGGGAAGGGCAGCGCCAGTCAGGGTGGGCACATACATCCAGGATGCCAGAGGTGCAGGGAAAACAGTTTTTGTGACAGTGAAACGACAACATATGAATTAATCAAGCAGTCGCACCCCAGAGAAGCTCCCACTGGTCTCTGCAGTCCGTTGCCCTCGTCTCACCCGGAGACGTACATTTGACACACCTTTTACACGGAGCAGCCTCCTCCCACTTGGACACAGCACCTGTCCTTTTCCTTAGCCAGGTGTTTAGTCTTTCCCCCCCCCCTTTTGTTTCAGCCAAGACAGGTGTGGTTTCTCGCTACGACCTTTCCTTTCGCTACGCCACTTCCCAGGAGCAGGCGCTCCTGTCGCAGGCCTCGGTCCAAGGTAAAGGCCGAAGTTGGCGGGACAGAGTCAAGTTACGGCTCTGATTCAGAGGGGGGGGGGAGGGCTGACCGGCTCCTGCATGGCCACATCCAGGGACTGGAGCCAGCCTCTTGGTCATCTGACCTGCTTCCCCAGAGCCCAGGAAAGGGGCCCATCAGGGCTGGGTCCCCCTGTGTAGCTGAGTGTCACCCCTCCTTTTCCTTCCAGAGGCAGACAAGGGGCTGCAGCCGGTGGAAGGGCTGCCGGTGGGCTCCCTCACCATCTACGTGATCCCCCCCAGCTCTCTTCTCCTGCCCCAGGTAGGCTGTCTGGCGCCCTTCTGGCTCCATCGCTGGTTCTGGGTAGGCTGTTTTTGGGGTGGGGTGAGGGGTGGGGAAGGTTGTAGCTGGACATTCCCCCACAGCCAGCAAGCGAGAGAGGGGGGAGGGGTAGAAGCAGGTTCAGACCCAAAACGGATGGAACAGTTAAGCAGGGGTGTCTAACCTTGGTTGCTTTAAGACCGGTGGACTTCAATTCCCAGAATTCTGGGAGTTGACCTTCACAGGTCTTATAGCAGGTAAAGGTTGGACCCCCTCACCCTGCTCTAGAGGAAGAGAAGGCTGGCATTCTCGGCTCTGTTGCAGCTTCTGGGGGGGGTCTAGAAAAAGTTTAGAAGGATGCCCCGTGGCTTAACAGCAACCCAATTAAAGTCTGGGAGGAGAGATAGAGAGAGAGAGAGAGAGAGAGAGAGAGATGACATATAGATGATAGGTTAGATGACAGATAGATAGGTAGATGGATGATAGGGTAGATGATAGATGACAGATAGACAGACATGTTTTACTTTCTGGGGGGGGGTCTAGAAAGACCCTAGAAGGATGCCCCGTGGCTTAACAGGGCAACCCAATTAAAGTCTGGGAGGTAGATAGACCATTCATTCATTCATTCATTCATTCTCATTCATGTTTTGGCTTCTGGAGAGGTGTAGAAAGACCCTAGAAGGATGCCCTGTGGCTTAACAGGGCAACCCAAAGTCTGGGAGATGATAGACAGACAGACAGACAGACAGACATTCAATTCACAGATAGTCCTTGACTTACGACCACAGTTGGGAGCAGAATTTCAATTACTAAGCAAGATGGTTCTTTGTGTGAAAGCCTTCCTTGCATTCCTTCCGGCATTTCCTCTGACAATTTTTGAAAAAGCTCTTAGGATTTCTAAACAATTGGGCGACCTTCCCCTCCGTTTGGCAGAAAAGCCCCAACCTTGCTGAAGATGGCACTGTCCCCTTGTTGGAACGGAGCCTTAGAAACGCTCGGCCCTCCATGCTGGGGTTGGGCTGGTGCAAATTCCCCTTGGAGGGGCGGGCGGGTGGTCATTCAGCCCCGTCCGGCTGGCTGGGGGCCAAAGGCCGCTTGCAAGTCCGTCTGTCATCTTCCGGCAGGGGTCAGAGATGTACATCGGGAAGCGCCGGAGCGCCATCCTCAGGGCCCCCCCGGGGGCAAAGGACGTGCTGGGGGCCCTGAATGACCGGCTGCAGCAGCTGATCCAGGCCGTGTCCTTCACCACCGAGACCCTCGTGGAGGCCCTGGCCGACCGGATCCCACTGGGCCAGCCGGGAGCCGAGTGGAAGCGCCCCTTCAAGTCCAGTTTCGGTATGGCCAAACCCTGGGGGGGGGGAGCTGGAGAGAGGAGGCCAGCCCCCACCCCCCTGTGCATCAGGTCCTTCTCCTGGAGGGTTAACCTCTCCCCCCTCCCAACCTTTGCGGATGCCATGCGTTAAATAAAAAAAATTAAAAATACAGGGAGTCATCAATTTATAACCATAATTGAGCCCAAAATTTCTGTTCCTAAGTTGTTAAGAGAATTCACATCTGCTGCCCTTCCAAACTGGCCTGTTTCCAGCCCTCCCTGCACCTCGCGCCCCCCAAAAAACCCTGGAGGGTTTTAACCAGAGATTGGACAGCCATCTGTCTGAAACAGTGTAGGACTTCCTAGAAAATCATACTTATGACGGTCGCAGTGTTTCAGGGTTACGTGATCCCCTTTTGCGACCTTCTGACAAGCAAAGTCAATGGGGGAAGCCAGATTCACTTAGCGACCGTGTGACTAATTTACCAACGGCAGTGATTCACTTAACAACGGTGCCAAGAAAGATCAGGGCAAAACTCACTTAAAAAATGTTTCACTTAACAACAGAAATTTTGGGCTCAATTGTAGTGGTAAGTGGAGGACTACCTGTAATGGAATAACAGAGTTGGAAGGGATCCTGGAGGTCTTCTAGTCCAACCGCTGCTCAGGCAGGAAGCCCTACACCATTTCAGACAGATGTTTGTCCAACCTCCAGGGTTTTCTTGGTGCACGACTGGCGGGAGAGGGCTGAAAACAGAATAACTTTATTGTCACTTTGAATGTACACTAATTGGCATACATTAAAATGAAATTTCGTTGCATGCCTTGACGTGCATTGGGACAGCTCTTAAAGGGCCACCACCTCCAATAAACACTACAGAAACATGTCAGAATAAATAAATAAATACAAAACGATGCATATACCCACATATATTATATGACACACAGAAACAACACGGTCTAGTTCGGATGCGTATATGTACATGGCGAGAAAAACGAATCTTGCTAGTTTGCCAGGCGGATGGCCTAGGGAACAGGCAGTTTGGAAGGGTGGCACCTGTGAATGCTGCCATGCACAGAGACACGATGGGGTCCTCGGAAGACCTGGCCTGATCCAGTCCTCACAGGTGATGTGGGCCTTTCTCACCTGGCTGGGCAGCGGGACTGGCTTAAGAAGCGGCTGAGGCCCCTTTGTAGTGGGCCTGGGGAGACTCCTGACCCCCCCCCATTCTTGCTCCCTCCACAGGATACGAGATCACCTTCAGTTTGCTGAACCCCGACCCCAAAGCCCACGACGTGCATTGGGACATCGAGGGAGCCCTCCAGCGCTTCGTGAAGCCCCTGCTCGAGAAACTCAGCCCGCTGGCCGAATTCTCGGTGGACTCTCAAGTGGGTGAGGCCAGAGGCCGTGGGGTGGGTGGCGGGAGCCGGACCCTCTGCCAGGTCCAGGCTGACGGGCCCTGTTTCTCCCCTGCCCCAGATCCTCTACTACGCAGCACTGGGAGTCACGCCCCGCTTTGACCCCGCTTCCGCCAGCTACACCCTAAGCGTGCATAGTCTCCCGCACGTCATTAACCCCGTGGAAGCCCGGCTGGGTAAGCAAAGGCGACGCCATCTCGGTCGGGAGCTTGCTTAGGGGGCCGATTGGGACCCCTGGATTCAGGCAGAGGGGCGGCCTTGGGAAGTGGGTTGGTGGCTGCACTGCTGGATCAGAAAGTAATTTATTTCTTCTAGTTTAATTAAAAAGAGTAAGAACAGATGGAAAGGAGGCCACTAGGAGATCTGGAGGGGAAGGTTAGGCTGGGAAGGAAAGGCCTCTTGCCTAAAAAGTATAAGTCCAGATTAGGCGAGACCTGGCTCAAAGACAGTAACTCTGAGAGGGACCTTGGAGTCCTAGTGGACGATCCCTTAAACATGAGCCAGCTGTGTGCGGCAGCAGCCGAAAAAGCGAATACGATCCTGGCTTGTGTAAACAGAGGCATAGAATCAAGATCACGTGAAGTATTAGTACCGCTTTATAAAGCCTTAGTAAGGCCACACCTGGAATACTGCAACCAATTTTGGTCACCATACTACAAAAAAGATGTTGAGACTTTGGAAAAAGTGCAGAGAAGAGCAACTAAGATGATCAAAGGCCTGGAGGCTAAAACATATGAAGAACGGTTGCAGGATTTGGGTTTGGCTAGTCTAGAGAAAGGAAGGACTAGGGGGGACATGATAGCGGAATTCCAGTATTTGAGGGGCTGCCCCAAAGAAGAGGGGGTCAACTTATTCTCCAAAGCACCAGAAGGCAGGACAAGAAACAATGGATGGAAACTAATTAAGGAGAGAAGCAACCTGGAATTAAGGAGGAATTTCCTAACAGTGAGAACGATCAGTGGAACAGCATACCACCAGAAGTTGTAGGCGCTCCATCACTGGAGGTTTTTAAGGAGACTGGACAGCCACTTATTTGAAATAGTATAGGTTCTCCTGCTTGAGCAGAGGGCTGGACTAGAAGACCTCCAAGGTCCCTTCCAGCTCGACTTGACTCGACTTCAGAGATGGACCCATCCAGTCAGTTTCTGTAGCCACCCATCTCAGCCAAGTGATTTTGGGCGGCTTACAATTCTGAAACAGTTAAAAACAATAAAGAATTTTGCTCTAGGATGAATTTTGCTCCAAACTCAGCCCAGCCTTATTCTTCTTTGAGTGGGTTGTGAGAGCCCATAAACCTGGGTCAATTCTATAAACCAGTATTTCTCAACGTGGGGAAGTTTAAGACCGGTGGACTTCAACGCCCGGATTTCCCGAGCCAGTGAAGCTAGGGGATTCTGGGAGTTGAAGTCCACCCATCTTAAACCTTCCCTGGTTGAGAAACACTGCTTATATACTATACTTGCTTTAAACATGGGTCACCGTGTTGTCTGAATGCCAACTCCTTTTTCAAGAGTCCCAAGTATCATCCCTGCAAGGACTTTAATGACTGGACAACATTTCCCACCATGTTGCTTTCCGGGCTAGGGATGATGCCCAGAGGCAGACTTGATGCAAGAGAGGTTTGGCTCAACAGTGGTGGCCCCGAGCTGCTTGTGCCATCTTGGGAAGGGTCAGCAGGACAAGAATCCTTCGGCCAGAATTGCACAACCTTGGCATCTTTAAAACGTCCGGCTTTCAACTCCCAGAATTCCCCAGCCAGCATAGCCTCTGGTTGCCCAGGGATGGAGAGACGGCTGCTGGGCATGTGCAGAGAGCCTTGCGGTCAAGCAACGGTCTCAAGCAATCCCAGCTCCTTGCAACTCGCAGGTAGACTGCCTCGCATGCTGGAGGCAGCACAAGCGCTGGCCTGAGTTGGTCCTCCCTTTGCTAAGTCGGCCTGCTTTTGAAAAACCCTCCAGTGCCATTTGTGCCAGTCCAGGGTTTGTTTAAACCTGGTTTATTGAATCAACCACCCTGGCTTCCAACAGGCTAGACCAGACTAGAGGTGTCCAACCTTGGCAACTTTAAGACTGGTGGACTTCAATGAAGTATAGCTGGCTGGGGGATTCTGGGAGTTGAAGTCCACGGGTCTTAAATGTTTATGGAGCTTCTCCGTCATCCGGGTCACGGTTGTCCCAAAGGTGCTTTTTTTGAAGAGGCAACTGGACTTTCTGGTTTTTTCTTTTGAAGATGTTTTGCTTCTCATCCCAGAAGCTTCTTCAGCTCTGACTGGATGGTGGGGAAGGGAAGGGTTCATACTCCTTGCAGACAGCTGGTCCTTTGCATCCTTTGAGAGGGTCCTTGAGGCCAACTGAAGGTTTACCTGTGTTCCTCCGTGATTAGTTTCCATCCATTGCTTCTTCTCCTGCCTCCAGGTGCTTTGGAGAATAGGTTGACACCATCTTCTTTGTAGCTGCCCCTTATTATTTATTGTAGTTTTTTTATTGTAGTTTCCACCAAATAGTTTATTGTAGATTCTGCCAAATCCCTGACTCCTTTAATAACTGGGAGGCAATTCAAGAGGCAATGGGAGCAGAAGCTTCTTGGATGAGAAGCGATATGTCTTCAAAGGAAAAACCAGGAAGTCCGGTTGCCTCTTGAAGAAAAGCCCCTTTGGGACACAGGTCTTAAAGTTGCCACGGTTGGGAAACGCTCCCTGAGGCCATGCCAGAGAGACGCCCTTCCCGCCTTGAAACCCTCCAGAGAGGGGGGAGTTCCACAACTCAAAGAGGGGGGCTCTTCCTCCTCCTCAGTCCAGCTGTCCTTCTGAACCAACTGCCCTCGCCAGCCATTCTGCCCTCGGGCACCGCAGGGAATCGACCCGCGGCTCCTTCCTCCGCCTGGGACAGGTGAGCCCAATCTCTCCGGCTTCCTTCGCAGGTTCCAGTGCTGCTTCGCTGTATCCTGTCCTCAACTTCCTGCTCTACGTCCCCGAGCGGCTGCATTCACCCCTCTACATCCGCGGGAAGGACGGTGCCCCGGTGCCCACCAACGCCTTCCACAGTCCCCGCTGGGGTGGGATCATGGTGAGGAGCGAGCATGGCGTGTTGCCCGTCAGAATTAATTCGATCTCCTTTCGGGGGGGGGGAGATACAGACTTTGCTTCCGTTCTGAGCTGCTGCCCCTCTTTGCCAGGTCTACAATGTTGAGCCTGAAGGCGCCAACGAGACCTCCCTGCCCAGGAGGGTTGAGGTGGACATGGTGGGCACGATGGAGGTCTTCCTGGCCCAGCTGCGGTGAGCATGGCGTGGGGGGAGGGGGAAGTTTGGGGGGGCTGTCTTGGTTAACTCTGTTCAGGCAGGAGAAGGGGGGATCCTTTGAGATCTCTATGCAACGAAATTTCATTTTTCTGATTAGTATACATTCAAAGTGACAATAAAGTTATTTATTCTATTCTATTCTATTCTTAAAACACAGCCCTCTCCCCTTGGTTTAATGCACTTGGAGGGTGGGGCCTTAGAGGTCATCTAGTCCAACCCCGTTGAATGCAGGGAATCTGGTTAAAGAGACGAATTGCTCTTCATCCCTAGTTCTGGCCTTGTGGGGGTTGCTTCCCCCCCCCCCCGATAGAGGTCTGTCATTCCACTGGGGAACAGAGGCCAGTACAGTAGTCCTCGACTTACAACAGTTCATTTAGTGACCGTTTGAAGTTACAACGGGCCGGAAAAAAGTGACTCGGGACCGTTTTTTCACACGTACGACCGCTGCCGCATCCCCATGGTCACGTGATCAAACGCTTGGCAACTGACTCATATTTATGACCGTCGCAGCATCCCGGGGTCACGTGATCCCCTTTTGCAATCTTCTGACGAGCGAAGTCCATGGGGAAACCAGATTCACTTAACAACCGTGTGACTAACTTAACAACCGCAGTGATTCACTTAACAACTGTCGCAGGAAAGGTCGTAAAATGGGGCAAAATTCACTTCACTTGTCTCGCTTAGCAACAGACGTTTTGGCTCCATTGTGGTCGTAAGTCGAGGACTACCTGTATTGGGTTGGGCGGTGGTGCACCAAGATTTTGTGTCGTTTCCCCCCCCCCCCCAGTGATTGCTAACTCCCCCCTAGGAGCTTGCCTGGAGGGCCCAGGTTTATTGTTATGGGTCTGTCCCTTTCCCCACATCAGCTTCTTCAACAGCTCCTCAGGGGCACCTCTTTAGCCCGCCTGACCTCTGGCCAGAAAGATGACCGGCCAGTTCCCCCACAGCCATAAAGCAGCTGGGCTCTGCCGCTCCCTCCAAGCCTTCCCCCCCAAAAGCTCTGGGGCACAGCGGCCTAGGTTCACCCCCCACGTGATGTTTTGCTCACCCCTTCCCCAGATTATTGTTCGGCATCTCCTCCGGCCCTCTGCCAGAAGGGGCTTTGCTGGAGACCCCCGGGAACGAGGGCCTGACCGACTGGGAGCTGGACCGCCTGCTGTGGAGCCGGACGGTGGAGAACGTGGCCACGGTCTCCACCACGCTGACCTCGCTGGCCCAGCTGCTGGACAAGATCAGCAACATCGTCATCAAGGACGACGTGGCCTCGGAGGTACAGGGCTGGGCACGTGAGGGTCAGTGGCCTTCCGGGGGGTTCAGGGGTCCCAGCCCTCCTCAGGATGCCATGTCGGTGCCTTGCCCTCCCCCGCAGGTCTACCGCGCCGTGGAGTCTGCCCGGCAGGCAATGACGGAGCTAAGCCTGGGTCATCTGGACTCGGCGTTCCAGGCCAGCAAGGCTGCGGCCACCTCGTCCGAGCGGGCCTTCTTTGACCCCTCCCTCCTACACCTGCTCTACTTCCCCGACGACCAGAAGTTTGCCATCTACATCCCGCTCTTCCTCCCCATGGCTGTCCCCATCCTTCTCTCACTGGCGAAGATGGTTTGGGAGAGGAAGCAACGGCAGAAGGAGCCCACCAAGATGGACTGAGGGGTCTCTGGACGCCCAGGCGGGTGGCGGACTCTTGGCTGGGCATCTGCCCTAATGGTGGTAGGTCCAGCCAGCATGGCGGACTCCCCGTTGAGGAGAGGAGCTGCTGTTTCCACTTGGCTGCTTCCTTAAAAGAGCCCGTCCCTTTCTCTGCGAACGAGCCCAAAGGACTTCAGAAACTCTCCTTATTGCTGGCCAGGCTGGATGGAGAGAGAACTCCGGCTCAAGGCTCAGCTGCAAGGGGGGGGGGGGTTCCCTCTCTCGACATCTGCCCAGCTGATGCACATGAGGCCTCTTGGAGGGCACAATCCTCCCCCCTCCCCAAAAGCAGAATGGGGAGGTCCCCCCTTTGTTTCCTGAGCAAGTGTTGGATCGATCTTCCATTAAAGTTGGGTTGGCTGAGTGGTGGAAGCGCTGAGCCTCTTTTGCAGCTCACCTGCGTTTTTTCGGGTGGGGGGGCAGCCAGTGAGGAGGGTGTCGAGAGGCTGCTTGCAAATAAGGAAAGCTAAAATATGTCTAGTTTAATGAAAAGAAGGACTAGGGGAGACATGATAGCAGTGTTCCGATATCTGAGGGGCTGCCACAAAGAAGAGGGGGTCAAGCTATTCTCCAAAGCCCCTGAAGGCAGGACAAGAAGCAACGGATGGAAACCAATGAAGGAGAGAAGCAACCTGGAATTTTTCTGTTCTGTTGTGTTCTGTTGTGTTCTGTTGTGTTCTGTTGTGTTCTGTTCTGTTCTATTCTATTCTATTCTATTCTATTCTATTCTATTCTATTCTATTCTATTCTATTCTATTCTATTCTATTCTATTCTGTTAAATTTCTATGCCACCCAGCTCACTGATACAAAGGATGACTTACAATATAAAAAGTTTTTTAAAATGCTGGGTTTTAAGCAACCAAGGAGATTCTAGGGATGTCCAACCTTAAGGCCTGTGGACAATTTGATTTATTTATTTGTATCTCACATTTATTATTTTTTACAAATAACTCAAGGCGGCGAACATATCCAATATACCTTCCTCTTCCTCTTTTCCCCACAACAACCCTGACAGACAGAGACTGGCCCAAAGGACACCCAGCTGGCTTTCATGAC
>QLTV01000400.1:8673-30825 GCA_003457575.1 Thermophis baileyi
ATACCCCACCCCCAAAATAGAGTTGAAGAAGCTTTTTGGATGAGAAGGAAAACGTCTACAAAGAAATACCAGAAAGTCCAGTTGACTCTTGAAAAAAGCACCTTTGGGATAGTTCTGCCAGCAACCTTGGGGATTCATGGGGAGCCTGTGCAACGATTTAGATGGTGTTCTCCTGCAATCTTGTTTTTAATTATCTTACTTGTTTTTATTTATTTTTAAACTGTTTTAATAATTGCAATATTATTTTAACTATTGGTTGTTCACTGCCTAGAATCATGCTTAGTGATATGGGCAGCTATATACGGTAAATGTGTTAAATTAACAAACAAACAACAAACAAACAAAGTAAGGTAAAATCGTATATACTATACGAATGCTGGGAGGCATTTAACTGAAAGAGATGCTGTGGCCAGGCACAGACTTTGGTAACACTCAACAAGACCAGCTTCCAGTTAAATTTTTCTTCAAAACTCCAGAGTATCCAATGGTGATTATTGCAAAGCAGAAGAGAACTTTTGAAAAGTAAAGAGGGCTAAAAACTGAACCACATATCCAGAGGTGGGCCAGCTGCCCTACAATATCAGCTTGAGCAATCTACTGCTGAGGGGAGTCATATTTTCAAAATTATTTTTATAGTGGGGAGAAAGTGTATAAACATGATTTAAAGATGATGATTGATTGATTGATTGATTCTATGCTCTGTCACTCACATTCAGTCGAAGGTATTCTGTCCACTGGCCAATGGCCTTGTATCCTGGGACCGTAGTATTTGTCAGCTGATACTGGAAAATATCATAGCGCCCAGGAGCATCTCCATTTTCATTGAACATTACCGGTGTCCCAGCACTGCCTGCAGGAAGGAAAAGGTTACAGGGAGATAAGGACGTCCTTCAAGATGGAGATGCTCTAAAAGAGGAGGAGACAACTTTGTGCTGAGGGACACTGGCCAACAGAGACTAGTGGGAAGAAGAGTTGTAAGCAGCCTCCAAGGTCAGATGTGATAGATACTTAGGGGGGTCCTCAGAGGTGTTTGGTTTGCTGTTGTGAAAACGTAGGTTTGCTATTGTGGTGTGAGACACAAGAGGCTTAGGGTCTAAGCCCATGAAACGTTTTAAAGACTGTTTCCTGCTGCAAGCAGTGATGGATAGAGAAAACCACAGGTGAGTTTTCTCTACCTCTCTATCTATGTAGAAGATGGACGTGTCCTATATTGGCAAGGATAGGAGATGTCGAGTATGACATGCCTGCAAAATGTGAATGACAAATATGTTGACCTGGAGCTGTTGCTTTGCATCTTAACATGCAGCTTCCCCTTGTTTGTGACCTAAAGCTGTAGAATCTGGGGAAAGCTTTCTCACTCCTTCCTGCCCTGATTGCTGCAAACTTGTACTTGCCTGCCAATTCATGATCTCAGCTTTCCATCCTTCTGAGGTCAGTAAAATGAGGACCCAGATTGTTGGGGGCAATATGCTGGCTCTGTAATCCGCTTAGAGAGGGCTGTAAAAGCACTGTGAAGCGGTATATAAGTCTTAAGTGCTATTGCTATTGCTATCACAGCCCTACGTTGCTCTAAAACTTTGCTCAGTTCTCCATGTGTGCAAATGTAGAATGCCACACATGACACATAGCAATACAACCCAGCGTCTTGGCTGAAAAGGGGGTTCTCTGTCAATCTCACCATTGAAGTTGACCCCCAGAATGTAGTGCAGCAGAGTTCGCCCGTCAATGGGATCCATTTTGTCACACACCCCGATTTGGCCTGAACAGAGCTCCATATGCATGTTGTGCAATGCATGGGCCATGGCATAGACAGCGTCAATCACAAACTGCACCTTCCCCTCCTGCTCGTAAGTAGATTCTCGCCCAATTCGTTCATCTCCTGAAGAATGGGGAAAAAAATGAGTCAAACCACTGGCAATTCTAAATACCCACTCATATTACAATACTCTCTGGTGCTGTGAAAGCTTTTCCTTTGATTCTAGTCTAGTGCCTTCCTTCCAGAATTCAGCCGTGGCGGCGCAGTGATTAGAATGCAGTGTTGCAGGCTAACTCTGCTCACAGTCTGGAGTTTGATTCTGACAGGCTCGAGGTTGACTCAGCCTTCCATCCTTCCGAGGTAAAATGAGGACCCAGATTGTTGGGGCAATATGCTGACATTGTAAGCCACTTAGAGAGGGATATAAAGCACTATGAAGCAGTATATAAGTCTAAGGGCTATTGTTATTTCTTCCCCAGAGCAAGAGAGTCAGCTAACTCTTGCTCTGCTTTTTTCTTCTTGAGATGCAAGATTCTTCTTTTAATTTCCCTGGCCTTTTAGATGTTCTTTTCTTTTTTGCTGGCTGTGATAATTTGGTTACCTGCCTCATCAGAGCCATTCTATACCTTACCTCGAACATGCCGACTTTTGTTTTCCCAGAAAAATAGCTACCCAAATAATGATTCATATCTGGGCAGCATAGTAATTTCCTTTCATAAATTATATTGCATCTCCTGTTCTCAGATGTATTAACAATGCTACTTAGAAGTGGGGGGAAAGGTTTAATGCTATTTCATTTACTATAAGCAAAACATTCTGTGCATTTCTCCATTCTGAAGTAGAACATAATTTATCACAATAGTCAAGTTTTCTATTCTTTATAGTATGCAAATGAATGTATACCCAGCCCAGAATAAGAAATTAGGCTAGACGGCTGATTATAGGGCGCCACTGTCAATATCCTCCCATATTAAAGAGATAAAACAAATTGAAAAGTACAAGGCTAAAACACTGAAGCACAACCCAGTATGGAAGAGTATGGAGATGGGCTTAAAAAGGGATTCAACAATTCTTATATCAACATCAGTTTGAGTCAGATAGATACGAGTGGGGTGAGGAAAAAACTCAAGATAGCCTTATCCTGATTCTCTTTGGTATAAAAGGGAAGAGAGAAAAATCTGATAGGCTTTCAATGTTCTGTTATCATATCTTATATTGTAATAACAGAGTTCCAGTAGTTCTTGTGATGTTTATTTTCCTGACCTGTTCTATTTCAAAGGGTTGACCTGAATCTTGAAAGCGTGACAGAGATTCTCTCTGTTTCTCTTCCCCCTCTTTTATACAGGTAGTCCTCGACTAACAACAATTCATTTAGTGACTGTTGGAAGTTACAACTGCATTGAAAAAAATGACATGACTGATTTTCATCCGTATGACCATTGCAGCATCCCCATAGTCATGTGATCAAAATTTGGACGCTTGGCAACTGACTCCTATTTATGACGGTTGCAGTGTCCCAAGGTCATGTGATCACTTTTTGCGACCTTCTGACAAGAAAATTCAATGGGGAAGCCAGATTCACTTAACACCCGTGTTACTAACTGAAACAACTGCAGTGTTTCTCTTAACAACTGTGGCAAGCAAGGTCAAAAAGTGGGGCAAAACTCACTGAACAACTATCTCGCTTAGCAACAGAAATTTTGGGCTCAATTGTGGTCATAAGTCGAGGACTACCTGTACTAAGGAAAATCCAGGCAGGGCAATCCTGAATTTTTAACTCACTGTCCCACTCCTGTTGACCTAAGCTAAGCTGGATGCTCGCATAATGGCTGCTGAATACCTTCTTCGGGCCATCTCCATGTTCCTTCAAATCTACTTGCTGTTTGGTTAGGTTTGTAACTTGCAGAGATTTTAACTTTTTTCCAAAGTAAACAAATGCATCTGTAATTTGAAGTGGTGCATTTACCATCCCTGAACTTTAAGTCCCCTGCAAATTGTACATCTCTTCTTCTTCCCACCTAAAATAGAGCAATTCTGCTCTCCCTTTGTAGAAATCTGGAAGGCAAAGGTGGGAGAGAAATGGCTGTGGTGGAGGCTGGCTAGTGATGGCAGGAAGGGGACATTTCAATACTTCCAACACTTCCAAAACACAATCTTGGATTTTACCTACATTTGCACCCAAGTAATGGTGACAAATGTTATATGCCTTGAGGTTGTATTTGGAGAGTATTAGAGTGAGGGGAAATCTGCTTTCATACAGGTGCAACTAATCAGGACTTAAAGCTCTCTTACGCACTAATTGGGGATGAGACAAGGGCAACGTCAAGGAGAAGATTTCATTTGTCAGTACAAACTGTGTACATGGGAAGGGAGGTCGGGTTACATGTCATGATCAAGGCAATGTGTGATGTCCTTCGGGAGTTGGGCGGCATACAAATTTTATTAAATAAATAAATAAATTTTTATTAAATAAATGTGAAAATTGTAGTTCTGGGCGTCTAAACTACATATCCTTAGTTCACGTAAAGAATAATAACCATTCACGAGGCTGTCTATGAAAACCTGAAAACCTCCTTCTCCATATCCCATTCTTTAGGACACCGATGCTAAACCAGATTGGCAGATCTTTCTTTCTTTCTTGCCAGTTCCTGACTTTTGATGGATTTCTTCCCAAAGCAGTTGCAGTGTTTTAATCTTGCCTGTCTGCTTTCTTGAACAATTTGTGTAGAGACGGATAATTTCTCAGTTCCTGAGAGGGGGAGGCTGAACATAATCTTTTTGGTCAATTTTTGTTATTATTTTTTTTTTTTTGGCAAAACGTGCCATGCCCCTTCAATTGCTAGCGATTTGGTGGAAGAGAAGAGGATGTGGGAAGTATTGGGGACCTTTGGAGATGGGCTTGAGAGATCAAGGGGAACAGATGGATTCTGACTGGAGAAGTCAGAGGGTCAACTAAAAACAGCATAGAAAAGGAGGCTGAATTGGACATTTACAGGAAAAAACAGTGCCTGAAGAGGAGGCAGGGACTCCTTGTTTTCTTTCTGTCATGGGGCGGGGGAGAGGGAGTGGGAGTGGGAGAGAGAGGGGGGAGAGAGGGAGAGAGAGAGAGAGAGAGAGAGAGAATGGAATGGAATGGAATTGGAGCAAAGTTGCTCTTCCCTGGAGAGAGAGAGAGAGAGAGAGAGAGAGAGAGAGAGACTTGAAGTCTAATCTCTGTTCCCTGTGGAGTTGAGCAACAGCCTAGGCCTTGAAGCTCTGTGATGTTTTCTACCACAATCACCTCAAAAACAGGGATTAGGGTGCAATTGGGGAATCATTCTTTGGAGCAGTTATTCTCTGTATTAACTCTCCTTGCTTTACTCCTTCCTCCCTCCCTCCCTAGCTCCACACATCAGGAGTAGCCCTACCAGTACATTTGCGGTTCCCTTCATCATATTGGAATCCTGGGCGGGTTAGTTTACATCTGAAGTCTTCCTCCCAGTATTCAGCAAACCAGATGTTGCGCCGATTGTTCTCCAAGGAACGGGTGATGAAGTATTGGTCAAAACCTAGAAAGAGAACAAGGTCACGGCTTTGCAGGATTTTTCTCCCCCCAAAGAACCATCAACTTTTTTTTAAGACAGTTGAATCACGATCAGCCATTTAATCCCTCAATTTTAGCATTATCTCCATGTGAAAAGATTTTCCTTCTTGGCTTTTCAGGGTGGATCACTTTTAAGAGCAAAAGAGTATGCTGTGCTGGTTCATTCTCATGCAGATGTGTGTAAATGTGTGTCAGCATCCAGTACTTAGATATAGAGATGGTGGTTTTTAATCTATCAAGTAGAAACTTCAGTAGAATGCAACGTTACTCACTCCCGCCAGTCAAACTTTATCTTTCAGAATTCATTCCCTTGAGAGAGTGCTATTCTCTGTTACATTTTGTCACTATAATTTATCCTTTTATTTTAGAGACATTAACAAAGTCTTTTGAGTCTCAGTCATTAGCAGATTGAAATCCCTAAGCACAAGTATCTGTCTGGGGCAGAACGGAAGGGAGAGATGTGCCTCTTCCTACTCATTGGTCTTCCCAGCTCTGAAGAGTTGCTTTATGTCTATTAAATCATGGCTTCTCTGTCACCTTCAAATGGATTAGTTGCCAATAATGCGTTTTAACACCCTCCCGCATTCACAACCCAGGCTCTTAGAGAAGAGTGCTTAAGAATGAAATGCCTTTTTAAAATGAATTAATAAGCAGTTGTGCTCAATAGGAAATGAAGGAATAGGGAACATGATTACTTAAGGATGCAGTTTCCAAACATTTACTTTGTTGGCTTGACATATGCAACTGGGACATATGTGTCATTGTTAAACTGAGCCAGCTGTGAGTTATAGAAGGTTAGTTTTACCCAAACCAAGCATGGCACTTTTAAATTAAACTCCCATGGATAGCCATGTCATGCAAACACAGGGAAGAAGATAACCATTGGTTTAAACTAGGACTGCCACATCTGGGCTGAAAGCTGTTGAGAAGGCTAGTTCACATATGCTACTAAGTTAAGGCCACCATATTGGGTAGCAAAGCTCTAATCGTGGAATCCTCTGTGTTCTCTGAGCTTGGTTGTTTGCTTAAATGTGGATGTTTCATTATTTGACTAACATCTTCAGTGCTAGTGAGTATGGGGTTTGTTCCCTGTTTAATTACAGTAGCTTGCCCTCCTAGTGTTGTTGGTGTGGTTTTCTTCTTTGCAGTTCCTTATTTAGGGTATTGTTTTCTGCTTAATTGTTGTTCATCCCTATTTATCTGGGTGTAGGCTGCTGGAGAGGATGTGTTCTGGTCTTTTTGTTTCCTTCTTAACCTTTTTATTGTCTCCAATGGTGTATAAATGTGGCTTATTTCTATGTGTCTGTTGATGGCTGATTTG
This sequence comes from Thermophis baileyi, assembly GCA_003457575.1. Taxonomy (NCBI): domain Eukaryota; kingdom Metazoa; phylum Chordata; class Lepidosauria; order Squamata; family Dipsadidae; genus Thermophis; species Thermophis baileyi. The sequence continues at coordinate 15,334 of QLTV01000400.1, forward strand.
CCTGAATGCCAAGCTTCCAGAAATTCCTAGCGGTTTTAGATTTAGCTTAGTCTAAGATGCTTACAATTTCCCAGTTAAAACTGTGCTTGAGTCTGCCCATCTACTCTCAGATTAAGGATCTCTAGTTCTAACTTGCCACCAGCAGCAAGAGTTACTTCTCTGCCATCTAAACAGTTTGTGTTTCTCCCCACTCTCCCAAACCAAACACTGTTGCTCTCCTCTAAGTTTTTGTTACCTTCAATCGAGGCTCTTTTGGGTAAGATGGTCACTGCTCCTTCAGCCACTTCCTCTTGCATCAGAATGGGGGAGATCTTGGAGCCCCAGCTGTCAGAACCTACCCAGAGGAACTGCCCTGTCAGATTGGCAAAGCGGGCGGCTTCCAGCACTCGTCTGCAGGGGTGCAATGGAAAAATGAGAGGCGTTCATGACTAACCTCTTAAGCAAGATAAAACATGCCTTGTCAATCACTTTTTTTTGCTGAGTCCCTATGATGTTGTGTTGCATGGACATCTTATCCCCAGCTCTTGCGTGAGATAGACTTGAGTCTACTTTGGCCATACCAGTGTTTTGCTCCTTCTTCCAACTGATGTCAGGAAGGCCTCAAGATCTGTATGATCTGTTAGGCTCTGTCTAACATTACATAGAAAAGTCAAGGGACTAGCAGTGACTGGGAACCAAAACACTAAAGGCAGGGTAGGGGTCTTCAATGGGGACCACAAATTTCACACTGAAATAGTCTTCTGCAAACTCAAGATTGAGTGGAGACTGCTGCACCTCAACCACAGGGAAAGTGTAACTAGTGAATTCAGAACTGCAGCTATAAGCCGCCATGTAGTTAATGCTAGGCTAAATACTATTACATGCTACGCTGAGCCAGGAATAGACACCTTTTTTTTCTAACCTGGGAGGTGGACAGCAATTTATTTATACATTTACGGGGGAAACAAGAGACATATCTAATGATGGAATGACATTGGGAGATGGTGGTGTGTTAGAGGGTTGTGGGAATAACATTAAATATAGTAGAGGTTAAAGACAGATCTAATATTTTATGAAACGTTGCTGAAAATTATGCAGCTGCAAATGAGTGATTTTGTTGACAGATTTCAGCAGGATGATCTGCTGATCTGGGAACTAGAAAATAGGAGCTGGCAGGCCAAATGTGGATTTGAACTTGCCTACTCCCTGCATGATGTGTTTTGATCATAATTTTTTGATCTAGCATAAAACTCATGGATGAATTAATCACAGTTTACTTAATTCTTGGTTCGAATTTATTCCTTTTTACTGCTCCTATTGTGTACCTCTCTGGATTGATAAGAAATTTGGATGGACCACAAAATCCAACCAGACCTAACTAGGAACCATAAACAAACCACATACTTGCACATCAGTTGAACTAGGCAAGCTAAAAACAAACCATACTTTCAATTTCGTTTAATTTAATCATTCCATGCATACCGGTAGTTTTCATTTGCATATCATAGTAAGCTGAAAATAATCTCAGATTTAGCCATCCTGTTCCCTTGATAATTTTGGACCAGATTAACCCACCGTACTGGGTATTGCCAGGATGAAACAGAGGAACTCTCGGAAGGAAGGCAGAACACAAATGTACAAAAGAAAAAAGAAAAAGCAGACGGCGCATTTACTTGATGTCGTCCTCATTGGCAAAAATGATGATGCCGCGGGCATTGGGGGTCTCCATCAGTCTCTTGATCATTTTGTTAAACTCTCCTGGCTTGGGTTCTCGTGGGATCTTGATGGACTGGGCAATGCACACTCCACCTGCCAGGTAGGAAAAAAGCTTTAGGAAATGATTGGGAAAACTTGGTTTAGTGGCTGAGCATCTGCCTTATACACAGAAGGTGCAGCAGCTTCTATTTAAAGAGAAGTTGGTTGCAGATCATGGTGAGGTGCCTGATATCCCGAAGGCTGACTGTTGCTTTGAGTAACAAAGAACCCTGGTCTACATTGGCAAGTCATCTGATCTGGAATAAGACCCTTTCCTGTGTTCCTATTCTGTTCTTTAGTCCCAAAGAAGATTATTCTGAACTACCTCTCAGTCCTTCTGGCCTGATACTTTGCTGATGTTTCATATTCCTGCGCACAGCCCAAAGCTATGCCGGTTCCTAAAATGGGTTCAAGAAAGCTTCATATTCACTAGAAGCTTTTCGGAACTTCTTGTGGTCTAAACTACATTGGACGCACCAATATATACTGTAGAAACAGAGACAACTGACCACAGAAAAAGACCAGTGGTCCATCGAATCTGCCCCTTGAGATTTTTTTTCCTTGTTTTTTGTTTTCTTTTTAATTATTTATTATTATTTTTTTAAAAAATTATTTGGACGTGTGATTATCCCAAGCATGTTTAAACTTAGTTACTGATGACTGACCTACTAACTCTGCTGGAAGTTGGTTCCAAAGTTCCACTACTCTTTCTGTGAAGTAATACTTCCTAACATTACTTTTGAACTTCCCTCCTGTCAGTTTGTGGTTATGCCCCACCATGGCTAAAACATAAAGAACGGTTGCTGGAACTGGGTATGTCCAGTTTAATGAAAAGAAGGACTAGGGGAGACATGATAGCAGTGTTCCGATATCTCAGGGGCTGCCACAAAGAAGAGGGAGTCAAACTATTCTCCAAAGCACCTGAGGGCAGGACAAGAAGCAATGGGTGGAAACTAATCAAGGAGAAAAGCAACCTAGAACTAAGGAGAAATTTCCTGACAGTTAGAACAATTAATCAGTGGAACAACTTGCTTCCAGAAGTTGTGAATGCTTCAACACTGGACGTTTTTAAGAAGAGATTGGATAACTATTTGTCTGAAATGGTGTAAGTTTCCTACCTAAGCAGGGGGTTGGACTAGAAGACCTCCAAGGTCCCTTCCAACTCTGTTATTCTATTCTACAGTATTCTGTGTTCTTGATTTTTGCTTCATATTGAAAATACTGCCTTCTAGAACCTTATTCACACCTTTAATATATTTTAAGTTTTCAGTCATGTCCTCCACTTCCCTTCTGTCTTCCAGGCTGTACATATGCCATTTCTCCATGCACCATTTTTATTGCCTATTTCTGAATTTACTCAATCTTATCAATATCTTTTTTTAAGTGAGGTCTCTAGAACTGGACACAGTATTCCAAATGGGATCTGACCAGAGGTGGGTTCCTCCCGGTTCGGACCAGTTCTATAGAACCGGTAGTAACTTGGCGGCCTGGGTCACTAGAACCGGCAGCGACCCAGGCCTGCCACGCCCCCGAACCGGTTCTTTCAGTGGCGCCATAGATGCCACCATCTTGTTTTTTGCTTCTGCGCATGCGCAGAAGCTTTTTTTAAGCACGGCGCATGTGCGAAGCGCCCGTGCGGTGCGGCACTGAACAAACCGGCAGTGAAGAAAAGAAGAACCCACCCCTGGATCTGACATATCCCCCATGCTTGTCTTTATTCAGAGATAAAATGAGGGTTCTGGGAGGAAAGGGAGGGATTTAAAGTGAGTAAGGTGTTGATTGGAAGAGGATTAATACCGTTTTGGAGAAATGGCTGTTCTGTCTTTTCTTGAAAATGTTCAGTGAGGGAGCATCAAAAGCTCCAGGTTGGCAAGCTGTTCCATTGTTTAGCTCTCACAGTCAGGAAATTCTTCCTTAGTTCAAGTTTTGATTGCTTACTATAAAGCTCTTTTCAACACCCCTCATCTTTTGGACAACATTCATGTAGAGAATGCCTGCGTGAAAAGATATATCTTCAATAGGCAGCTAAAAGATATATGAGTACATACCTCATGAATTTCAGATTGCATATACTACCAAAGAGAAAGCTACTCATGAATGACTACTATACTACTATTTCCTGAGTACTCATGCAGCACAGCCTTGCTGGCTAGGAATTTGGAAATTACAGACCTAACACATGAAGGCTGTACAGTGGTACTTTGGTACTCATCATTAATTGGTTCTGGGAAGTGTGATGAGTATCAAAAATGATGAGTACCAAACAAATTTTTCCCATAAGGAATAATGTAGCAAGTCACAAGGCAGCCAACACTGACAGATTCTCGCTTGTGAGTTGAGTACCAAACAATGAGTACGGGGCAAAATTTTCATGTCAAAATGTGTTGAGTACCAAATTTGATGAGTTTCAAAGCAGTTGAGTACCAAGGTCCTACTGTATTAGCTTTTATCTTTGAAATCTTCTATATGCTCACTGGGAGGTGGGGGGGGAAGGATCCTGGAAACCAAATAAGCCTACAAAGTACTTGCTGCCAACAGAAAGTGTGAAAACCACTAGTTTATCCCTAAAAATAATTTGGGAAAAGGAGGAATTCTCAGAAATTAGTGGCTTGTGTACGTAAAAGGTAAAGATAGAATCTTCCTTGAATTAACCTTGACTCCTTATGACTAATATTGTATGTCCTTGTAGATATTTTGGTAACAATACAGAAGTGGTTTGCTACTGATATCAGTCAGTAGAGATCAGTCACGGGCTGAAAAGAGCAAAATCTCACACGCTCGTCAGTTTCACACAAATACAAAATCTCAGCCCATATTAACAAAACTCAACTGCCCATATTTCCATTAACTCATCCGATAACCATATTTTTGAGTTCACGTAATGACCTACAGTAGAGGCTAAGATAGCAGAAGACATGCTGCACCCCAAATCCCCAACTCCATTTTACTTTAGATTAAAATGTGATGAGGGTGACCCAGCTATCGGACAATAGATATGGAAGAAATGGTTTATGTTGCATGTGACTTGTTCTGTTGAGCTGCCATAATCTTACAATGCATCATGTCAGCCATGTCCGTCTATACCCCCGCTTCCTCCATTGGCAGCAATCCAGAGCACAGCTGCTCCAGAATCAAAGGCTTATTTGTTCCAATGAGGACCTGGCCTAGGATTCAGATGTGGGACTTTTTTTTTTCATTGCATTTGCAGGCTGCAAAAATAACAGCCAATCTCTGATCCCATGCAGAGTGCCTTTCCCTGTATATGGAACAACTGCAAGCAGCTTTCATGTGTCTGAGATCATGGGCTGGTTTTCCAGGGAATTAGCAGCTTTACTGATCCCCATCCATCAGCTTCAGACGACATTGCTCAGCACCTCTTACCGGCTTCCCGAGAAATCTGCACAAAGGCATCGACCCCACTCTCGCCATAGTTGCCCTCAGAGGCCAAGGTGGAGACATAATTCCAGCCTAGCGCTTTAACAATGTCTACCATAGCTTGAGCTTGGAAAGAGTCAGGAGGCACCACGCGGGAGAAATAATCGTAGCGGTTATTGTCACTGAGCTCCGGTGCTGTGGATGCATAGCTTATCTGGGGAATCTGTAGAAGTGGAAGAAAATCATGGGTTAGAAGTGGTGTGTTATCCTTAGCCACCATCCTTGAGTTATGCCAGAGATCTTCCTCTCCAGCCCTTCCTTATCCATTTAATCCTATTTCTTTTGTAAAAATATTTCTGTACTGCACCATCAAAGGCTCACCAAGCTCACATCTTGTCCTCCTCCCTATTTTTATTTTAATCCATTGTGTTTTATCGAATCCTCCCAGTACTGACACAATATTAAGGCTAAATGGTAGCTTTTTTTGTTACAAAGCAAAAATGCTCTTAAGAGATGGGGAGTAATGATCCGAGTGAGGCTTAAGCTTCTTTGTCGACTGATTTATGGCATATAGTATGGCTCCCACTAATAGTCACGAACACAAAGTAATAATTACCATAACTGTGTGCCAAAATTTGCCCTGTACAAATATCTTAGATCCATTTTCACAATATCTTATTTTCTTTTTTTCTTTCTTTTTTCCCCTCTGTTGCTTAGATTTTATTTTATTCAAAAAGTTAAAATACGAACTTCAAAAAAAATCACAAAGACAAAACAAAACTGGACAAAACATTTTAAACTATCTGCGTTAAAAGAAAAAAAAACATATATACATACCGTGTTTCCCCGAAAATAAGACCCTGTCTTATATTTTTTTGAACCCTGAAATAAGCGCTTGGCCTTATTGCCATGCACTCAAAAGCCTGATTGGGCTTATTATCAGGGGATGTCTTATTTGGGGGGAAACAGTATATTTTCACAATATCTTAACAAAAAAAGGAAGCAGTGGATTCAAAAGTGAAATCGCAAAATGTTAAAGGCCGAGAAATATTAAAAAATACTATCGTTTTTAAAATATTAGAAGAATTTTTAAAAAAAACTTTGCTAGCCTATAGGCATAGATAGCATGCAACATATCTCCAGAAAGAAATAATTCCAGGATGTACTGTAAAATGTCCCACTCTTTGGTAAACATTCCCTTACTTCATATGGTGGGGACATCAGAGTTAGCCTCAGTGTCAGCATGATGCGTTTAAAAAGTGTGCACAAGAAAAGATGCGTTTAAAAAATGAGCACAAGGATGCGTTTAAAAAATGAGCACAAGAAAAGATGATGACATTCCTCCTGCCCCACGTGCTAAAGCCAACTGGTTTGAGCACAATCTTTAACAGTAGCTCTATTCAGGCAACATGCTGGCTTGTAGAGTAAAACACCCAAACCACCCAAACTACAATGAGCAGCTCCTACCCTTCCATAACTTCAGTAGAGATCTGGTCTCCATGGATACAATGTGATGCTCACCTGAGTGGGGAAAAGTCTTGGACATGAAGGCTTCCTCAAGGTTTTATCTCCTTTGGAAGCTTTTGTGTATATACAGAGCTTCCTTGCTGCAAACAGTGGGGCTCAAATGAAACTACATTATGGTTTAGGATGCTACGAATTATTGGGCCATTGCTGGGTTCCTAAGAATTTCTTATGCTCAGAACGCTTTTTAAATGCATCATGCCAAATTAGAATGTAAATGAAAGGTAGACGCTACCCAATCATTAAAAAAAAAAGTTGGCCTCAAATATTGCTAATAGTTAGCAATTGCTAACTATGAAAATCATTTTAATAAACTTCTTGTTAATTATAAAATTGTAGCCATTCTGAGTTGGAAGGGCTCTTTGAAATGACTGAGTTTAACTCTTTGCTCCCTGCAGGAATCCAAATTAAAACATCCCAGATAGATGGCTATTTAGCTTCTGTTTGAACTCATCCAATGAAGGGGAAACCAGCATGTCTTTGGGTAGCTGGCTCTACTGCTGAACTATTCTTAGGGAGGTTCCCCCCCCCACCTATAATTCCAATGAAATCTGTCTTGTGTAGACTCAGAATTTTCAGCAGTGGTTATGTTAACTGGGGAATTTTGGAAGTCACAACATCCAACCAATCTGGAAGTTTCCACGATGGAGAAATACTATTCTATGTGGTCCTTTCTAGTACTTGATGATGCTATCATATCCTCCATGTGTTTTCTGTTCTCCAGGCTCAGTTTACCCAGCTCTTTCCATCTTTATTGATGAAAATATTTATTTTTTCTACAGATATTTTTTTCTGTGCTTTGAATTTTACACTTCATTTTTTTCCCTGTAGAACCACAATTGAGTGTCCTTCAGTATCCTCCCAAATAGGCACTGACTTTGCAAATGCACCCTTTAAGGAGGGGCGCCATCTTAAATACCACCTCCTGAGACAGGAATCCAGATGTTCCCTAGGAAGGTATAGCTGCTATCACCTCTTTGCTGTTCAACCTCCTTCCCCCAAGTGATGTCATGTGAAAGGCCTGTCTTCTACTTACAGCAAAGAGGCGAAGGACGTTGGCCACCATAATAGAGACAGAGCTGGCAGAGGCCCCAATGACAGCCACCACACGCTCTGGTTTGGCAATGATGGGTGGCTCCCCACTGGAGCAGCGCACATCGGAAGTGTCCTTCTGAATCAGTGCCTGGACAAAAGTCAATGATTGTTCCAAGGCATAGGTGTCACGAGAGCAGGTATCCAGGATACGGGCCCCCAAAGTTATGTTGGGAAGCAGATCAGGGTCACTGTTGATCTGATCCAGAGCATAAAGCATGGCCTCCATCCGATGGATCCCCTTTTCCTTCTTCACCTCCCCACAAGGTACTCCAGCTGGGCCACGGGAATGCACAGGGAACAGGCCTCCGAGAGTGATGTCTCCTTCTATCTTGATTGAATGTGGCTGGGTGGCTGCTTGGCTATGTACCCAGCCTGGGCCAGATCCTAAGGCCCACAGTGACCAGAACCAAAACAGAGGGAAGTTAGTAGACTCCATGATGGCTTGCTGTCTTTTTGTGATCTTGGGATGGCTACAGCCTACAAACAGAAGAAGGCAAACATAGAATGGAGCTGGGTTCGAGTCTCATTCCAGCACCCACTAAGATTTGCTATTCTGAGACAGATTAAAAGTTAAACAGTGCTCTTTCCCTCCTGGATATTTCATTTAAAATCATTGACAGATGCATGCCCAGGAAAGGTTTTCTGTTTAAAATGAGGATATACAAAAGTTCTTCCTTTAGAAGCACTTATGGTCTACTCCACTATTTTTGGGAAATGTAGTTGTGTACAAGCCAAAGTAATATATAAATAAATCAAAATCCAAGTGTGAATAAGGCTTTGTTCAAAAACTGACACTCAAACAATCCAGCAAAACTCACAGTGCATCAAATTCACCTATAGTTTTGTCTCAGAGCACCTGAACATTTTTGCCTCCTAGGCCACAGCAAGCAAGCCAGAAGTTCAGGTAGAATTTGATCATGATAGAATCGTTTCCTTGCTCAGCTGTAACCTCTGGACGCCTAATTTTTCTTCGCCAAAAATCAGTTTTCTGTCATTTGTTCCTCTTTAGACAGTGCAAACAATGTGAAAACAATACGGTTGGCCAATTTTGCTAGGTTTAATTGCATTTCCTGAGCTGGGGGGAAAAAATTCCCTTGTGCTGGAGTTCTCACTGTATCAGTGGTGGGTTGCTACCGGATCGGACCAGTTCGCGTGAGCCTGTAGGAAGTTAGCACCCACCCCTCTCCTAGAAAAATGAAATATCATAGGAAATATTAAAAAGGCAGAATATTATATAGAATATCCCTGGAGAAACATGTTCTTAGGCAGAAAATAGACTCACTCTTAGTAGCCCCCACCTTTGTCAATGGACCATTAAGACCAGAGCAAACTCACTCATCCCCCCACCTTTGTCAATGGGCAGTCTATTCTACATAACAAAGATAGGATTTAGCCCTCTGCCCATTTCACTACATGGCACCTGGGAAGATTGCATCAGCCAGCACTCACACTAGCTTGGTATTCAGGACAGCCTACAGAGTTGCCCCCTGGGAGTTTGACAGCCAATGGGATACATTTCTGTACAGGAGCAGGAAACTAAGAGGTGGCGCCCAACCGACCATGTGGTCATGCTGTCCACCATTAAACCATCTTCCCAAGCAACTTCCATGAATCCAGTGTCTTTTTCCCCACTTGGAACCGAAGCCAGAAGGATACTACTTCCAACAAGCCGGTGGCGGAAATTTGGCCCCGTTCGCCGAACCGGTAGTGATGGCCGGCTTGCCATGCCCCTGAACCGGTTCCCCCGTCGCCGCTGCTTGAAAGCGGCTGGCAACAAACCCTCTGCGCATGCGCAAAGGCCTCTGCGCATGCACAGAGGGTCAGTACTCGGATGTAATGCGACGCACGCACTTCCGAACCGGTAGGGAAGGTAAGAGAAACCCACCACTGCAATGTATGATAAGCTTCCCTAAGGGGACCCTAGGAACTGTGAGGGGAGCTGTATGATCAGGTTCAGGACTTCTGGCTATTGAAAATGGAGCTGCTGATCAGGTTCTCCTGACATTGGAGGCAGTGATAAATCCCAAAGCATTTTCCCCTAAGAGTAAAACTGCCACAATAAATCTAAAACTTACTTTCCTTTTAGACCCCAAAATCCTTCTGCAGCTTCTGCACTCAGCTCATAATACCTCTAACCTTGCTTTTTCACCTGCTAGGGATGGTTTCTTTACCTTTTGAGGAGGGGTGACCATGTTTTGGTGACTAAAAACCCATTGTTGTGCAAGATCAGTTACACGCCACAACCAGGTGAGGTTTTTCTGCTCATCCTGGGTTTACTGGACAGTTCTCTTTGTAGGGAAAAATATAATTCCTTTCCTTTCCTTCTTTCCTTTCCTCCTTTCCTTTCCTTTCCTTTCCTTTCCTTTCCTTTCCTTTCCTTTCCTTTCCTTTCCTTTCCTTTCCTTTCCTTTCCTTTCCTTTCCTTTCCTTTCCTTCTTTCCTTTCCTTTCCTTCTTTCCTTTCCTTTCTTTTTTTCTTTTTTTTTCTTTTTTTTTCTGTTCTTTCCTTTTTTTCTCCCCACCCCCCTTCCTTTCAGTTCTTTCCGTTCTTGATGGTCCACATGCATGCATTTCATTTCATTCATTTTATGAATACATTTACATTATGCATATTTGAACATTTGTAATCTTCATCGTAAACAGCCATGAAGGAAGGCTTTCATTATAACCTCAAGAATCACGCAGTTCAAAAAATAAAGCTGTTTTTTGCACTCATACAATTAACCTCATTAATACTGTCTCCTTAGACTAAGGATTCACCTGTTGAGATGTTTGTATTATGAGAAGGATTTTTTCCTCTCTTTGTCTAAAATCTCTACAATCTTACGATATGTATAATATTGGGTTAATATATCAATCATCATGGAAGAAATTGTGTTGAGAAGCAACCTGTCAAATGAGCTATGAATTTTTGCCTTCTCCTTTTACATTCTTCTAAGCAGCCACATGGACACCAGGGAGTAAGAATGGTTGCTTGCCCATGTCAGGCATGTGTCAAATTGGGGAGTTAGGGCCAGGAGTTTTGAACACAAACATCAGCTGGGAGCAAGAGAGAGAGAGAGAAAGCAAGAAAGATTTCGGAAATATGGCCTAGTACCCTCCAGATAGTTGCTAGGCTAGACATCTCAATGCAGCCAAGGGACTTTGAGTTGGAGAAGGCCGTGATATCTGAATGGTGACTCATTTTCTGAAAGTGAGGATGTTGAAACAGTGAGGGAGAGTAGGGAGGAGACACTTGGGCTGATCATGCAGGAATATGTGTGAGTGAATGTCAAGCAAAGAAAATGAAGCTTCCCCCCCTCCCCACCTTCTGATTGTGTGACTTTGTGCTGGTGCAGATGGCTTGAGGGAGAAAGGCAGCTTAGAAATATGAAATATAAATAAATAAATAAATAAATTTGACTAAGCCACATTCAGGGAGCAACAGGATATCAGCTTTCAAGAAAGCATGACAAGGCAGGGATGAGAGAAATTACAGGTAGTCCTCGACTTACAACGGTTCATTTAATGACCGTTCAAAGTTACAGCGGCACTGAAAAAAGTGAGTTATCACCATTTTTCAGACTTACGACCGTTGCAGCATCTCCATGGTCACATGATCAAAAGTCAGACACTTGGCAACTGGCTCATATTTATGACAGTTGCCGTGTCCCGGGGTCATGGGATCCCCTTTTGCGACCTTCTGACAAGCAAAGTCAATGGGGAAGTCATTCATTTAAGAACCATGTGACTAACTTAACAACTGCAGTGATTCACTTAACAACTGTGACAAGAAAAGTCGTAAAATGGGACAAAACTCACTTAACAACTGTCTCGCTTAGCAACAGAAACGTTGGGCTCAATTGTGGTAGTAAGTCAAGGACTCCCTGTAATGTGGTTTGGTTTAAAAACATATTCTTAAAATAATATACCAATAGATGCATTTGGAGATGCATGAATTTCAAAGGAAGGAAGGAAGGAAGGAAGGAAGGAAGGAAGGAAGGAAGGAAGGAAGGAAGGAAGGAAGGAAGGAAGGAAGGAAGGAAGGAAGGAAGGAAGGAATGAACGAAGGAAGGAAGGATATTCTACACAAAATGCACATTGTAATGAAAATATTGCACACAAAAACATTTTAACTAAGGGAAACTGCTAGCAAAACTGTCCGAATTGTTCTAGATTGCAGGCAAGAAGAAACAGGCATAGGCAGCTCAATGGAAACTTCAAAGAAAATTTCTGAGAGAAAACAAAACTAATGGATGCTTCTTTCTCTGTGTTAAGTCCCTCTGAACAAAGTCAGGCTCTTTTGGAGCAGAGCTAAATAGTGAGACAAAAGAAGCCTGAAGTGTAGAGGCACAAGGAGGGGAGAAAATGTCTTGCCTCATCAGGGCTTTTATGCTATAAAATCACATTCCGTTGATGGCAACAGGTTCACAAGATCTCTCTGGGAAAGTGTTATCCTTCCACAGACACTCTTTTATTTCTGGAGCATTCAAAGGACATGATTTTGGAAAATGCCGTGTTTTTTCTCAGTTGGAGCCTATTCCCTGTCCAAGGAATATTACGTGGATTTCAGTTTTACAACTGCACGTATTGCATATGTTTCTCACGAAACTCCTTCCACATCCTATTACTGAGTAATTATTTTTATTTTATTTCTATGGAGTCTGCACTGGGAGAATTAATGGAGCTCTCTCTGTGTGTGAGAGCGATGGTATGCGTGCATGGTTTTAGTGATGAACTGCAAAATAATTTCCTATAGTACATTATTTCTCTCTGAAAAGAACCCCCCCCCTCATGGTCTTAATCGGAAGTCCATTCTTCCATCTGCTACTGCAGATGGAATAACTTTACACTTTTGGTATTGCAAAGTTATTTAAGGACATTGTGTGCCAAGAGTTAGGATGCTAGACACCGGGAGCACTTCCATACTGGTGTTTTGACTCCCAAATCTCTTCAAAAGCAATTTGAAAGAGGCTGTAATCATTTTCCCTGCCACCAACCTCTGAAGCAGGGGTCCCCAAACCCCAGTCTGTGAACTGGCACCAGACCGTGGCATGCCAGAAACCGGGCCACACAAACAAGCGAAGCCCCATCCGCGGGGGCATGCACCCTGTGTGGTCCACGGAAAAACCTCTGTCCATGGAACAAGTCCCTGGTGCCCAAAAGATTGGGGGCCGCTGCTTCTAAGAAATAAGAATGGGCTGGAATGATCACTTTTCCTCAGGTAAAAATTGTATCAATCTATATTTTTTATTAATGTTGATCTGTAACCTCAAAAATATTCACAGGTGCAATCAGGGCTGCCACGACTTACAATTGTAATTCCACTCCATTATGGTTATAAATTGAGGACTACCTATATACATACTCTGTGTGCCCAGTTATACATCCTGCAACTCTTCAAAACAGTATTGAAACACTACATTTTATACAATAGCAAAACACCACCACAAGGTGTGGTACTAGTTATCAGTTTGGCTGGCTTCAAAAAAAAAAAAATTGGGCCAGTTAATGGAGGTCATGGGGATCAATGGCTGTTAGGTTTTATGGCATGGGAGTGCCTCTGACAATGGACTTCCTTGTTCCATTGGTTGCTACTCTGAGGACAGACTGCTGAACTAGATGGGCCAAGGGTTCAATCCAGCAGAGGATGCTTATGTGCTTGCAGTATGTTCTTTTAAAGTTCCAAGACACATATAGATGAGAGGTTGAGCAACTGGCCCTGTGGTGCAGCCAGAACAATCTGGAGCTGGACATACTTAAAACTGTATAGAGATGAGAGTGGATTGTAGGAGGAGCGCTCCTATTCTACCATGTCTTTATTATATTTGACAGCACAGTAGCAGTAGTAGAATCTTTCAAGTTTTGGGGTTCTATAATCTCCCAGGATTTGAAATGGACACCTAACATTAGAACCATCATTAAAATGGCACAACAAAAGAATGTTCTTCCTGCATCAACTTAAGTTCAGACTGGCCCAGGAGCTGTTGATACTGTTCTACCGAGGAATTATGAATCTGTCATTTGTACTTCTATAACTGTCTGGTTTGGTACAGCAACTAAACAGGACAGGTACAGACTCCAATGGATAGTTAGGACTGCAGAAATAACACTTGCTACCAGCCTGTCTTCCATAGAAGACCTATACATTGCGCGGGTCAGAAGGAGAGCTGAGAAAATAACTACAGACTCCTCACATCCTAAACTGTTTCAACTCCTCCCCTCAGGACGCCGCTATAGGGCATTATATGCCAAAACAGCTAGACACAGAAACAGTTTTTTCCCTCATGCCATCATTCTGCTGAACACCTAATCCTCACAGTACTGTCTTATATCTAAATATATTCACCCATGTTGTATGGCTGTATTATTATTATACTACAGTATTACGCTGCTGCACCAAGGCAAATTCGTTGTGTGTCTAAACACACTTGGCCAATAAAGCTATCCTATCCTAGCCTAGCCTAGCCTAGCCTAGCCTAGCCTATTATTATTATTACACTGTTACTTTGCATGTACATTGAGAGCTTCTCCGGAGACAAATTCCTTATGTATCTAATCACACTTGGCCAATAAAGCTGTTCTGTTCTGTTCTGTTCTGTTTATCGTATCGTATCGTATCTCTATTCTTCTATTCTATTCTATTCTATTCTATTCTATTCTATTCTATTCTATTCTATTCTATTCTATTCTATTCTATTCTATTCTATTCTATTCTATTCTATTCTTCTTTCATTTCATTTCATTTCATTTCATTTCCACCTTCTTCAGGAGCACAGAAATAGTTTTCATAGTGAAGAAATTCAAATTTTCTATTATGTTTTTCTACTATGGCAAAAGCCTCCTTCCTTGTAATCAGTTCTTTATTATCAATTGGTTAAAGATGGCCATTGTACTGCACACTTAACTACACATTTACATTTTATAACTGGAGACATTTCTCTTAAACAACAGAGCAGTGCAGTTTTTGCTATGTATTATGATCTGGATCATATCTATTATTAATTCTCTGTATAAGGTTGTACATTGTAAATATCATACTTGCTTTCACTCTTATTATTTAATTTTTCATTACTATTAATGCATAATCCTCTTTGATTTTAATAACCAACTTGGATTTTAACTACAACCAGCCAAATTGCTCTAGGATGACTACATTCAGTTTGGAATAATTTGGCCTTCCCAAGTTGTAATATTTCTCCTTCACAAAAATCTTTCTTTGGGGGCATAATGAAAATTCAGAGACTATAAGGTAGGAAAAATACCACAAAATACCTCCCTCTCCCTCTCTCTCATCTTCCACATAGCTTTGTTAACCAAAGAAGCCAATTAGCCTTTCCACCTCTGCTTCAGATAGCTTGTCTCTTCTTCAAAAGTAAGCACAAGTATAGAACAAACTAAACTATTGCCAAGTCACAGTTGATGCAACTGTGTTGCCATTTTCATACCCATACACACTGAATACAATATATTAACATCTGCTGCAAAACTGCCTGTGCTGGCTTATCAAGGGTTTAGCCTAGAATTAAGAACTGTCTCTTTAAGACATAGCATTCTGGGGAATGTAGTCCATGCCATGTAGTCCATGGCATGTGATCATAACTGTGTACTCTTATTGGTCATTGAAGTATGCCTGGGGGGCGGGAGTAAAGGAAGTCACTTTCAAGCTAGCTACCGGGAAAAGCATGCCTCAAGGAGATGGGAGCGTTAATCCTTTTTTACAATATTCGTGATGGTTCCAGATTATGACTGTAGATTCAGAAGAACTTCTACATAACCGTGAGTG
>QLTV01000400.1:32901-45953 GCA_003457575.1 Thermophis baileyi
ACCCCACGTCAACCCGGCCCCACGCCGGTAGCAGTGTCTCAAAACAGTCTTCCCGCCATAACAAAAGCTCCAGGACCTCAAGAGCAGAGAGTCTAGCCAGCAAAGCTGCAGAGGCACAAGTCGAAGCTGAAGTGGCCAAGGTAGCTTTACAGCTGGCGAAGGAAGTACAAGTACAAAGGGAAGAAATAGCCAGACAAAAGGCCAAACAAGAAGAAGAGATGGCCAGACGAAAGGCCAAACAAGAGGAAGAAATGGCAAAGGCTCAAGCCAAACTCAACTACCTGCAGAGCGAAAAGGAAGCCAAACTTACAATGGCAAGAGCCGCAGCCTTACAGGCGACAGTTCAAGGCACCACATCCAAATTCAATCCCTTACAGTTGACAGAGGAGCATCCAAGCAGCCGCGTCAGGGCCTACGTAGACGATCAGATCTCATTACGGCAGGGACAAAACAGGGAATCTCATCAACCAAGCACACATTTCACGTTCTGCACTACGAGATTCCACCCTAGGAATTAGACAACCTACCCTGACTAACCAAGACACAAAGGGTACTTGGGGTGAACACTCAACAACAGTAAAGGACCCCCTGCCGGCAGGTTCACAACCACTCACGAAGTCTAACCTCAACGCAGCAGCTGACGCATTCCTGCCAAACCTACAGAGCACCTCGAATGAGGTCACACATTCAAATGGTCAGCCTACCAAGCAACAAGTACATCAGACACCGCCTCTGTCATGGGAACACGAGAACACTGCCTTTGAACTTGTGCCTGCCACAGCCAGTTTCTGCTTCCAGTCAGGAGTTCTGTTATTGTCATTATTGTTACTTCTGATGAGGAAGAGCTATAGAGGAATGCCAGAACTGCCAGGAAGGCAGTTCTACCCAAGCAAACTTCCCCAGGCCTTTGACATCCAACGAGTTGTCCTAATCCTCCCATCTCCTCTGATCAATGCAACCAATGGGTCTTCTGGCTGGAGGTAAAAGAAGGGTACTCTGCTACCTTTGGAAAATATTCGATCGAGGAAGATTGTGCTAGAGGAAGCCTGTGGTTTAAAAATGTTCCTGGTCTTCAGGTTATATACTTGGATATACACAACAGCTGACTTTTCCCTTCTGTGTTGTCATGCGTTCTATGGCTGACTCTTATTTTTATTTATTTTTTATTTATTTATTTATTTTGTCAATCTCGTATTAGATAATACATATATGTATATACATAATTTGAATACATGAAATGAATAAAAGTAAAAGGGAACATTAGGACAGGGACAGTAGGCACGCTGGTGCACTTATGCACGCCCCTTACAGACCTCTTAGGAATGGGGTGAGGTCAACAGTAGACAGTCTAAGGTTAAAATTTTGGGGGTTTGGGGATGAAACCACAGAGTCAGGTAGTGTATTTCAGGCATTGACCACTCTGTTGCTGAAGTCGTATTTTCTGCAATCGAGTTTGGAGCGGTTCACTTTGAGTTTGTATCTATTGTGTGCTCGTGTATTGTTGTGGTTCAAACTGAAGTAGTCATTGACAGGTAGGACATTGTAGCGGATAATTTTATGAACTACGCTTAGGTCATACAGAAGGCGGCGTAGTTCTAAATTGTCCAAGCCCAGAATTTCAAGTCTGGTGGCATAAGGTATTCTGTTGCGAGCAGAGGAGTGGAGGACTCTTCTCGTGAAATATCTCTGGACACGTTCAATTGTATTAATGTCCGATAAGCAGTGTGGGTTCCAGACAGATGAGCTGTATTCGAGAATTGGTTTGTTTTGTATGCTCTGGTTAGTAGTGTAATATTACTGGAGAAGAGGCTATGCAAGATTAGGTTTACAACTCTTAATGCCTTTTTGGCGATGTTGTTATAGTGGGCTTTGGCACTTAGATCATTAGATATGAGTACTCCAAGGTCCTTGACAGAGTGAGGGTCATCTACAAGGTCGTGTCCACTCAGCTTGTATTTTGTGTTCTGATTCTTTTTGCCAATGTGTGAAACAGAGCATTTGTTGGTTGAGATTTGGAGTTGCCAATTGTTTGACCATTCTGACAGAGAGTCAAGGTCTTTTTGAAGGGTAGCAGTATTGTCGGTGGTGTTAAATAGTTTTACATCATTGGCAAAGAGGACACAGTTGCTTATAATATGATTGCAAAAGGTCATTTATGTAGAGTATAGTGTTGGTCCTAGAATGCTGCCTTGGGGGACACCGCTGTTAACAGGTACAGGATTTGATAGGGCGCTCCCTATTTTGACCACTTGTTGTCTGTTTGACAGGAACGCAGTTATCCAATTATGTAGACTCTCATATGGTTCAGCTTCCTTTCTGGTAACTATCCCTCCCTACCATTCTCCAGTGATCCAGCTGACTTGATCCTATAGCTGGAGCCTGTAGAGGAGAAGTCTGGAGCTTATCCTGGACATGCTGGGACTCCATCTGGCTCTTCTCTAAAGTGCCCGTTTGGAGCTTCCACTGCTGATGTCTGCAGTAATTGTCCTCTGCCCGTCTTTTCAGAATGCAAAGGGATAACAGAATTTTAAAAAAGGGGGGATTCAAGTACCCTCAAAGGAGGAATGTTACAGAGATATCACGGGAATTCAAAGCTAAAGGAGAAGATTTTTTTTTTCTTGCTTCCAGAGCTTTTTGCAACAGTTTAGGAAGGAGGCAATGGAAATGGGACCAGTGTTCAGACAGCTATGACCTAAGCATCCAATGTAAGGACGGTGGGATTAGGAGGGTGTTTGCCTCGAACAACAAGATGTTTTGTGCTGGCTTGGATTCTCAGGAACCGCCTACCTCTTATCTCTAAGGCTAACTAAGAATTAGACATTTAATTTTGCTTGGTTTTTTTTTTAAAAGAAGATTGGATTTTGTATATGAAAAATATAGATGAGGTTTGAAGCAGGCATCAAGCGTGGTCTTCTCTATTGCTATCTTTCTCCTGCCAATCAACTTGATTACAACCTCAGAACAGGATCAAAGAGTAATTACTTTGCTTCAAATGATAAGTAAGACAAGAAATATACAAGTTTCGGGAAATCACACACACACAAAATCAAAGTACAGTACATTAATATACCATCTTAATTTCTCCCTTCCTTCACTTCCTGTTGCTTCCATGCACCAAGTCCTGTATCTGCCAGACTGCCAGACAGAATTTTGCTACTTGTCATGTGATTTGGTTGGCAAGTCAATAGCTTACATACAAATTATCCAGAACGCCAGGATATTTTTTTATCTTAAGGGAGGGGGCTCAAATGATGGAAGGTTCATAGCAATACTGGAAGCAGCAGCATCTAGCTGACTTTGATTGATCCCCCAAAAGCTAAGCATAAGCAAGGTCACTCCATGGATCAGAGACCACGAGGAGATCACAGGGTTGTAGGCTAGCTTGGGAAGTTGGGAGGATCTTTTGGAAGAAGGGAATGGCAGATTGCGTTAATATTGTTGCCCAAGAAGTTCTCAATTAAAAGGACTCTTCATGGGGCATCTCAGTGAAAAGCACACAAGTCCTGGGTTATAGAGCAGATGGAAGGTATTAGTCGAAATAGAAGAGATGAAGGCTTTGGGCCAGAAAAAATGACTTCAGATGCTTAGGAATGAGGAGCAGGAGCAAAAAAGATAGAAAGGGGGAGTTGGAGAAAGATAAAGTCAAGAATACATTCCTGAGGGTTTTGATGCAGTGAAAGTAATTTATTTTCCTCTGCGACCCACCCTGGGCATACATAATATAGCTGGTGAAAGTGCTAAAGTCAAGGCTGCTGCGTACATTGGGCAGTTCAGAAGGGAGGGTATCTGATGAGAACAGGCTGGGAGGGCAGGGGTAGATGTCAAGGAGAGGACCCCTCTCCCTTCCAAGGAGGATTAAGAGGAGAAACAGCTGGTTATGCAAGCAGGATGGATGTGGAGGGACACTGTTTTTTCACTGACTGGCTCTCTTTTGGCTTATAAGAAACCGCTTTGTACAGAGTCAGACCATGGTCCTAACCGTCTTCCCCAGCCTTTCCCAATCTAGCATCCACCAGACTTCTTGAGATAATAGCAGCGCTATAGAGCATGATTACGTATAGTTAACTTAGCTTCAGTTTACTCAATTAATTCAATGTTGTTGGTGTGTATGATATATAGAATCCCATATTAATTAGCTGAACTGAGTCCACAGAACACGGCAAAGCTAAAATGTGGCTGGCGAGTTTTCTAGTACAAGGTCCTATGTAGTGATGCACACAAATTCATTGACCTGCGAATGGAACATTCTGGAAAACTTCAGAATTCCATTTCCTTCTGCACTGGGCTGAGTTTCCTCCCACGCTTTGCTGTTCAGGAGATTCAGCTGTTTGCAAAGGTAAATCCTTTAAACTGGAAGTGGTTCATACTTTTCTGGATGTGCCAGTTCTGAAATGTATTTGTTTCCTTTAGAGCATCGTATGCAGAGGTGGGTTTCAGCAGGTTCTGACCAGTTCTGGAGAACCGGTAGTGGAAATTTTGAGTAGTTCGGAGAACCGGTAAATATCACCTCTGACTGGCCCCGCCCCCATCTATTCTCTGCCTCCCGAGTCCCAGCTGATCGGGAGGGAATGGGGATTTTGCAATATCCTTCCCTTGCCACGCCCACCAAGCCATGTCACGCCCACCAAGCCACGCCCACAGAACCGGTAGTAAAAAAATTTGAAACCCACCACTGATCGTGTGTGAAACACCTCAACCTGTTTCTAGTTAGGAGGATTTACTTCTGGAAACCACTCCCCCAGAATGGCATATTCCAGAGGGATACCGTAATGAAATGTATGCATGATCTTGAGGGAGGAAGGAAGGAGATGCTGCCTAGGGAATTATCAAACAAGAGACTCGGTCGGTCGCTTAACAGTCAGAGAAAGAAACGTAAGAAGGACCCGTCCTAATTAATCAGATGGTTAAAAGTGGCAGTGGGAAGTTTGTACCTTCAAGCTTGCAAGATTTTGTTAATGTAACCTTACTATCAAGTAGTCTCAAAAGTGCTTTTTCAAAAGGCAACTGGGCTGTTTTTTCCTTGAGGAAGAAGAACAAAATGTTTCATTTCTCATCCAAGAAACTTCATCAGTTGTGATGGGGTGGGTGTGTGGAGGGATGGAGGATACGTAGTGACAGTTGAGACTGGGTGGTGGGGGGATGGTACCCAATATTCTGACCAGATACGGTAAAATAGATTTCGCTCATCTTGTCACATTTCCTATCTGGTTTACCAGGAATGGTTGACAGATAAAGAATGGATCTAGACTTTTCTGGAATGTTCTAACATTCTGGAATGTTCTAGTAATCTGCACATCTCTAATGCTTTGCTATGCAATCTGAACCCTGCACAGTCTGGGAGTTATAATCCTAACATGTATGAACAGAACCAAGTCAGGAGGGCTAGTCTAGGTTGACTGAAAGAAGGGTTTTGTTTCATTTTTTTAAAGGAAGGACATTACCGGGAGAAGCCAGAAATTGAACTGGGACCTGCTTCATGCAGGACACTGAACCACCTATGGTGCTTCCTCTCTTACTGCTTCCTATTCTGACTGTCTGCTGGCCTGGAATTTTGTTCTGTTGATTCAAAGTTGAAATGGTAATATGTTTTTTTATCCCCCTGGCATGTTGAAGTTTTCCTGTGCAGAATCTCTTTGGATTCCTGAGTCTTTTACAAACAGTGACTGAGGTTGTAAAAAGTCTGGCTGATAGAATAAGGTTGAATTCAGATGACAACGGATGGCATGAAAGTAAAAATATCAAAACTACACAGAAAATATATCACCTGTTTTCTCAGGTTTGAGCAACATAGTTCCTATGGGTGTCAATATGTCCAAATTATCCTTTTTCTTAGCTCTTGCTATCCTCTTCTTCCTCTTCCTCCTCTTCTCCTCCTCCTCTCCTCCTCCTCCTCTTCCTCCCCCTCCTCTTCTTCCCCTTCCTTCTCCTCCTCCTTTCTCTCCTCCTATCCTCCTCCTCCTCCTCTTCCTCCTCTTCCCCCTCCTCCCTTTCCTCCTCCCTCTTCCTCATCTTCCTCTTCCTCCTCCTCTCCTCCTACCATCATTCCATCTTCACCTTTGTTTCAAGAATATCACTGGGCTTCATATATAAGTTTTGCTAGAAAATAAAACTAATAAGTTACTGTAATCAAATGGCTCGTTTAGAAATTTGCCCACTTGTCTGCTCCCCAGAGAATCAAAACTAGGGTAGAAGAGTGCATCCTGCGGTGCTAGAGGGGATGGGGGCGCAAACATATTAGCTTGCTTTCTGGTATGTAGGTGTTTTAGGATTGCCCGACTGGAACTATTTTCTAGGAACTAATAATTCCTGACGTGCCCACCAGTATCCTCCAGTTGCTTATCCCTGTTAAGATTCCTCAGCCTTGAGATGTTTGTTACCTAGAGATCATCTAGGTAAGGAGGAGGTTGAAAGACAGGTCAAACTCTGAGAATTACTTGGGTCCCTGTGAAAGGTCATTTTCACTATTAGATTTCAAGGAAATATATATTTGCAAACTATATTCATGTCGTACTATGAAAAGCAAAGCTCACAGGCTGAGGTCTTGTTAACCTATCGAGTTCTTTAACCTTGGTCAAAACTAAGCCTCAGGCTTAGTTAATGCAAACATTCCTGGGTGGCCGCCACAGAGATGACCATCTTGCTACGGAGATGGAGCTCAGCTCTTGATTTCTTCCAATCACATAACATTATTTTCTAAAGAGGTCGCCCTTTTTAAGCTGATGGGCTCACTCAGCTTCTCCCAACCTGGTCCAGATGTTTGAGGGGGGAAAAAACACGAATGTTCCTTCCCTGGTACCAACTGGTCCATTTGGAACCCGCAATGGGTGCCTTTATAGCAAGAGATCTTTCCCCCTCAGCTTACCCATCTGCAAAATGGGTGAACGGTTTCACCTCCGCATTCCCCTTTGCCCCGACAACTAGTTCAGCAGACAAAGACCAATTGGGAGGGGGACTCGCATCTGGCGGTTACCCTTGTGGAGAGCCGGGCTTTCGCTCCAAAGGGGATGGATCCAATCTTGGGGAAAGCCAGACAAAGGCATTTCTTCTCCCAGTAACGTCTCGGGGGTGTGTGTGCCAAGAGCAGGCCAGGAGCACCGGCAGAGTGGGCTGCTCCTCATGGGACAGCCCGGGCTGCTTCCCTTCGTCCTACCTCGCCCCACAGACCCGCTTCCCCGCCGGCCGCTTCTTCTTAAGGGGAGCCTTATAAAAATCTAGGGCTGGGCTGGGCTGGGCTGGGCTGGGGGCGGAGGGTCAGGCGCGTCCACTTTTGCGGGCTCTGCTTTCGCCTCTCAGACTTAGCCTGGAAAGCAAAATAACCGAGGACGCCCCTGAGCGGCAAGTCGAGAACGCTTTTCTCCTCCCGCGGGTTCTCTTCCAAGCGCGTCGGGACTGGGGGGGCCCTTCCGATCCGGTTTGAAGCCGAGTTGCGTGCCCGTTGCAAGCATCTCCTCCTCCCGTGAGCTCCGCTTCAACTTGCCTTCTTCCTTCGCTTTCCCTTAGTAGTAAGTCCGCGGGGAGTAAGCCCTCTGCAGATGCTCGGGGCAACTCTCTTCTCCTTGCCAGGAATAGCCGCCCCCACCCCGTCTTCTTCCCCCTCTTACCTGACGCCGGGGGCTCCTGCTGCCGCTGCCGAAGGCTCCCCTAGGGATCCCTGGGACTCGGGGGTCTCTCCGCCCGGCATCTCCGCCCGCTCCGGGAGAGGAGGCGACCGGGAGGACGGTTCGGCGGGCGCCCGAGGGAATTAGAGATGGCAGCGAAGCGACGGGCAAGGAAATCCGCTCGGAAAATCCTCGCGTTTTAATGCACCCGGCTTTGGAGAGGATTGGAGTGCAAATGGGAGGGGGAGGGAGGATAGAGACCCTCCCCCCCCCGCTATGCATTAAGGACGAGAGAGGGAGGAGGGAGGGAGAACGCGAGAGAAAGAGGAATGCTGCTCTTTTTCGTTCCCTTTAGCCTTTTCCAGTTGCCACCTCTCCCTCGCCATCCTCCCTCCCTCCCTAATCCCTCTCTCTCTCTCTTTCTCTGCACCCTCTCCCCCACTTTTCCTTCCTTTGGTCGCCCCAAAGATTCTCTGATTGGAAAATAGGTGTGTGCATGTCCACACAAGCGCGCGCCTCCACACATACACACACCCCCGCGCGCGCGCGCGCGCCAGCCAATGCACCTTCTCCAAGACCCCTGGGATTTGCCCGGATTTTCGCCAAGCGACCCAGATGTTCAAAAAACTAACTCTACATCCTGCAGGACCACGATAGCCTAGCACTCTCCAAATCACCGTTTTTGATAAAAGGCTGTTAAAGGTCATGGTCGGGATGCAACAATTCAACAGCACTAATTTCTGCTGTATCTAACCCCTCCCCCTCCCCAAAATGATGCAGCCTTCAAGACATTCCGCGGAAATCTTAGCAGCAGGTTGTTTGGAGGTTCAGTGTGGACAGCAAGCCAAGCCACAGTTCATATTGATTGCCGGTCTGTACAGAGCCTGAGCCCCAGAATCCCCCCCCCAAAAAAAGCCTTGGAGGCAGCTCCTAGAGCACTTCTAAATATTGCCACCAGTTATCCCATCAAATGCATGAAGCATAGGGAATTATACTGATTGCACAGAATGAGTGTCATTCTATGCTGATTACTTCCAATTCTTTCTTTTTCCCCCCTCCTGGGCCTGCCCACTTCTTTATTCTGCTCCACTGGTTTTGAAGAGTGGTTCCTAGGATGTTACTCTAAAGTCAAGGGAAGCCTTTGTCCCTCTTCCCCCAAACAGGTGCTTTATTCCCCACCCTCCCCTGCTGACTGGAGAAGTCAAGGAGCCTTGGACAAGTACAAGTTCTTTCCAGTTTGCCAGTGTATATGGAAACGCCTGATTATGGGCACCAGAGATAGCTCATACAGCAGCTCTTATGACTGTTAGTTGTTGGTCACCCTATCGTTTAGTTCTTTGCTTAATACACCTTTAGAGCTGTGCAAGGATGCAGCTTTCAGGAGCTCCCGTTTTAACTAGAAGCTGTATATAGAAGTGTCTTCTTTAACTGTCTGGCTTTCTTACGTGCCAATTTCCCCACAATTGTCACATTGGGCATAATTTTAGCTGTTACCGCCAGTCTCCTCTTACTCACCTCTTCCTCAAACTTTAAATGAGTCAAAGGCTGTAACTTTTCCTTCCTGGAGGATTCCAAACCCCCTGCAGATTGTTTAAGTTGCTTTTCCCAACTTTGAAAAAGAGTCCCGAGTCCTTTATGAAGATCCGATAACAAACTATACACAAAGCCAATTTTTGTTATCCAGCAAGTTGAGGAGGGGATGTTCCTGGATTGGTTCTTTTGTGAAATTCTACAATGATTTTTTACCTTTTTTAAGGCAGCCATATGCTGGATCATGACATGGTTAAACTGCTCCTCCATCTTTCTCTCATTCTCTCCTTGAGTTACGTCATGCTGACACCAACTGTGTCCCTGTAAAATGAGAGTGCTTTACTCTTGTTGTTTATTCTCCAATCGGAAAGCCCCTTGTACAGTTCTTTGCCATGCATTCCTGTTTTACTAATCTGTGTAATTTGGTCATTTGCAAGTTTGACTGCTAGGCTGTCAATTCTAGTTATGCAAAAGTTCAGATTCAAGACAGCTTCTTGAAGAGTTCCAGAGTATGTGCTTCCTGGACTTTTATCCGTAATGAGATGGGCTGGCTTCTACCCTCTTGAGAAGTCTCCTTTGAGTTCTTTCCACACTTGCACTTAACAAACATTTCCCAGTAACATCTTTTTTTTTTCTATCTTGCCTCCATGATGATTCCTTCATTCACTGCAAACACAGGCTATGAATGAGACAATCTTCAGTTATCCTTAGCTGTATTGATGTTAAAGTATTTTCTCTCGTTCAATGGGCACTCAAGGTGTGCAAAGTCAATTAGCTTTTTTTTCTCCCTTTACCTTGGAGGGATGTCAGGTCACTGTTAGGATTAGGGATGGAGGCAAGAGAGGCAGGAAAGATGAGGAATAGGACAGCAAATGTCATGTTGATAGAGTTTTCTGCTGGGTCAAAGAAGGGTAGAAACCAGTGCAACACACCCATGGGAAAGGCTCCAAATACCCATCACCAGGTTCTCTCCTGTCTGTATGCTTTCCAATACTTGGCAACTTAGAAGTAAGAAGCTTGAAGGTGCACAACTGCCCTTCATTTGCCAGCATAGTTCATCATGTTGTGGAGATATTAGCATGTTTAGAATCTGGATCCACATAGAAGTGAGAGTTGTATGCATTGGAGTCAGCCTAGGAAAAGAGCAATGGATCAAAATCTAAATGCCACTACTGTATGGCCAGACCTTGATTAAGAGTAGCTACGAAGTTACCAAATGATGAGAAAAATCTTAAGAAATTTTCTCTGGTTGATAGAACATGGATTCATACAAATATATACCTACATATCTTTATATGCAGCTATTTCTACAGGACTTCAAAATTGCATGGTCCTCCTTTCTCATTTCATTCTTCTGACAACATCCTGGGATGTAGGTTAGCCAAAGAGGTATCTGACTGGTCCAGCAAGAAAGCTTCAGGGCTGAGTGAGAAAGATTTTTCCCAATATAGAAATATGAACAGTTCCTATTCTATTGGCCTTTTGCAGGGACCTGGCTCTTTCCCAAGACGTTGGAGGCATTGGGAACCTTAAATGGGAAGCTCCAACATAGCTGCATGTGTCTAATGGCTTGTGTTGAATGTCAGTGTGGTTTTAGTTTTAATGTAATTATTTATTTTTGTTGCCATCCAGAGTATTTCAGATAAATTCGAATCCCTAGTGCTGCGTAACGGAGTGAGCTCCCGTTACTTGCCCCAGCTTCTGCCAACCTAGCAGTTCGAAAGCACGTAAAAAATGCAAGTAGAAAAATAGGGACCACTTTGGTGGGAAGGTAACAGCGCTCCGTGCGCCTTCGGCGTTTAGTCATGCTGGCCACATGACCACGGAGACGTCTTTGGACAGTGCTGGCTCTTCGGCTTAGAAACGGAGATGAGCACTGCCCCCTAGAGTCGGGAACGACTAGTACGTATGTGCGAGGGGAACCTTTACCTTTTTTATATAAAAGAATAACTAACTAACTAACTAACTAACTAACTAACTAAATAACTAAATAAATAAATAAATAAATAAATAAAATAGGATAAATGCAATGCAATACAGTATAATAAAAAGACAACTTCACTGTCCTCATCTTCTGGATGTCGTGGTGGCGCAGTGGTTAGAATGCAGTATTGCAGGCTAATTCTTCCCACTGCCAGCAGTTTAATTCTCATCGGCTCAAGGTTGACTCAGCCTTCCATCCTTCCGAGGTCAGTAAAATGAGGACCCAGATTGTTGGGGGGCAATATGCTGACTCTGTAAATCACCTAGAGAGGGCTGTAAAGCACTGTGAAGCGGTACATAAGTCTAAGTGCTATTGCTATTGCTATATTTCCAGCCTGGAAATATGCCATAGGAATGGCTCAAGAACTTTTGCTATCCAGGGCAAAGAAGCTAACTTAAAACCCAAGATCTGATGCTTAAGATAGATTTCTATATCTGTCTAAGTTTGTGTAGTGTGCAATGAATAAAAAGAAGAGCAGAGGTTCTGGAAGAAATGAACTGCTGCCCAGTCTACAATCAAGAACTGGTCTCACATACAGCACCCTAAATCCTAAACCAAAGTTAAACCAACACTATTGCTCTGCTCACATAATATTCTGTGCCAAACAAATGGGTTCTATTTGTTATGACTTAAAGGGATAGCCTGGTTTTCACAGCATGTAAGGCAATAGCTAGTGGGCTCTCACAAAATGTTTTTCCACAAAGCCATGCTGAATCTCACTTTAAGACCCCTAATCTCTGTGCACGAGAGACTAAGAGGGGGAAACTGACTGGAACATAAGCTAATTTTATATTTTCTGGTGCTTTGCCTCTAGGTCAGGGGTTCTGGAAAATTTAGAAAGTTTGAAACGCCCTGGTCTAGGGTGTGATGCCATTGAAAGGCTGTTGGGGGAAAGTCTATTTACCTCAGCTTCAGTAATACATATCTGTCTGACAGGGATTGTTGTGAAACGAGGCTAAAAGAGGTCAGGCTTGTAAAGCAATGTAAATACAAGCGAAATACCGGTAGGGAAAATGGCCACTTTTCTGTAGTAAAAGTGAATTGGGCACAGGAAGACTGCCACATGCTGAATGGTTCTCGGGCTTCTGTCTTAGCTAAAGATCCATGTCCTCTGTGGGCAAAGCAGCTCCTTTAAGCATTTATGTATGGCCCCACCCTAAATCCTTCTTGGACCACTAGGCTGCACTTTTTGGTTGCCAAATGGAAGAGGCCACATCATGGCTCAAAAAGATTTTCCCCCCCTTCAAGGTGCATGTAACATTTTCATAGCATCACCCTGCCATCATTGAAGTGATGTAACCATCTCTATCTATTGGCCCTGATGGACTATGTGCCTACTTCTTTAAAAAGCTCTCAACCACCATAGCAGAACCTCTTAGCATAATCTATGAAATATCCTTCAGAACCAGCTCCTTGCCTAACTTATGGTCACTAGCCACGGTCATCCCTATCTTCAAAAAGGGTGACCACAGCCTAGTTGAAAATTACAGACCAATCTCATTATGTTGAGTCACTTGCAAAGTCATGGAATCAATCATAAACCAATCCATTACCCTCTACTTAGAGACAAACAACCTACTCTCTAACAAGCAGTTTGGATTCAGGAAAAAACTGTCCTGCAATCTGCAACTCTTACACTGAAAAAACATATGGACTTCACAAATCGATCAGGGTAAAACAATAGATGCAATTTATATAGATTTCTGTAAAGCCTTTGATTCAGTGGTGCACGACAAACTACTTCTAAAACTAAAATCTTATGGCATTTCCGGTTCCCTGCATAAGTGGATAGCTGCGTTCCTATCAAACAGGCAACAAGTAGTCAAAATAGGGAACGCCCTATCAAACCCTGCACCTGTTAACAGTGGTGTCCCCCAAGGTAGCGTTTTAGGACCCACACTCTTTATACTTTACATAAATGACCTTTGCGATCATATTAT
>QLTV01000400.1:46229-62770 GCA_003457575.1 Thermophis baileyi
AAACAAACCACCAAACTTCATAGGGAGCAATGAAACTCAGTTAAGTGTTTTGAAAAAGACCTTGACTATTTGTCAGAATGGTCAAACAAGTGGCAACTTCAATTCTCAACCAACAAATGCGCTTTCTTACACATTGGCAAAAAAAATCAGAACACAAAATACAAGCTGGGCGGGTACAACCTCGTAGACGACCCTCACTCTGTCAAGGACCTTGGAGTACTCATCTCTAATGACCTAAGTGCCAGAGCTCACTGTAACAGCATTGGAAAAAAGGCATTAAGAGTTGTTAACCTAATCTTGCATAGCTTATTCTCCGGTAATATTGAACTGCAAACTAGGGCATACAAAACGTTTGCTAGACCAATTCTTGAATACAGCTCATCTGTCTGGAACCCGCACTGCATATCAGACATTAACACAATCGAACGAGTCCAGAGATATTTCACGAGAAGAGTCCTCCACTCCTCTGCTCGCAAAGAATTCCTTATGCCACCAGACTTGAAATTTTGGGCTTAGACAACTTAGAACTTCACCGTCTTTGATCCGACCTAAGCGTAGTACATAAAATTATCTGCTACAATGTCCTACCTGTCAATGAGTACTTCAGCTTCAACCACAACAATACACGAGCACATAATAGATACAAACTTATGGTAAACCGCTCCACACGTGATTGCAGAAAATACGACTTCAGAGTTATCAATGCCTGGAATGCACTACCTGACACAGTGGTTTCTTCCCCAAACCCCCAAAACTTTAACCTTAGACTGTCTACTGTTGACCTCACCCCATTCCTAAGAGGTCTTTAAGGGGCGTGCATAAGCGCACCAGCGTGCCTACCATCCCTGTCCTAATATTCCCTTTTATTCGTATCCATTTCATGTATTCATAATCATGTTTATACTTATATCTGTTATCTAATACATGCTTGATGAAATAAATAAATAAAAATAAATAAAAAACATTGGCATAGCAGTGGTTGGATAACTCTAGAAGACCCTTTAAATCACTACTGGGGAAACAGCCAAAGATGCAATGCAACCAAGTGAGACATCAGAGGTGAGAATTCACCTTTCAAGCAAGTGCCTTGGGATGGTCTTTAGTAATACTGTATTGGAGCAAAAGATGCTCCTGGCAAGGGACATCTTCTGAGACATGGGAGCAGTCCTCTTGGGTCCACCCATAGAAGGCACGATGAGAGGGCAAAATAACTAGGGCTTGTCTTTGCCCATTCCCAACTTGAGTTACGTTAGGGATTGCCAGATGCTTTTTGGACATTGATCAGGGACATTAAACAAAAGAGGAATCAATAGCTATTCTCACTTAGAAGGGGTGGATGAAAATAGACAAGCATCTGCTCTCCCTGCTTTCCTCCCCGTAATTCTCATTGTTTTGAATCATTTGTCTTCTCCGTGTTGTTTTCCCTCTGTCCTTGGGAAGGTTGGTGCTTAAGGTGCCCAGGGCAAAGGAGCATCGATTAAGGAAAGATTGCTTTGGAACCTGTCCTTTGATTTCCTTTCTCTCTGGCCGGCAGCCTTTGCATTTTGCTCTCTGCTGTGAGATGACGAAGGTTGCCTGTTGGAGGCCAAGAAGCTGGCCTGTTTCAGGGAAGGAAAAATAGGAAAGGTGTCAGCAATTTATTGGTATGAATTGGAGTAGAGGAAACATACATGCTGGGCAAACAGGCTAATAGTCGTTCGGTTCAGTCTGCAGCCAGCTTCCATGTGATGGGCTTCCTCCTGATGTGCAGGGGAAAAAATGGGACACGACATTTTTAGCAGTGCTTAGTTCTTGAAAATGACAGGCTGGAAAAGGTTGTATTTGAAAGGAAGATGACAGTATTTTAACGCCAGTTAAAGTTAATAGTTCAAGCTAACTTTAAGCCAACAGAGGTAGCGGTTGGGGACAAAATAATGGAATTGTCAGAGCAACGATGTAGAAAAAGAAGGAAGCTTCGTCAGATGTAAGTGTAAGAAAAGCCCCTTCCCACAAAATCTCAGCTAATATTTGCCCAGCGTTCATTTCAAGACTTAAAAAGTTGGAATAACACTGCAGTATTTCTTAGGTAATGCAAAGTGCATTTCCTGCATTACTGGAACTAATATAATAATTGTTACAACCATGGATTATAGTCAATCCTCAGCTTGAAGATAAATCTGAACAGCATCAGAGTAGCAGTGGTGGTGGGCTATATGAAGAGGCAGCTTTCTCTCAGATGCTTTGTGGTACAACTCCCCTATTTGTATTAAGTACTGCTAAGCATCTTTTGAACATGAATGTACCATTCTTCGGGAAGAGTGGTGAGTTCATCTCCTTTTGAGCACAGGTTAAGCACTCTTCTAGAAGAGCACTGGACTTGTGTTTAGCTTCCTTTGAAAGAGGTTTAAGGCTAAACCCATATCGAAAAGGAGTTGATATTTGACTCCTTTTGATTGCTGCCATGCAAAACACTTCTATGAAGCCAGAGTGAGTTTTAACTGCTGGATAAACCTACCAGTCTAGCTATCAGTCAAAACCCGACTCCTCCTGAGCCCCAAATCATATAGTGTACAGGTGGGGTTTAATGTGTGCAATTTTGCAATATAATTTAGTGGGGAATGTCATGAAAGAAAGCAGGGTAGAGAAATAAAGAGTTACAGAATTGCAAAGAATGACTTATGACTTTTAAATTGTTGGATCAACATTTCTCAAGGGGCAAAAAAAGCAGCAAAACAAATACATAGATAATAAATACTTTTTAAAAATAATAATAATATTTGCCTGAAGTATTGGAAAATATAATTCTCAGCTATTGGATAACCTATGGCAAAATGCCAATTCTACAAGTGTTCTGCCTGTGAATATAAATGAGTGATTTCAGGCTCAAGTATCAATTAAATTCCAATTTACTATTTTCTACTTTACTATTAAAGGAATTCTGTTTTATACTGAAAGAAGAAGCAATGGCCTTGGCCCCACTCTTTCCAATTCTCAGCTCTGAGCCCATTCTTCCTTTATCCACCATCAAGAACAAATAAAGAATTTCAACCACACAAGTCATGAGGGAATTAAGGCTTTGCAGAAGATAGTTTTCTTTTACAGCCATTCCTATTCCTCCCCAGGAGTATTTTAACGTACATTTCTGCTTCTGTTCTTTGGAAATAAGCCCCTTTATATGACCCTCAATAAGGATGTAAACTGAACATAGTAGAAATGGAAATAGGAATGGAAAATGTAAGCTCCTAAAAGAAGGGATATAATGGAAGAAAAAAACTCCAAACTGGTCCAAGGCTAGATAAGCTTTAAAGGCAAGCCAAAGAAACTTGTTTTAGATTTGGGAAGGAATGGGGTATAGTGATAGAGGGAAGATTTAGCTGAAAATACCACAAAATCTGAGTCAATTAGTAAGCAATTCTGATTCCCCATTGAAAAATTCATATGATTACTCCTAAAGTAGTTCATTATATTGTCTGTCTTTATTATTGAAGTTCAGTTTTGGTGAGAACTTGAGGTGGCATTTAAAGATTTGGCGACTGTACGTGACTCTGAGGCTTCAGAACGTACGGTACTTGGATATATAAAGATGCTCCTAAAATTAGAGGCATTTCTTCTTTTGTAGGGTTTGATATACTCTTTCCTTATTCCTACAGTTCTGTGAATTGTTTGTGTTAGGTGAAGCAGTTCTCCATTTGTGGAATTTATCTGGTATTCTCTTTTTGCATAATTATCTATTCATCTCTTTCTACCTCATTCTTTCTCCCAAAATTCTCATTTTGTATTATTTCTGATGATACATGTATAGCCCCGTGATGGCGAACCTATGGCACGCGTGCCACAGGTGGCACGCGGAGCCCTCTCTGCAGGCACGCGAGCTGTTGACCAGCTCAGCTCCACTGCGCATGTGCGTGTGCCTCCCGCCGACCAGCTGATTTTCGGGTCAGACACGGGCATGCTTTCTCCTCACTTTCTGCGGCCCGTGCCTTCCCAGATCTCTGGAGATTCCACCCCAGCACTGTTTGGGCACGCAAGGCTTTCCCCCCCTCCCAGCTCCGTTTGGGGAAAAGAGGCTTTTCCCCCCTCCCAGCTCCATTTGGGGAAAGGAGGGTTTCCCCCCCTCCCAGCTCCGTTTGGGGGAAAGAGGCTTTCCCCCCCTCACAGCTCCGTTTGGGGAAAGGAGGCTTTCCCCCCCTCACAGCTCCGTTTGGGGAAGGGAAAGTTTCCCCCCCTCCCAGCTCCGTTTGGGGAAAGGAGGCTTTTCCCCCCTCGTAGCTCTGTTTGGGGAAAGGAGGCTTTCCCCCCCTCGTAGCTCTGTTTGGGGAAAGGAGGCTTTTCCCCCCTCGCAGCTCTGTTTTGTGATGTGAGGCCAAAACAGGGGGGTCACGCATGCATGTGCAGGGGGCAGGACGTGCGGGAGGGGCATTGCATTATGGGTGTGGGCACTCACGCACGTGCGACAGTGCGCACGTGCACACTTTTGGTACCCGAGGGAAAAAAGGTTCGCCATCAATCCTTTGCATATATTTCGGAAGGTGTACAAGTGGTTTTTAATAGGACTTTCCCCACATAAATATGGAGAGTATTTTTTGCTCAATTGATTGACCTATAAAGTCGTGCGGACTGAAGGCTTCAAGGTTCAATTTAGTTTCCAGGATATTTAATTCCATCTCCATGTCTTTTCCATACAAGAAATTTAAAAGACCAGTTAATCTCTTATTCTACTATTTAACCCAAACACAATTGTGGTTCATATGGGGGGAAAGTGTGAAGGGTGATGCCACTATACATTTCTAGTGTGTGCTTAAATTCACAGCTGTAGTAGGGCTAGACCAGGGGTCAGCAACCTGCGGCTCTGGAGCCACACGTGGCTCTTTCATCCCTCTGCTGCGGCTCCCTGTCACTCAAAATATGCGTCACAACTGCCAATGTGCAACACCCACCGATGCGCAATTTATTAAGCTTTTCGACCCCCGGTAGGCCAACCATGGATAAATCCAAGAAAAGAAAAGTTTCAGAAGAAAACAGAACCTTTAATTCAACTATATATGCTAGTTTTGTGGCCGCTCAGGAAATAGTCAGGCACGGGAAGAGTTTTGTGGCTCCCGGTGTTTTCTTTTCTGTGGAAAACGGGTCCAAATGGCTCTCTGAGTGTTTAAGGTTGCTGACCCCTGGGCTAGACCAACTTATAGAACGGAGACTGAGGGGGAGAGCCTCTTCTGCTTTCTTGGACACCCTACATCTACTTTGTGATCAGCTCTGTTGGTAGCAGGTTTTGATAGATGGCCAAGGCCACTGGCTTCATTCCTGGCCTCATCCCACATTAAAAGAATGACTAGTGGATATTTTCTTGCAAAATGGCAACATTTAGTGGGAGGCAAAATGAAACCAAAGGAGCCCACTTTCCTTTACTTGTCCTGCATTAAATCTGCAAGGACAGCATTGCCAATAGTAACATATTCCGCAATCTCAAAGACTGGTGAATCATACATTAACACAACTTTAATATAACCATGAGGAAGAGTTCTGTGAAAAACAAAAACAAAAAAAATCAATAAAGGAGAGTATAATTTGGAAGTAGAAGTATATTCTTAGGAGACATACTTTGAGACATTTGCCTAATACTTTCCTGGATCGTGAGGCCCTGCACATGCCCTGGTCATCTCCCAGTTGGATTACTGCAACACTCTCTTCATGGGGCTACCCTTGAAAACTATTTGGAAGCTACCACTGATACAGAATCCAGAAGCATGGACAGTTCTGGAGACCCCTTGGGTGGCCCATGTGACACCACTGTCACATACGTTGCAGTGGCTGCCCATTTGCTTCCGGGTCCAATTCAAGGTGTTGGTCATCACCTTTAAAACTCTTTATGGCATAGGTTCTGGGTATCTGAGGAACTGCCTTACCCCAATGGGACTAACCCACCCCACTTGTTTTGGCAGAAAGGGCCTACTTTAGATTCCGTCAGCAAAAGAAATTCGGCTGGTGGGGTCCAGGAGAAGACCCTTTTGCACTGTGGCCCCAGCCCTCTAGAATTTTTTCCCATCAGAAGTGAGATATATCCACACACTTCCAGCCTTCCAGAAGAGCCTAAAAACTTGCCTCTGCCACTTGGTCTGGGTCCCCGAAAGGGTCCTGCTACATTGGGAGTAACTGATGGGGTAGAGAAGATTCTCATCTCCAGGCTAGCCATCATCTTGGTTCTTAACTTTTAATCTTTTTTTTAGCACTTTTGAACTTTTTATTATCTTGTAAGCCAACCAGAGTTGCTGTATTAGATGGCAGCATAGAAATTTGATAATTAAATACTTCTAGTTCCTTTGCGCCTCCCCACCCCCAGGAAAGTGCATGCCCATATGTATGATACAATGCTAACTTTATGTCGTCACTTCCCCCCTAGTGCCTTCCCTCTCCCCAAAATTAATTGCATCCCAACACCACCCAAAAATTGTCCTGCTCCTGCCCTCATATACACTTCCCATCCTGAAATCTCATTTTAGGAAGATAGAAGAACGTGGATCACATACTGTTTTGTGGCAGAACATGAACATCCAAACTGATAACTGGGGAAATGAGTTTATGGGTAGATGATTTCTTAATTGAATGATAAAGACCCATAAACAATAAAATAATTGTACTAGAATGAAGTTAAATTAAGTATAGGAAAACTTCCTGGAGCTCTGTCTGTTCTTTCACAGTACAACAGTTCTTCCCAGCTTGGGACTGCCAGGTTTTCAATTATGGGCTGTTCTCCACAGCTGTGTCAATGCACTTTCCTCCAGTGAACAAGCTGGACCCAAATTTTGTTGACATATTTTGTGTGTCTTGATGTTGTGGCATATTCTGCCCCAGCAATGAGCCAGCGACAGATGTTGTCCTCCAGATTTAAGGCAGGACTCATCAGGGAGAGCACCTGGCAGATTCCCCTGGAATCACCTACCAGCAGAACCGATAACTATTGAACACTCTCCTTAAGGAGGAGGCAAGTTTTTAACAGATGTTAGACCCAGGGTTATATGCCATAAGCTGGTCCCAAAATAGCTGATCTGCAGGACAGGATCCTTTCCGTCTATTAAAGCTAGTGTTGCTCTCCTGTTTTATTGTCAGCCTCTACCCCCAGAAGATCAGGTGCAGTGCCCAATTCACAGGTTGGATTGGGGCTGTCTAGTAAAGCAGGACACAAGAGGCTCTTCTTTAAGCATTCACCATTCCATGCATCAGCCTGAAGAGAGTTCCAAGGGAGGGGCAACCTGTTGGTTACAGGGGGAAGCCTAATTAGAAAGAGGGAGCACCTGGAAAGTAGTGGGGAGAAGGCATGCCCACACCAGCCAAAACTGGTCAATAAAGGCTGGAAGACCCCAGTCTCTGACCGTATCCTCACTAGGTTCACTGAGTAGACCTTTTGTATGGCAAGACTTGTGTTAAGAGAACAGGGAAAAGAACCCTTTGAAAGATGAGTTGACAGTGACATTATCAAGATATATCCTCTGGAAATAGTGTTTTAATTAGTACAATGTAAGGAAGAAGAACCCAATATCTCCCAGGTTGATGAGATTTGTGGTCTACTCTAATGTACCTGGAAGACACAAGAGTGATGGTTCTATATTGTTTTAACCAATCTTTTCCTTCAGCTTAATGGTCCTGCGTACCAGTTCTGTGAACTGTATAGAGCAGGGGTCCCCAATCTCCAGTCCATGAACTAGCACTGATCCGCAGCATGCCAGAAACCGGGCCGCGCAAACAAGCGAAGCCCCATCTGCGAAACCACGCCTCCTCTCATCCGCTGAAAAACCTCTCTCCACAGAACCGGTCCCTGGTGCCCAAAAGAGTGGGGGCCATTGGCATAGAGGGCCACTTCCATAGGAAGTGGGATGAATCAACCACGATCTCTTCTACAGCCCATCCTTCCCCTCCATGCACACTAGAATAGCACTTAGACTTATATACCGCTTCATAGTGCTTTACAGCCCTCTCTAAGCGGTTTACAGAGTTAGCATATTGCCCCCCAACAATCTGGGTCCTCATTTTACCCACCTCGGAAGGATGGAAGGCTGAGTCAACCTTGAGCCGGTGAGATTTGAACCACCGAACTGCAGCTAGCAGTCAGCTGAAGTAGCCTTGGATCACCTGAACTTTGTCTAACTGTTCTTGCCTCCCCCCCCTCCCCATCTTTCTCTGACAATTAAATCATCCCTCTTAATTAAAATAAAAGGCCCAATGTTTACTCAGCTAGATATAATTAATATTGGCTGCGACCTGGGTTGCAAGCTCTGGCTTTTCCAGCAGCTGAGGAGTTTGGGAATGGATTTGACTGTATTAGCAGAGGAAGAGACAGCTGTCTCACTTACTGATACATGGATGGGGAGGGAGGCCGGATTAAAAAAGGGAAACCTGGCATTAGATTCAGTGGGTTTACACTGGAGAGGAAACGAAATTATCCACAGAGATACATCTCAATCACTGGTCTAATTACACCATCCATTATTCCTTATTAAAAATATATCTTTAGCTCATGCTGTAAAAGCATTTGTTTTACCTATGAAGCCAGAGCATTTATCTCTTTCTCTCCTCCCCCCCCCCACCACTCCCGCCCCAAACTAGTTCAAATAATCAAAACAAAAGTATTAGCTGAAATACAAGATAGCAGGATGGGTCTGTCAAACTAAAGTGACACCCGACTCAGACAGAAATTCTGATGGATTGTATGAAATAGTTTTTGAATCACTTTCTCTGGTTAAACACTGCTCCATTCATCTTGCTTTGTGATACACGGTTTATCTTTAACAAGGTGGCTTCCTACTTAGATTCCAGGCATAATTTTCTGGAAATTATGACCTTGGGCCCTATGGTTGAGTTGTGGTGGGGCCTGTGTATGATCATCCAGCTCTTTCCAAAGATAGAAATTAAAGGGGAAAGTGACAATTGCAGCTAGACCTGTGAGGAAGCTTTTTAGCAACAATACAGTAGCACAAATCAAGTGGTAGGTGTTGGCCTTTAGAAAATCTTCCAGGTCAGGCTTGCCCATCACGTAAATAACTATAATATTCAGGTTTTTCTTAACTTCTGGTTTGACAAATGTCAAAGCTGACTTGAATAAAATCAAAGCTGATTTGGATTTGATAATGATGGCATATCAGGGATTTGCAATGGTTGCAGGAGGCATGATATGGCATTTGAGTGGCACCTTGGAACAGGGATGGGTTCTAACTTACATCGCTGCCGGTTCGCTTCCTCCCGCGCCACGTGGCTGCATGTGCATTGCGCGCCGTGTGGCCGCGCAGGCGCTTTGCACGTGCACATGCGCAGTGACAAAAATTTGCAAAAAGAATCCCCCCCAAAAAGCCAAAAGCAAGATGGCGGCGCATGCACAATGCCGGAGACTCGGCTTCTGCACATGCACAGAAGAAAAAGAAGAAAAAAAATTCCAAAAAAAAAAATTCCAAAAAAAATCCAAAAAAAAGATGGCGGCGTCCACGGACCGGCACCGACAGAACCGGCTCCATGACATCACCAGCAGTTTGCTACCGGTTCTATAGAACCGGTGCAAACCGGGAGGAACCCACCTCTGCCTTGGAACTGTGCTCCAAAAAGGAGGGAGTAGGGGCAGGAGCAAATGAAATCTCATTTCATTCCCGTTTAATCAATCATATCTTTACATACAATAAGTTACAATGAATTAATTTGAATAAAAGTGAAATCAAATGTAGTTTTGTCCTGATCCCCAACAATTTTGGGGTGGGGGTGGGGGTGGGGGAGTACAGCCTCAGATTTCAAAATCTAAAAATAGGCCACAAAAAGGACTGGGGTGGAGAAGCAAAACTGCAGTTTGAGGGATTATATTTTCTCTTCTCAAATTCTAGAGCCCAGAATTATCTAGTTAAGCCACGGGAGGTTCAAAGGGGATAAAAGATGTCTTCAGGATCATATGATGAGCCTGAGGAATTTCTGGGTGTTTTTTAAAAAGGGAAGCAATTAGACAAATTCATGAAGGATGAAGTTATCCTGGCTACTAGTCATGATGGCAATATACTACAACCAATATCCAGGATTCTCAGGACCATTTTTTTTTATGAGAAGAGACTGCTTCCTTCCCTTTACTCTTTACCTGATGTAAAGCTGGAGCCATTATCTTGTCAGAGGGAAATTACTTACTGGAGATATCTATTCCCCTCCCCCCTCCCCCAATTTCTTAGCATGGGTTTTCCCAATCACGATCATCTCTATCATTCTGCTAATGTAGTGCATATGAGATAGAGACAGATTATAGAAAGAAATTCTTATCAGGATGAGACTGATATCTCTGAATAAAGAGAAACAAGATTTGCCAGCTGTGGATGCCACATATATATTTTTCTGAAATATTTCTAGATTCCCTGTGGGTGGCAATTCCTCTCCCTTCTCCACCTTCTTCCTGGTTTCTTTCTGTAACTAAGATGATTTTCTGACATGTCATCTCCCCCTCTGCTGCATCCTTTGTGGGTTCACCAGACTTAATCCCATGTCCTACTGCAGCCGTTTCCTGCCATAACCTGCTGGGACGTCATGTCACCCGGATTACAGGACAGCAAGGAAGAAGAATTCCAGGATAATATTAATCCCCTGGCCTCTTCCATAGAAAAAAATATTGATGTTATCCATGCGGATCTTAATGAAGTCAGTAAATATGATTCTCCCATTTAAAGTGCAGGGGAAAGCAGCGTGAGATTGATGGATTTATCCATATACTCACTGGCTCATAGGAACTGTAAATCCAAAAACCAAAGGGTAGAATGTCCATGCCTTATACATTCTATAAATAACCCTAGCCTCTGTCCTTGACAGAAGCTGGACAATTTCCCCACAGCAGTTTCTCCCAAATTTTCTACCACCACTGTGTAGGGTTCACTTTCATGCATCTGTTTGCATATTCTTGGATGATTGCTGTGCAACCTCTGTACATTGCTGGGAATTTGGGAGCATATGGACATAGGTACACACAGTCTTGTGGGGCCCTCTCATACCTGTCTATCAGTTTATTTGGAAACCCGTTGTTCTTTGCAGCTGTAGACTGCAGGAGAAGATGAATACAAGTAGGTAAGCTGTCGTGGTGGCGCAGTGGTTAGAGTGCAGTACTGCAGGCTACTTCTGCTGATCACCGGCTGCCAGCAGTTTGGCAGATCGAATCTCACCAGGCTCAAGGTTGACTCAGCCTTCCATCCTTCCGAGGTGGGTAAAATGAGGACCCAGATTGTTGGGGGCAATAGGCTGACTCTGTAAACCGCTTAGAGAGGGCTGTAAAGCACTATGAAGCGGTATATAAATCTAAGTGCTATTGCTATTGCTATTGTCTGTCATTATAGAGCAGTGATGGCAAACCTTTTTTCCCTCGGGTGCTGAAAGTGTGCGTGTGCGCACTGTCACACATGCGTGAATGCCCACACCCATAATGCAATGCCCCTCCCGCACATCCCGCCTCCTGCAAATGCACGCGCAACCCCCCGCACCTGCGCGCGCGACCCCCCTGTTTTGGCCTCACATCCCAAAACAGCGGTGGGAGGGGGGGAAAGCCTCCTTTCCCCAAACGGAGCTGGGAGGGGGGGAAAGCCTTGCGTGCCCAAACAGTGCTGGGGTGGAATCTCCAGAGATCTGGGAAGGCACAGGCCGCAGAAAGTGAGGAGAAAGCATGCCCGTGTCTGACCCGAAAATCAGCTGGCCGGCGGGAGGCACACGCACATGCGCAGTGGAGCTGAGCTGGTCAACAGCTCGCGTGCCTGCAGAGAGGGCTCCGCGTGCCACCTGTGGCACGCGTGCCATAGGTTCACCATCACGGTTATAGAGTCTCCAACTCCAACTCCCTCTGCAAAGTTTCTGAGGAACCCAGGCTGTTGGATTGCTCAGTTTAAAAGATATGCCGTAAAATAGCCATTTCCACCCTGTTGTCCTTCACATGTATTGGGCACACCCAGACAACCAATTTTGTATCCAACCAGGAATTAATTTTACTTGGTATTTGGTGTAATGACAAGGCTGTGGGTGTCCCTAGTTTAGATATCTCTGCAACTATGAATAATATTATTTGTATTTTTAAGTAATGCAGTTCCTCCACTTAGATAATGGATTTTTGTTTGTTCTCAGCATGATTCCAGAGTGAGAGATTTTTGCAGCTAATATGCTTCATTGCACAGGGAGTATCCAACATATATTTCTATAAATTGTTTTTAAAATGTATTTAAAGGAATGAGCTATGAGGTATTATGCAAATAAATCTTTTGCGCATACACACACAAAAGTCCTAGATTTTTATTCTAAGGCTTCGAATTTCAGTCTAGCATTAGGCTGGGAGAGGATAAATCTCAACTGATTATTTTGGGTATCATAAATTTATGATAAATTTAGTCTTCTTCTTTTTTGCCAATGAGAAAGACAGCATTTGAATTATTCTACATCCAATACCAAAATCTCTTTGGCTGGTCTTGCCAAATTCAAATTAACTTCCATATTTTTTCCCCAAGTTATGTATTGTAATATGATGCAAATAATGCATTATATCATATAGATATTGGCAGGGTACAGCAGCATGATACAATATAAACTTGAAATTGTTAATGCTGTAGCAATTTAGATAATTTAAACCTTCCAGAATTAAAAGTAAAACTTTGATTCCAAACCTTTGCTGTGGATTATTTTCCCTTTAAAATTCTTATTTACTTTGTAATATATTTTTGAAAATAAATTCAATAAGATGCCGTGCCAGAAGAGCCTTGCTTTGGAAATTAAAGCATTTCATTTCTTTTAGTCCCCTTTATTTATGCAAAGCTCTCCCATTTATATTACAGACGCATAATACACTTAGAAAAACCGCCTTTAGATCTTGGCATTTGGATTTCATGCATTCTGTTATTCCTCTAGTTTGTGCAACTGTACTAATGACCTAACATATTCTGAACCTGTACAATCCATTGGCAACACTAGTTCCCATAGATCTTCAGATCTTCCTATCTCTAGTTATTGATATATTTTTTTGCCTGTTCCAGCCTATTACTGTACACAGGTGGGGAGCCTGTCTGGCCCTCCAGATGTTCCTCAACTACAACTTCAAGATGAGGGATGTTAGGATATGGAATTCAAGAACATCTGATTGCCTACTCCTGCCTTATTGGCTTTCTGTACATGCCTAGGAAATACAATCAGAATAAAACTGGATTTTTGCTTGGATAGGTCAGCATGATCCGAAACAAAGCATGGGACTCTAAACCTCCGATTGCTTTCACTTAGCGGGTTAGATGAAGCTCAGAGCCATCCTGTAAATAAAGATAATGCTAAAGGCTGTGTTTGCTTTGCAGCAGGTCAGCTGAGTTCATTTTGGTGCCCATGGCTATCATGTTGCCTATCTCTAATACAGGAGATGAGTTTACATAACCTTACTCAAACATGTTCTGAAATGTTAGTCTGATTCCCTCCACTCATAACAGCTAATCAACATTTATTAATTTTACCCTAATTAATAATTATTCATTTATACTTGAAATATATGAGATATCTATATTTGTTCATCTTACTTTCCTAATATCTGCTGTTGCATGAGTTTTGAAGTACAGTACTCTGATTGTGCCATTAAAATGCAGCTTCCTGGGTCTGGTTTCCTACATATCTTAAGTTCTGCCCTTACAAATAGCAATTGTCTAGCTACTAGTAGTCTAGCACCATCTAGTGAAAGATGGTGGTAGAAAATTCATTTGCCACTATAAATACAGTATGTGATGATTTATTACCCCTTTCTCCATTTGCAAACTGAGGATTTGGGAAGTTGAGGTTCCACAAATCTGGATGACACTAGTTTGGGAAGGCTGGTTTTATAACGCAATGGCCACAGAAAAGAAGAAAAGGGCTGCTATAATTCTAATAGTGCAAGAGAAAATGTTAGAAAATGAAATTTTGCTTGGCATCTGCAGAATTTTCATACTCTTATGTACTATTAAGCTAGCGCACCTCTATGTATTTCTCTTTCCCTTTCCAAATTGTTGGGCTTTGATTTTTCTCCCAATTACATTTTCCATGCACCATTCCTCTTTTGGGGATCAAGGGACTCTTTAATGACCTCAGAAGCGAGTGAATTGATTGCCCTCTCCCCTGACTCATTGGCATGCAACAGTTTTTTTACTTATTACATTTCATTTCTCACCAGGAGCATAGGGAATCTCAGAGCAGAATCCTTTCTATTACGATAATTCCACTAAAATGCAAATGTAATTGCACTGCACGCAGAGAAGCACCACTGAGATTAGCCTCAGACCAATTAGTTGACAGAACTGCTATAAAATTGTTTAGCTTGTTGTCCAATTTTTTTTTTTGTTTCAGGAAACTGAGTATATTTTTCACCCTCAAGTGTCTTTCACATGGCATGTTGATGGATGCTATTTATGGACAAGTCTAGTCTCAGAGCATCACACCAAGGCTGCATTTAATGAGGGTCTCTGTTGTTTCATGAGCCTGCTTCAAAGATTATCTTCCACATTTTTATTTATTTATTATTTTCTTATAAAAAAAGAAAAGGAAAAATAAAGAGAGGGAGGGAGAGAAGGAGAAACAGAGTGAGAGAGGGAAATGCTTACCCTGGATGTCCAAACACTTAGCATCCTCAAACAAGACTCTCAAGCGTCTAGTTTTATACCATTGTAGAAAGTTAGCACCCACCCCTCTCCTAGAAGAATGAAATATTTTGAGAAATATTAAAAAGGCAGAATATTATATTTTCCTGGATGAGAAATGGAGAAACATGCTCTTGGAAAGCAGCCCCCACCTTCCTTAATAGCCCTCAGCAGATGTCAGCACTTAAGAGATAAAGAGATAGATAGCTCTATTCATAAGCAAATAGCCTCACCCAAGATCCAACAAAGCAGGGGTGGGTTCTACTTACCTTCCCCACCGGTTCGCATCGCGATGGAAGTGCACGTTTTGCGTGCTGATCTAAGGGATATCTCTATATGGACACTGAAGGTATGAAGAGGTCCTTTTATGTGCCATTGAAAGGGTGCAGCATCAGATAGGAGATACTAGGAAAGCCCATTATGTTCCTCTAGATGTGATTTCTCACAGAAACTCCTTTTTGGGGTTAAATATACATTTTAGAAATTAAATTTGATGGCAAACATTTTTTTTTTAAAAAAAACCCAAGCTAATCATTATAACAAATGCCAAATCCTACAGAAGCCCAGGCTGCTGTTTGCAAATACAGCTGATCAAGGAAATGTTACAGTAATGAAAGGAAGTTTGTGTGGAGTAGGAATTCATAAAGAGGAGGGGGTGCATTTCCTCTGACAGTGGGTAATTTCAGTGTCTCACTGTGTGACATTTGATCAAATCAACTGTGAAGTGGCTGCTGAATTATCTGCTCCAAATAGACATGATTGACAGGACTGGGATAGTAAAGGAAGTATGACCCATTATGCAGAAGCACAGTTGGGAAGCTTGTGAGTGGCTGTGTCAAATTCGCCAATGCCTTTGGTGATTTCAGTAATTTCTTGCTGCTTCTTAGTAATTTTGGAGTATGTTGCTTTGCAAATGACCTACCTATTTCCTTGTAGGCAGTCTCCACTGAATTAAGTAAGGATAAGATTTAACCAGTAATCTGTTCAGTCAGTTTCAGTTATCTTTCCTCTACTTCTCTCTTTATCCTTTTCCAGCCTGGTACTATGCAATACTATTTGTGAATTTGATGAAGATTTTGAGGAGTTATTGCCTAAACACCTCTGGAGGCTATCAGGTTGGGAAAACTACACTAATTCATCAGAAAACAGATGGCAGCCATGACTTAAGAAAGCCTTTGTACTTACTTACTTACTTACTTACTTTCCCATCTTCATTATTTTTATAAATAATGGCAGCGAACATACACAATACTCCCTCCTCTTCCTACTTCAAAAAAGGGGGAAAAAAATAGATCCAGGAAACTACAGACCTATCAGCCTGACCTCAATACCAGGGAAGATTCTGGAAAAGATAATCAACCAACGAATCTAACCAGGTTGACCCAACCTGCTTTTTTGGCAGCAGCCAAAA
This sequence comes from Thermophis baileyi, assembly GCA_003457575.1. Classification (NCBI taxonomy): domain Eukaryota; kingdom Metazoa; phylum Chordata; class Lepidosauria; order Squamata; family Dipsadidae; genus Thermophis; species Thermophis baileyi. The sequence goes on from QLTV01000400.1 coordinate 62,244, forward strand.
AAGCTAATACAATCCTGGGTTGTATAAACAGGAGGCATAGAATAAAAAATCACACGAAGTATTAGTACCACTTTATAAAGCCTTAGTAAGGTCACATTTGGAATACTGCATTCAGTTTTGGTCATCATGATGTAAAAAAGACATTGAGACTCTAGAAAGAGGGCAGAGAAGAGCAACAAAGATGATTAGGGGACTGGAGGCTAAAACATATGAAGAACGGTTGCTGGAATTGGGTATGTCTAGTCTAGTGAAGAGAAGGACTAGGGGAGACATGATAGCAGTATTCCAATATCTCAGGGGTTGCCACAAAGAAGAGGGAGTGAAGCTAGCCAAAGCACCCGAAGGCAGGACAAGAAGCAATGGGTGGAAACTAATCAAGGAGAGAAGCAACCTAGAACTAAGGAGAAAGTTCCTGACAGTTAGAACAATTAATCAGTGGAACTACTTGCCTCCAGAAGTTGTGAATGCTCCAACACTGGAAGTTTTTAAGAAGAGATTGGACAGCCATTTGTCTGAAATGGTATAGG
>QLTV01000400.1:76895-89328 GCA_003457575.1 Thermophis baileyi
ACTTCCTCACTGCTTTTTTATATTTGTTTTGGAGCAACACCAGTGATCTGGGTGTGTGTGTGTGTGTGTGTGCAAAGCATTGCTGCAGCTGGTTGATGGTGATAATTCTCTCCTTTCCACCAAGCTACCAGCTTGATAGAACCCTGCAGCTTGGCTGTCCCTCAAAACACGATAGCAGATAACGGAGGTTACTGGATGGAAATTTAAATCCAGCGTTTCTAGGAGATACCCAATTGCTCGATCCCCCTAAATTGCCTAGAGAGTGGGGGGGGGGCGGTAAACAAGAATAATGGGAAGCAGTATTGGTGTTAGAGACTATTACAAATGACATTCTGGCAAATCAGAAGTCCTCTGTGAGAGGTTGCACAAGGCATCCTACTCTGTGTGATGTTTTTCTCTTAAGGGAAAGAGTAGTACCCTTATGATTCTTGAGAACGTATCTTTTCTTTTATGTACACTGAGAGCATATGCACCAAAACAAATTCCTTGTGTGTCCAATCACACTTGGCCAATAAAAAATTCTATTCAATTCTACTTCTATTCTATTATAACTGCATAGCCAAAAATCACTCTGGGAATTGCAAGAATTAATGTTCAACATCTGTAAAGGGGGGTGGAGTGGAGGCAGATCCATTTATTTGTACAGAGTCCCTCTTTACCCTTCGTTTCGCCATGACAACATTTTCTCGTAAGGGCCCAGGTGAGATTTTGATCTACGCGCACAAGCGAAGCCTTGCAACAGGTAAGACCAGCAAACGAATCCTCCCACGCTTGATCGGCCAGCTTGAGATTGGCTGCTTTGGCATTCCACACTCTCAACCTCGTTCCATCGCCTCTTCTTCTTCATTGGTCGAAGCTGTTCATGCTCCGCCTCCTTTTCCATCGATCCCTTGTCACAAGAAACATCGCTTCCCCACCCTTAGCTTTAGTGACCGTAGACTTTTTATGAAGAGGTAACATTTCTATGGTAACCCTGCGTTAACACTGGCTCGGTATGAGTCCTCCCTCCGTTTTAGCTCTATGGGAGGAAATACTCGCTTCCCTTTGCGACAGTGCCGTTAGTGAAGGTCTCGCTCAGCCTGCGGAGAGCACATTTGAGAAGAACACGAATGGGAGAAACTCCTTGGAGGAAGTAAGAGGTAGTAAATGTGTATGGAGATTCTCAGTTGTCCAGATCGTGGTTGTCCCAAAGGTGCTTTTTCAAAAGGCAACTGGACTTGTTTTTCCAACAAAGTCCAGTTGCCTTTTGAAAAAGCACCTTTGGGATAAGAGGTAGTAAGGAAGGATAGAATACAGCAGTAATTTAAAGTTAAATTAGTAAAGGGTTAGGAAGAACCCGGTGTCCTCAAGATATTTTGGATTAGTTTTGTTGTTTTCATATTTATTTTATTTGTCTGTAAGCCTCCCGGAGTCTTACTTATTACATATTATTCATTTAAGTTTAAATTAATTTTTATAGAAGTTGTTTTATAGAGTAAAAAAATAAAAAATGTAAGAAAAAAATAAAAGTGAGCTAAAGAAGGAAAAAAGATATAAAATGGCTTCCCATTTTCTTTACATCATGACTCCTTTCCATTTTCTACTGTCTCCATGTATCAGTCAGTCAGTCAGTCATAATTACTGTATATAGCTGCCCATCTTAGCATGCAATCAAAATATTATAAAACAGAGACAAACATTAAAAACTGTTGTATAATTAAAAACATCAAAGTTAAGATTAGAAAAGAGCATATCTATGAAATGGGCAGCCATCTAAATCTAAATAATAAATCAATCAAATACACCATCATTAAGCCCCCGTGTCCTGGCCAATACTTGTTGGCACTATGGTGCAAACGTGTAAGATGCCAATTTGCCTATTTTATTGGGAACAGAAAGAAAATGTGCTGGTTGAGCAAGGGTGACAAGACATGATGGGCTTTAGGAGAAATGGCAATATAAATTTCAGATAATTGATTTTATATACCGGTAATAGTTTTGAGGATGTGGACGAACATTGGGTGTGGGTATGACACAAAGCAGTTTTGTCCTAATTTTTCATTACTGTATTCTGCTTTTGTATTATAGAAAACAGTTTTCCAGTTGTATCCATACATTGCCTAATAATAACTAAGAACAAAAACCAGTTGGTTGATAACGGTGCAGGAAAACTCCAACTGACATCCATGATTGAAGACTCAGTAATGAACAGTGAAGAGGAAGAAGTAGAGACAGTTTCAGAAGATAAGGAAATGGAAGAGGATTCTCAGTTGGATTCCTGTAATCAAAATGATGCCAAAAAGGTTGTGCCTGGCATAGTTTATCTTGGTCATATCCCTCCACGCTTCCGGCCTCGGCATGTCCGAAACCTCCTTTGCGTTCATGGTGAAGTTGGACGCATTTTCTTGCAGCCTGAAGGTGAGATTGTATGGGTGCATTAGAGACAGTAAGCAGACAAGTGAATACTAAATAAAGATAATGTACCTTCCAGCATAAAAGACTGGGTTAGCAGGGGAACCACGGAATATCATTTCTCATTATACTTGTCCTTGACGTGAGAGGCAGATGAAGGGCATGGTTTTCAGATGGAAGCTATCTTCAGATGGGTGGACTTTTATTTGAAATATGATGCAGTCTTTATCATCTCAAAAGGAAATTATACCCATGAGTCCATGCGTGCCTGCAAGAGATCTTAAATCCAGCCCACCTTGACTGCCTCTCTTATCTCTCTCATTTCCCTTAACTGCCAATTGGTCAGATTCTTGTAGGGAGCTTAAGCTTGCAATAAATCTTTATATTCAGTTGATCTGTCGGAATTCCTGATTTCCCCAGCGCTTGACAATAAATGGTTACATTTTACACTTGGGTAAGTTGGTTTAAAGATGAAATATTCATAAATCAACAGTATGTGTGACTAAGCTACCTTAATTCAAAGTCTGTACACTTTATGACTCTCTTATCTTTTTGCATTCCCCAGAGCGATTTATCCGAAAGAAAAAAAAGGCGGCTGGTAGTAATGCCAAAAACTTCACAGAAGGTTGGGTAGAATTCCGGGATAAGCGTGTGGCAAAGTTGGTAGCTGCTAGTTTACACAATACTCCTATCGGTGTTCGTAAGAAAAGCAAATTCCATTATGACCTGTGGAATATAAAGGTGTGTTTCCTGGGATTGAGTACTCTGTTATCTATTCATAATCTAATTGTTGTTGGGAACAACTCAATCTGTTTTTTTATTGGCTCTTCAAAGGAATCAAAAATTAATGGTTGGTACCAACTTTTATTTCCTTCTGGGTCAACTGATTCTGAGTTGATGTTGTGAAAGTGCTGTTTCTCCTGCATTTCCAGCTTCTGTTCATGAAACTTGGTACAAGATAAGTTGCTTTGCTAAACTTATATTTGAATTGGCAAGGCAGCTCAGCCATATATAGAGACACTGAAAGGATTAAATCAATTTTATATGTCATCTATGTTTCCATATAGTGTCCTTGCTCAAGATGCAATGGGTTGAAGCAGTAGATGGTCAAACAACACCCCATAAGCCAGTGTACATGCTCAAAATAATTTTTTATTGGCTAGGATGTGGCAGTCTTAATTTTAAAAACCAATCTGTGATTTAATGTTTTACTCACTATAAAAGATGTAATGTATTCCTATGGGTATGTGTGCATTTGATAAACAGAATACATTTTGGAGTAAATGTATTTCTTGAGGAAGCACTCATATCTCTCCTCAATTCTTTAATGCACTGCTGGTGTTCAAACACAGAATCTTTGGTCAAAGGATGAATTATATGAAGATTAATTTCAGATCAGAAGTCAATAGTACACTGAATGATTTTTTTCTCTCTCTCTTTTCTTCTCTGGGAATGTGATGGATAACTCAGACTTGTATCAAGACAAGTGCTTGCAGTGAGCTATTCTGGTTAGACAGGGTTGTGACTGGTCCCACATTTGTCATTGAACTTCTACTACCAGATTCTTTATTACAGATTTTAGCCAATTCTAAGGATGCCAAATTGTTCCAGCCCATAGATTAAGGTGGGCATAGAGTAGCTTCAGACAATGTGGAAAGTATTTAAACTAAGGTTAGATCTTCTCAACCATGAGTTGTTCTATGCTGATATGATAGTCTTATGACACACTAACTAGTTTTCATATTTTTCTTAGTATTTGAATCGCTTCAAATGGACTCACTTGAGCGAGCAGCTTGCATATGAAAGGCAAGTGCGGCAGCAGCGCATGCGTGCTGAAGTTTCTCAGGCCAAACGAGAGACTAATTTCTACCTGCAGAATGTGGAGAAGAGCAAGCACTTTTTGAAGAAGGACAGTCAGAAAGAACATGCTGAGAAGAGCTGGGGCTTCGTTCAGCGCTGTACTGAGGATGAAATTCAGACGAGCAAAGGAAAGAAACGGCTCAAGCAACAGCTAGCCCGGTCTGCTGAGATCCAGCAGAAATCCCAGTCAAACAAATCTCTGTTGACCAAAATCTTCAATATCCAGCAATAAGGACCCACTCATGTTCCTGCTCTGGCTCTTGGCAGCTAACGTTTATGAGCAAAGCAAACTAAGTCTGCCATCAATCCTACTAGAAGAAAATGCTCAGGTTGTTTCAAGTACTTGTTGCTGGGCAAGTACTTGGCCTGCTGTATTGGTGATATAGAAGTTGCAGACTTGCCTCCTGAGAAGAACATTTCTTTAGAAAACCATGTTTTTCTTCTCACACTCTTATGTAGAGTATGGATCAAGTTTTTCTTGATCCTTGAGGGGATTTGGTAGGAGGCAACTTTCTATTTTGGTTGTTCCTTTGCTGATTGAAAAGCCAAGGAAATAAAGAAAAAGCTAAACCCTTTTGTGAAGGTTGGTCTAATCTAGTGAAGACCAAGATATTTTAGTCCTGCCTCCGTTTGTAGAATTGATATAAAGCATTGTTAAATAAGAAAATGTCCAGAATTTCTGCTTGCTATGTGGAAATAAAGACTATGATGTTACAAGACGATGTGTCATTGGATATGCTAGTCAGTCTGGCCAACTACATTTACAATTTGAAGGTTATAAACTATTGGAGTCATCTTTTTGCAATCACATCATATTACTAGCTCAATCTCCGTTCCCAATCAACTACTATTCCAAGATCTATTACACAGTGCCAGGGTGGATTTTATTTAAATCAAGTCGATTTAAATCATAATTTTTAAAGAGCAACTGTCATCTCTGTCCTGCAGCAGCTCCTCCTCTGACCCGCTGTTGACTCACTGACGGTCCCAATATTGCAGAATATACAGCCTCATGCTACATAACTAAGCTCCATTTCATGCTGAATAAACTAAATTATTAATGTATCTTAAATAGAAAACTATCTTTATATAGATTTTTACTCCAAAAGCATTTTATTAAAATAAATTTGATAAAAATCAAAAAAATCTGATTTAAATAAATAAAATCCTATTTTTTTTAAAAAAAATCGATTTTTATCCACCCTGCACAGTGCCATTATTAGGCTGTACCTGTGCATTTGATTTTTGTTTAAATCTACCTGTCTCTGTTAAATTATATTACTTTCAATCTGTGCCCTCCACTTTCTTTTTCAGACTTCCTACAATTCTGGCAAAGCATATATATCTTTCTACCAATACGGTGATGTTTTGTTGGGCTCTGTGCTTCCAGATATTCAAATAGTTACCACCTTACAGCAAGTTTACTTGACCTTTGTCTAAAGTCGTCTTAGTCTCCTGGACTCCCAGTTCAGTCTTTTTACTTTGAGGCAATTTTTATTCCAGCCTCTGAACATCTCACTCAGAGGTTGTTTTCAATTTAGAGTCTTCCCTCTCACAAGGGAATGGCATCTGGAGTTATCTATGCTAGGCAGTTCTTTCAATTCTCTTTGTAAACATATTGGTTCAGAGCATTACTGAACTGCTACAACCTAGTGAATGAGAATATGCATTTTGCCAGATCCAGTTGACCATCACACCCGAGTCCAGCTTTCCTTTCTGTATTCAGAAAGCCTCTTCCACTCCTCCATGAGAGAGTTCATGCGTTGTAACAATGCTTCTTTTCTTTAGGAGAAACTCTTACTGGTGGGTAAGAGTTAAAAAGTTGATGTCTGGGAATGAAAAAGAACTCAGCATTCCTTTTTCTGGTCTGCAGATTTGACCCACTCCCAAGTTTGTTTAATGTTCAGTTTCTGGGCAAAATCTCTTTATTCAATACTTTATCTAGGCCGAGAGATTCCCCAGTTATTGTGTGCCTGTATATGTAACCTATATAGCTCAGTCTTTGCCGGTTTACTAACTTCAGAATTGGCTCTTCTATTAACTATGTAGTTGTTTGGGTGTCCTTTAATTTTTTTTATTAAATATTTTCTTTCCCAATATTCTACCATTGCTGTTTTGTGACTATACTATTCTGGACAAGGTAGTTTGAAGATATAAGATGCATATTTTTTTCTGATTATCTAGGTAGATCACCTTATGACAAGGTTTCCACAGCCACATTACTGAGCTGGATCCAGCTCCATATTTCTCCCTCTTACAAAACTTCATTGCTAACCAGTAGGGAGGCAGATTATGTAACCTATGAGGAGTGTGGCCCCTTGAGTCCTCCCCCCCCCATTAATGCTCCCTTGAAAAACATGTAGAGCTGCTAAATTGACTTAGATGTCTTCCTTTTGTAAAGGAACTTATTAATTTTTCTTGCAGAATTACACCTCCCATCCCTAGGGACTATATTAACATCTCAGTTTTCAGACTACACTTCTCTACTGCAGGAAAATAGAGCATATTCTGGATGGAAGGTGTTCCTCCTTCCCCGATGAAAAATCTTTTTGCCCTGCTTCTTTTGTGTTGCTAATTCTGTCTGCTATGTTTCCAGAATTTCCTTTGGGGCTTCAGTTGCTTTTTGAGGAATTAGAAGAAAGAGATGCTCTCTCCCATTATTGGGATTATTACAATTGCTTAAGTCCAATATTCCACCCTTGTCTTGTGTATGTTCTAGCCATCTATTGTCTGCAGAAAGTTAAATATGCCATCTTTCAAATTTGGCTTATGCAGTTTTCTCCTAACTGGATGGCACGACAATTTCCAAAAAGATCTGGAGATGCAATCATTTTCAAAGCGAATCTTGCAACAGTGCCCTGACTGAGCCCAATGGGACCCTAGCAGGACTAATGTGAAATTCTAGAATGACCCCAGGGCAATAACATTGCAATTCCCAAAGGCACTCTTGAGTTGGTGCTGGGAAAATATTTCTAAAGCTTCAAGTAAGAGCCTAGAATGTTCCTTAAATTATAAGGGATATAATAGCATATTGTATTAATAAGGTTCAATATACTGTTGCATATTTTTTTAAAAGAAAACCGAGCTCAGCAACAGATCAGTGGACAATTTTTATATTTCTAACAGGCTTAAGTAATTTGAAAACATTTCTTTCTTGTATCCTTCAAGGAGATGCAACCTGGTTCTTAGATTCTCCAGCATTTCCCTAACAAGCTTTAAGATATTTCATTGGAATTAAGACGTTTGATGCCTTATTTTTGGCTGATTCTTATAAGGAGATGCAAATGGCAAAATATTTGTTAATCAAATTTATATACTACCACAATTATAGAAGAGTCTTGACAGCAAAGTTGTACTCAGAATCAATAATAGGATGGGTTGAGGGACACATTAGGAAAACAGATCCTAGCAAGGTATAGGAATAATATTAGGAGTTTCTGTTCTAGGAGGGACTATAATTCTTTAAAAGAAACAGGTGTGGAAGTTTAGCTGTATTCTGATCTCATGGTGTCACTGTGACCCAGTTGGCTTCAACAGTGTGGGTTACTTTGTTTATATTGAGTGGTTCATCCCATTCTGGAATAGGGATCATAGTCTAATAACACGACATCTGCAAGGCCATTTTTTATTGACAGTGAGTCAGCAATTGCACTGAGCCTACACTTGTGAAGGGCTCTCTATCCAAAATAGAAATGTTCAGATGGATTTTTCATCCAGGAGTGGAATTGTGGTTTTTTCTTCTTCTTCTTCACAAACTTTACTGGTCCATTGATCTGAATGAACAGAAGAATATATATTCAGTACAGCAGGTTGAAAGGCTTTATACGTTTTAAAAAAAAATTATATATATATATATATATATCAGCATAACATATATACAGAAAAATAAATTGACACTGCAAGGTAACTGCATAAACCAGAGTTCCCCAACCTTTCCAGCTTTCTGGACTGGCAGGGGGGGGGAGGGGATAGTTCTGCACGAGCGGCGGGTGAGTGCGTGCCCACACTTGCCCACTTCCACGGCCCGGTTCCAAAGGACTCAAGGCCCGATAGTGCACCGGGGGTTGGGGACCCCTGATGTTTATGCCACCATATTTATTTACATTAGGTATTTCGCATTCATGCCCTGAGAAACATTGACAACCTCCTAAATGATACTAAAACTATTTTTCAAAAATATTTTCAGACCACATTGGCAAACCCTTAATTTTGTCATCATCCATCTCATTTAAATAGCAGAGAGTATCCATTAAAACAAGGCAAGGAATTGATGACTGATGTTTAATTCCCATTATTAAAAATTCAGTTTGCATCCAATTTATTTATGCATAATTATTTTTATTTTCCAAAGAGTAAAGTTAAGTCATATTAGCTAGAATTAAAATTTACCGCAGAGTAATAGCTATTGAGGACAATTCAGACAACACACAAATATGCATGTTTCTAAGACATTAAAATCTTTTATTCTGGCAAGAAGGTTTGGAAGTGGGAAAAGGAGAAAACAAAAAGAATAACACACCACCCAAATCACCTCCAGTATTTATTGTTCGTCACAAGTCGGCCAGATGTTTAGACCAGATTTGGCATTGTTAATCCCCTATTGAGTCTTTCCCAAGGACTTGGGATAGGCAAATGTGGATGTTTGATGGTGTTAGAGGTATCATCGTAGGATTTAAGCTGTTCCAAGTAAAGCTGCCTTTTGCAATTGATTGATGGTTAATTTACATCCTATTTGATTGTTGCCTGTATAAGAGGGTGAGAGACAGGCACCTCGGTCTATATACTAAACGAATGATCCATTGGGAACCCCATATCAAAACAACTTATGTGCGGCCGGAATTTGAAAACAACATTTAATACAGCACAGTACTTGAGCAAAATGGTTCGGTTGAGATTGGCATATGTGGGACTGATTGGGGTAGGGTGACACTGAAATATAATTTTATCATAATTTATCATATATTAAATTCTTGTGTTTTATTCCAATTTCATTTTAAATTGTATTTTATTCCAATTCCATTAATGGTTACGTTTTACATTCTACTTCTATTTGCAGGTCATTGTATTTTGTTATTTTCTCCAGTTTTTCCTCTTATGTTGGTTGTCTCCAGATACTCCCATGTCTACTATCCAGACTTTTTTTAATCTTTCTTATCAACAGTTGTTACGCCTGGGATGTTATGTGGCAGGTACTTGTGTGCTAGAATTCTAAAGTCTCGGAGCACTTTATCTTTTTCATTTTCTATTACTTTCTCTATTGTACGTACAGTTCCACCAGTTCTTGCTTGCAGACAAATGATATCCTTGCAGATTTCCCCAATGCGTCATTGTTGCTACTTTGTCAGGCTGTTGTTTGTAGTCAGTCTGTGAGATCTTTTTGCAGCAGCTAACTAGGTGGTCTAACTGTTTCTTCAGCTTCTTTGCAGAAACAGCATTTGCTATCTGTTGCTGTCTTCTCAGTTCTACTTTGTATGCATTTGTTCTTAAATTTTGGATTTGTGCAATCTGAATTAGCCTGTCTCTTCAATTTTCTTGCTCTTAGCCATTGCCAAGTCTTTCCTGCTCTTAGCCATTGCCAAGTTATCTAATCCTTCTGTTTTTTTAATGTACTGGCCATATATACTTTATCTTGTCATGTCTCTTTTCTGTTCTTCATTTGGTCTTTCTTGTAGGCCAGTTTGGTCTCTCCAGTATTCACTAAGCCTTCTTGATATACTAGTTTCAGTGCAACTTATTCACTGTCCTTCAGATATTCTTCCAATGCCCATTTTTCTTCTTCAACTGTCTGATGTACTTGAAACATTCCATTCCCACTTATTTTCCTTGGTAAGTAGAATCTATCAATGAATCATCATCATCCTCTTTTTAATTATGAACCCATAATCCCTTGCACGTTGGAGTCTGGCCAACTGAATGTAGCTGAGTGATTACTGGCCAGATGCCCTTCCTGTCGCCAATGCGGAGTTTTATTCAGCAGATATATTCTCAGTGTGCCGAGAGCAGGGGTGGGTTCCAGATTTTCCTACTGCCGGTTCGCTCAGGGATGCGCCATGCGGGCGCGTGTGCAGTACAAAAAAAGCTGCACATGTGCAGAAGCAAAAAACAAGATGGCGGCCCCGGGGGCGTGCGAGAGAACTGGCTCGGTGGTGTGGCAGGCCTGGGTCGCTGCCAGTTCCAGCGACCCAGGCCGCCAAGTTACTACCAATTCTATAGAACCGGTCCGAACCGGTAGGAACCCACCTCTGGCTGAGAGAGAGAAATATCTGCCTCTACCTAGGATCAAACTCACAGCCTCCTGATTGTGAGGCAAGAGCTCCACCTCTAGGCCACCGCACCACTCGAATCTATCAATGAATGACGGGTATGATTCATTGTCATTATTTTTCTGGTCTTCCTATCCATGGCTTTTAGTTCTGCTTCAGTCCTGTCCACCATCCCATCTCCCGTATTTATTATTATATTTGTTATTATAGTATTTATTTACAGAAGGAAATGAATTATTTTTAATTGTACAATGAAAAGTGAAACTATAATACAATACACTAAACATAAACAATAATAAAATAGGAAATGCCCCAAATAAATAGCAATTGTCAATAACAGAATATAAAAAATAATATTGTACAATGCAGTTTATATCATTATAAGAATATAAAATTTAATAGAAAATCTATATAAATGATACAATATATACAATATTGTTCAATACCATTTTTCCCCTCTTTTGGATTATTTGGGGTGAGATAGGTGAGTGGGGTGAGATGAACCACACAGCTCTGCGGCTGTGATTCAGAAAGAAAGAAAGGGTGGTGACTTCATGTGTTTTAGCAGCTCAAGACCTCAACACTTGTGATGGCAACGTTCGAAGTTTGTGTTTACAGATGGTATATGGTTGCAAGTTGTGATGGTCATTAATGTGTGGCCTCGCTTAACAACTTCCAGCTTTGTGAAAGCTGGAGATGTTAAGTGACGATGTGGGTCGTTGATTGGGGTATGGGGTGCCTCAGGACTAGGGAGAACCTGGGAGGTCTAGTGCAGGCCCAGACTTGCCTGCCCTGGGCTTCTCAAACCTCCCCTAGCCCCAGAGCAGTGGGCTCAGGCTCCTTTCTCTGGCAGGTCACTTATCACAGGAGAACCACACTTTGTTCCAATTTCAATTAGTGTCATTGGTTCATCTTCTGGGGGTGAAACATCATTTTCTCTCTGCATTCGCACAATGCTTTTTATTACCGATAATCATAACGCCATTCACCAGGAATAAAATTGCAGCAATACAACCAACATAAATACTATAGCAGCTCCAACCTCCTGGTGCTCTGGAAAAATAGGCATTTTCAAAGGCCTTAGGAAACATAATGACTGTGTTATCCAAGGTGGAATACATTGGAAACTGGAATTAAGACTATGATTTCAGTTAAGAAGCTCATAATGTCTCCAAAATTAAAAACGGTGAGCAAATATTATAGTTTGGACAACATTCCATAAGGCAAAAATCATGTAAATTATCACCAGGGCCTCCATAGTGACTCCCAATGATATTAGGTCTTGAGCCTCCCAAAATTTCTTTGGGCAGCATCTTCAGGTGTTCAGTGAATTTTTTCACAGGAAATATATCTGTTTTTTGGATGAGTGCTATGCAATTAACAGGCTCTCCAGATTCCAGTCCATACCATGCCAAGATACATATCATCCTTATTTTCAACATGCCATATTCTGCAATGTTCAGTAACTCTTGAACTAATACATATAATCCATCCCAACACACTAAGTAAATAAGCATTTAATCAGGCCCCATTAATCTAGGCTGACCAGTTGGCAGAATAGAATTGTCGAATAGAATGAGCTAGAAGGGACCTTGGAGGGCTTTTAGTCCAGCCCCCTGCTCAAGCAAGAGAACCTATACCCGTGATGGCGAACCTATGGCACGTGTGCCAGAGGTGGCACGCAGTGCCCTCTCTGTGGGCACGCAAGCCATCGTCCCAGTTCAGCTCCACCGCGCATGCGTATGCTCCTCCTGCTGGCCAGCTGGTCTTCGGGTCTCTGACGTGCATGTACGGGGGTGGGGCGCATGTGGGGGGCCGTGCACATGTGCAGGGTGCATGCACATGCATGGGGGGCATGTGCGGGGTGTGTGTGCACAGGGGGTGTGTGTGGGGGGCCGTGGGTGTGTGTGCGGGGGGGC
>QLTV01000400.1:97403-116047 GCA_003457575.1 Thermophis baileyi
TCTGTTTTGCATCCCTTCAAATTTAGCTCTTCTGCAAACTCTTGCATTTGCTGCAAAACCTTAAAACTAGCATGGCCAAGTCTTCTATGCAGAAGATGAACACACGAATCGTGCTCTGCAACAGTTTTAAATATATGGGAACATTGAACCTTTTGTCCCTGCAATACATATAGGTTATCTTCCTTTATGCCCTGTGCATAAATATTTCCATTCCTTTTGATTAGACACTTCCCATTTATAAAAGTGGTTTCATAACCCTGTTTGTCTACATTAGACACACTTAACAAATTATGTTCCATCTCAGGTACACAAAGCACATTGGTAAACTTTGATTCCAAATATGGAATTTTTACATCGCCTCTTCCAATGACTTTCACCTTCTGACCATTTGCCAAAGCCACAGCTTCTTGTGCTACTGGAACAAACCTGCAAAATAATTTAGAGTCATTAACAATTGTTTGACTAGCCCCACTATCAATTAGCCACTTGTCTCTGTTGTTGCTATAGCAAACTTTTGCAACTCCAGAATGTTCTTTTTGCAAATCATTCTTCTTTGCTTGCATGTTTTTTCTTTCTTGCAAAATGTTCCTCTCCTGCAGAGTTTTTCCTTTTTGCAGACAGTTACTTTTCAGATGTGTGCTTGAACTGCAAATGTAGCAATTTCTCTCTAGCTGAGCCATCTGCTTGCTTGCTCCTTCTTCTCCGGAGACATGCAGTCTGGACCCCCTCCTCAGGAATTTCACCTCCTCCTGGTTGCTTCTAAAATGGCGCTTTTCTTCTTCATTTAGCAAGCATACCTTTAAAGCCTCAAAGTTTAAATCTTTCTCTTCTTTGCACTCAAATATAGCTGAAACTATGTCCCAGGTTTTATCTAAACTATTCAACACAAATAAACCCTTCTGGGACTCAGGGAATTTTATCCCACATTGTTCTAAGTCCAAAAATAAACTTTGCATTGCTTTCAACAATCATTCCATTTTTGCAGCCCACACAATATAATTCTTCTGGCCCAAACGAGGCACAGAGCTTTCCTTAAATTCCATTGCAGCCATTCTGCTAATCCTGCCTTGTTTTTATACTTTCTAAACACAGGCAATTTCTTCCAGCTTTAAATTACAATGCAGTCCTTAGTGAGCTCTGGGCCCATAACCTTTTAGAGAATTTTGTTTCTCTGTTGTAGAAAATAAATCAGAAGCTCTCACAGTTGACTGCATTTGCTGAATCAAATAACTTCTTTATAATCTTATCAAAATATTTACAATACCATACATTCTTCTTTACAGCAACATATCATAATGAAGTCTTCACACACAGAGATACAGAGACAGACTTGAGACTGGAAAACATGTCCAGCTTCTTGCTTAATTCCTTTTTTGCACAGACTCAGTAGCACTTTACTCACATTGGCTGACTGAGTTACCACATGACTCTCTGCTCATGAATATTCCAACAGTATGCTCCCAGCTCCAGTAAAGGACACTACCACAAAATAGAGTGGATGGTGGTGCTGGTTTAAAATGACCTCTCTGACCCTACGTTCTAAATCTCAACCTATAATGTAATGTAATGTAATGTAATGTAATGTAATGTAATGTAATGTAATGTAATGTAATGTAATGTAATGTAAATATATACATATTCAATTACTATATTTGCCCTGCCCATCTCAATCAGTGATCCAGGGTGGCTTACAGTTCTAATATATGTTGAGCTGCCCTTACAACTGATTATGAAGAATTGCCTTATATTCCTATCATGCCAAATGAGAGAGAGAACAAAGATTGGTCTTATCAAAAACTACCTAAGTCTAGCTAAGCAATAAATTGTTCCCCTCATTTTATTCTCCAGGTGACTGCATTTTACCTGAAGGGTGAATTATTTTTCATATATTTCCACACTTCTAACTGGGTGTTACTACTGCCTCTGTTCCTATTGTTGCTGTAAGTAAAACAACTAGACAGCCTCTCTCGTGCTTTACAGAAGGAGTTGTACTGATCTCAACATATCTTCAGCAAACATTGCATTGGGGACACTCTTCTGCCATCTTCTGCACCCTTACAGATGCTGAAGGACAGTGGGAGTCCAGTAAGAGCTTGGGATTGACCGTGAGATTCTGATAGAAGGCTCAACCAAGGCCTTGATTGTTGTCTGGAGTGGGCAGATGACTGGGCCTTGGACTGTAGTGCCCCCCCTCCCCAATCTATGCCTTTTGCTGCATGCCAATCCCAAGAAGTACCATACTGAGATGCTCTGAGAAATAAAGCATCAGAACTGATGCCTGTAGTGCTGTTGGAGAAAAACCTGAAGTGAATGTGACCAAATAAGAGTTCACATCTGGATGAGATCCTCTGCTGGTTGGGATTTGGTATTAATATGTAGATGATACATTATATTTATCAACCTCAATCAGCTAAATGATGCTGTTGAGGTCCTGACTCAGCCTGGAAGCAGTTCATCCTGAATGAGGAAGAACTGACTCAATCTTATGAAGTCTGAATGGCTGTGGATATTAGGGCTTTCTGGACCCAAGGATTTTCTGTCTATACTCTTAAATGGCATAGCATTTGCACATTCAAGAATGGTACATAATCTGGGGATCCTTTCAGATTCAGATGCTGCTCAAATAGCAGGTGGCAGCTGTAGCCAAGAGGGCCTTTATATGGCTGCATCTGGCATGATGCTCCTTCTTGGACTGGGAAGTCTTTCAATTACTCATGCCCTGGTCACCTCAAAGCTCAATTACTGCAACGCACTTATAGATTGGACTGCCCTTGAAAACTCTGAAACTTTGGCGTGCGGCAGTGGGGGCAATAATGGGCATACCTCAGAATGCCCATGTGACACCTGTTTCATAAGCTGCACTATTTTGCCAGTATGCTTCTGGAAGTGATATAAAGTGCTAGACATCAACCCTACATGGCATAGAGCCTGATTATTTCAGAAATCGTCTCTCTCTACCTGGCCAGAATATGCTGTGATGCTTTCTCTGTTGTGGTTCCTGTTTTCTGAAATAAGATTACCTACTAGGGCCCATCCTGTTGGCATGCCATAAGGCCTTGACAATCTGGTTGTTCTCTGGCCTTGAGTTAAGTTCGATGGAACCCTTGTTAGATGTCCTTTTGTCTATTTTCATTTCATTTTTTTTTTGTATAAAGTGACTGGATCCCATCTTGCTTTGATTTGTATTGCATTTGTATTGTTTATTTGGGAGCCTCTCAGACTCAGTTTGGAGTTGGGCAACATCTAAACTGAATTAAATAAGTACAGTAAATAAGTAAATAAAGATCACAATCAATGTAAGAACTTTTCTAGTTGTTGTGATACTGAACCAAACTATATACAGGGAAAAGATAAAACCTATCAAGATCACTATCCCAGCATAAAGAAAATATTTTAAATCAAATTGATTGCAAATTGTAGTGTGTGAGAAGAGGAACATCTTATCCTACCTCTAAAAAGACAGAAAAACAGTTTCCCAGCATTTCTTTGAGAAGGGCATTCTGGAAGCAGGTCTCCCTTAAGAGTCACCCACCTAATTTTTCATGGTGAGGACAAACAAAGTCAAGTCTCTGAAGATGGCCAAAATGCCCAGAGGGTGGAAAGAGGCATTCCCTGAGATATTCAGCAGCATTCCCTCTAGTCCCATGGACAATAGTGGCCTCATTGATTCCCCAAACTGCCAAACCATACTCATACATTTTGGATGCAAATGTATTGAACATGTACTGTATTTTCTTCTAGGGGGAGAATTCTGAAAGAGGAAGAGGAGGGGAAAGTGTCATACAAAACTCTTTCCAGTAGATGGTTAGAAAGGACATCATGGTTGAAGCAATAGCAGTCAGAGTGGTCCAACACTGACCAGATCCTGACATAGTCTGACTAACAATTTGAACTGGGACCATCTCAGTCTCAAAAAAAGTTGAAAACACTAATGAAATTGGACTAAACATTTAATTTTATTTAAAATATCTCTGAAGTTGAAATGCCACATTATTGTCTGAATAGAAAGGAAATGATTCAAAATGAAAGACGCTGAATGACTTCTAGAAAAAATTTATTTTAAAATAAATATCCTTGCAACACTTTTACGATCTGGTCCGAATGCTCAAAATGTATTTTGAGGGCACTAAAAAATCCACACACACACACACTTCTGCTTCCCACCTCAATAGTTTAAAATGAAGCCTTCTTAATACAAAGCTCACTCTTGCTTTGCCACTACTTGTGATAAAAAACCCCAATTTTGATATAAACCAAAGTATTTCCTTGCCTGAGCACCACTGAACCCAACTATTACATTAGTAATAATATGCCAGTCTTTGTCCTGAAAAGTACCTTTCTTTAAAATTAATTCATAGAATCATCACGCTGAAAGGGACTATTTAGGCTTTTAAATTCAACCTTTCAGTCAGGGCGAGAATACATTAAAGCATGCCAGAAAGGAGTCTGATTACTGCTTGCCAGGATCCAGTAAAGAGGAATCATTACTACTTGATTCCTTTGTTAAATTGTTCCTGTCCCCCTCCTGCTCTCCCCCCCATCAGCCCCCAACATTCAGTTGTAATCTGTATTCTGTGATTTAGGACCATTATTCTATTTCATGTACTCTGGACAATGGAATGCAGCTCTTGGTCTTCTTCCTTCTAATTTGGACACTATGAGGATATAATCCTTAAAGATTTTTGTGACAGTAGCTCCTCTTGGGATCTTCCACTGTAGATGACCAGGCTGAGCTTGAGGGAGGGGTCAAACATGTCATCAGTCTCGAGTCCCTTCACGCCCACAACAGATTTAAGTCCAGCCCACCTTGACTGTTGTCTACTGCCAACTCGCTTTGACTTAGTTCAGAGCTCTTGTAAAGAGCTTTAGCATGCAAAAAGCCTATATATTCTTTTGAACTGCCCGGAATCCTGATTTCCCGCACTTGACACCTGCTGGCTCATTCTGAAAGACAAAGAAAGGAAGTATAATACTTTTGTCTTGAAGCTTTCACCTACCTTTGGAAGAGAGGAAAACATAATTACACCAAGCTGGTCCCCTACAGCCAATTAGTAGAGATTCAAATGTCATTTTTCAATGTAGATTTCAAAGCTACAAAAGAAGACTTTCAGCAGACTTTCTCTGTTCCTCAGAAGCTAACTTCCTTTTTCTGACTTACTTATTGACATGTAATTACAATTATATTTTGTCCTGTTTCAGTTGAATAAATGTGCATCATAAAATAATTCTCTACACGATGGAAAAAAAATCACAGTCAACATCCAGAATTAACTTACACTTGTGGTTAAAAACACTTTTGCATCTAACCTAAAAAAAGGCAGCTTCCCACAACTGAAAATAATGTACATTACCTTAGTTGGATAGTTGATAAAGAAACCAGAAGGCAATATAGAGGGAATATAACCTTTACCATTCATGCTTCCACACTGAAGAAAATCCCCATATCATACAATTTTCCTGAATAAGATTAGGGGAAAATATTTTTAAGAATTCCTACTTTTGTTGTTTATCCAAAACTTGTGAAGTAAAAGAGGAAAATTGTTATTTTTTTAATAAAACAGTTCTTGGCATTAAGTAAGACCAAAAGAACTTTCCTCTTTTGCTTTGTGGTATTATCACTTGGTTGTAAACAGTATGATGGCATCTGGTAAAGAAATCTATAAAATCAGGGTAAAACATTTTTGGCAGACATTGCAGGAAAAAAATGCAATATTATGTAAACCAGGGATTTTTGTTAGTGTTGTTGCTGGGGATTGTCTTGAAAGTGTCTTTTGAGGACTACAAGTGGCATGGTATTACCCCCAAGGGGTGTGGGTGCAGATGTTTATTCTTTTTTTGCTTCTTTTGTGGATTTTTAAAATAAAGGTACAGATAGTTCTTAACCTAGGACTACTTGTTTGACTGTTCAAAGGCAGTAAAAAAAAATGACTTGTGACCACTCCTCATACAACCATCGCATCCCATCACATGATCAAAATGTGGGCATCTGGCATTTATTATATACGGTTGCAGAGTTCTGAGGTCACAATTGCCATTTACCACCTTCCCAGGGAGCTTCCGATAAGTCAATGGGGAAACCAGATTCACTGAATGACATGTGATTCACTGAATGACCATGGTAAAGGTATAAATTTGCACTTAACACTTAAGAACTGCATCACTCAGCAACAGAAGCTCTGATCCCAATTATAGTTGCAAGTTAAGGACTACCTGCAGTATTAAGCTATTGCTTGCATGAATTTACATAATATCTAGAGTGGTGCTGGCGGCTATAGGCCAGGTACAACCCACTCACTATGTATAAGCCACAGGACACAAAACGTGGCATAAAAGCAGCAGCACTGGGGAAGCTATTATCACTTTGTTCTACAGGTCATTCCAACGAGTGATATTTATAACGGATGGGTTGGGACTGAAGGATAACTGATAGAGGACGAATTGGGATCAATTATTTGAGAGCTGTGGCATTTATCATTTCATTGCTCAAAAATGGGAAATACTGCTTTTTATCATAACGCTCACATTTGTTTTGATGAACTCTACAAATAGCAAAATAGATTTTTGAAGGAAAACCCTTTAAAGCCACAGCAAGTATTTTAATAAAGATGAGTGCCCCATCTTAAAAAATATATATTCCAAATTTCATGAGTTTTATCTTATTAGTCAGGATGCCATTTGGTTGTTTGACTAACTATATTAGATCAACATAACCAAAGACCCATAGCTTGCCTTGGTTAAGAAGGGCTTTGTGTGGCAAATAGTAACGTATGGAATTAGTACTTTTCCCCCAAACTTATTACACTGGCTGACTTGACCATCTAATATTCAAGTCTGCGAATGACCACATCAACATACACACAAGACAGAAGCTCAAGAGGTACCCAAAGAGCAAGTCTGTTTTCAACTCCAGCCTTGAGGTAAACTCTCTTCCAGGATCCAGAGGTGCCCCTTCCACCTGCCAAATAAAGCCAGGTTACAATTCTAATTCAGTATTCATTGTGTGATATTTTGATAACGGAGCCTTCCAGGTGAATCCTCATTATCTTGGGGATAATTTATATTAAACATTATGCTATGTTCATCCATGTTCCTTTAAGGACAGGACCATTATCAAATTTATTTGCTGCCCAGCTCACAGTCCAAGGCAACTCTATGCAGTTCAAGAGACAAAAATCAAAAAAATCAGCAACTTCACTTTAGAACTAGATACCAGACTTACAACCATTCACTTAGTGACCAGTTACAATGGCACTGAAAATGTGACTGGAGACCAGTCCTCGTACTTATGACCATTGCAGCATCCCGTCACATGATGAAAATTCTGGTGCTTGGCAACTAGCATTTACGATTGCAGTGTCCGAGGGTCACGTGATTGCCATTTGCAACCTTCCCAGCTGGCTTCTGACAAGCAGTCAGTGGAGTAGCCAGATTTAACCACATGATTCACTTAAACTACAATGATTTAACAAATGATTTAACAACCCTGGCAAAAAAGGTGGTAAAATTAGGTGCAATTCACTTAACAGCCACCTTGCTTAGTGATGGAAATTCTGGTCATAAGTCAAGTACTACCTGTAAGAAGTTGTCTCTACATAGGATATCGAGCCTTAATGTAGAACATGGAAGATTCAGCTACAGTCAATTAATCTGTAGGAACTTCCACTGAATACATTATGTGCAACTCAACATAACAATCTTAGAATGTTATGGACCCGTGCACGATTGACTAATTATTTGAAACCCAGAAGTTTCCTTTCTGGGTGGGCATATTAAATTCTTGTAACAAGTCCCACCATCTGTTATCACCAACTACTTTCACCAGGTATAATGGAGTTAGGAATTAAGACATGTATCAACATACACGTGCTATCACTCTTCAGATATCTGACTTTATTCATGCGGTCATGTTGGCCCATAGGATGGGATTATATTAAAATACTTCAATATTTATAATTGGTATGGTCTTGCAGTTTCATTACTTGCTTCTTCCAGTTTCAGTATTTGCATGATTTTAACATTTTCTATAATATACCTGTGCCACATTTTGTGGCATAAATTGATACCACAAAATCAGCAATGGATCAAGTATTTTTGATAGTTAAGATTTGGGATTCAAAAAGCAACAGACCTGTTCAGAAGCCCACTTTTGTCACAAAATGGTATTTTTATAAATACAACAAAAGTAGACTAACTTAGCTATCTTTCCCGAGTCCATATAGATCGATGTACCGGTATACTTTTACACCAGAGGTCTTCAAACTTGGCAACTTTAAGACTTGTGGACTTCAACTCCCAGAATTTTCCAGCCAGCATAGCTGGCTGGAGAATTCTGGGAGTTGAAGTCCACAAGTCTTAAAGTTGCCAAGTTTGGGGACCCCTGCTTTACACTCAATATTAAGAATCTGCAGGAACAGCTGAATTATAGTTAGTGCTATAAACTATACTGAGGAAATTTGCATTATTTTTTCCTTTTAATATTGTATAATTACATTGATGATTTGAAGGATGATGAAAGATTTCTGCAAGGGACTATAATCCTTCTTTAATAGTCCTTTGCTCTAATATTTTAGTAAGAAACACATATACATTCAAGGGTATTTTAACAGTGGTGTATTTAGAAAAATTCTTCTAGTGCCTCTGAAATGAAACCTCATTTTAGAAATATTGGTGATTCTTTAGTGATTATGCATGCAGCCCCACTATGTATGCATTGTGATCGTCACAAAATACTTTAGGAACTAAAACTTCTGAGAGACTCAATGAGCAAGATGAATAGTGACTGACAAACATCCTTTATGACAACTTACATACTTTTAACCAATGCATAAAAAACTGAGCAACAAATGATAGTGCCTGGGAAAGTGGAACCAGAAGGTAATTATTTCATCAAATTTAAATTGAATCTCACATTTCTGATAACCTTTAAAATGTATTTATTTGCTATATCTAAGTAATGCATAACTTGGCAGGGAATCCTTAAAAAAGGCCACAATGGCACCTTCTATGCAAATTTTAACAGCACTTTACCGTAAAACGTTCAAATGGTTCAATGCAAAAAAAAAATTTATGGTTAAACATCTATGTGAGAAATGAGCCATTTCAAGCATCTGGGATGCAGTCCAAACTTCAAATTCAAAATACCTGTTAAGACTTTCATAAAAATTTACACCTGAAATGTTTCAAACCAAGTATTTTGCACACTTCTATAAGGTAACACAGAAACAACCCTTCTAATTCTAAAGCTTGATTTTCAAGCTTTTACTGCAACATCTATATGAAATTATTTTATAAAACTTTATGCTTGTAGAGTGCCCACTTATGTGATGGAGTTCTCTATCAAGATTTCTGTTTATCCAAGTACCCATGTAGTTACTGCAGCCTTAACTTGACTGCAAAGAGTTGGAAGTGTTACAATGTCAAGAACAGAATTCATTTTCAGAAGGGCATTTAATAGGCTTCGTGAAGCCAAAGAACTGAATACAGGAATACCTTAACCACTTTTAGCACAATATTGAATTACATGTGAGTCTTCCAGTTTAAAAGAAAAATATAAACAAACAGTTTTTCAAGAACTTGCAGGTTCTGCAAGCTTCAGGTTCTAGGTACATCATACAGTATAAATTTGTTTCTGAAGATCAACACGAGTCTCCCTTAATAATCAAGGGGGGGCTGCCTTCCACCATGCCCCTTCCTCACTACATCATAGTACTTTTACAAAACTACAAGGTATTAATGCATTTATAAAAACAAGGAGGATCTTCACACCTTGCTCAGGCTCTGGGGAATTATAGGTGATATATAGGTCAGACCCCCCCCCACCTTGGCTTGTTGAAAGAAATCGGGGGAAAAAAACAATAAATGTATTATTCAAAATGCTTAAACACACCTGTAAAAAATAAAAAAGGAAAAAAAAAAGCAAATTAAAAAAAATTCCTCCAAAAAGATCTAATAGGCCATCCTGTAGAAGCTGTTGGGCTGCTTGTGATAAGACTACAAAAAAGGGAAGATACAGGTAGAGAACTAAACAAGATTCAGCGAAGCTCCAAAAATCTTTATAAATACAGCCATTGGAAGGACGATCTTGAGTCAGGAAGGATTTATGCTCGGTGCAAGCTGAGAACGAGAAGCAGGTACAAATTGTAAAGCACACTGAAGAAACCGGTACATTTTACTAAACTAGTCTCCCTCCTCCCAACCCAGGCCAAATTGTTTACAGCCTTGGGTAATGGTGCTGTCAACTAACCTGAGAAGGAGCATGAGGAAAGGGGGGGGGGGAGTAAAGCTAAGTTTCCTTTGTTAAGGGCCATGTTTGCAAACTTTTTTTTTTCCTTTCAAAAATGCATGGCTCTAAGAGGTATGTGGTGGTTTATTTATCAAAATAGTCCAGAGGATGTTTCTGTGCGCAAAGAATGCAGTCAGAATTTTTATAGACTTGCTCAATAGTTCCTTTAAGAATCAATTTGTTAAGATGTTGAACTGTCCCACTGTTTTTCTTCAGCAAGTCAGTTCATTTAGTTAGGTTGTATTCTGCTGGCAAAGTAATAGGCATTTAGAAGGCTAAGTACTAT
Source organism: Thermophis baileyi (assembly GCA_003457575.1). Lineage (NCBI taxonomy): Eukaryota > Metazoa > Chordata > Lepidosauria > Squamata > Dipsadidae > Thermophis > Thermophis baileyi. The sequence continues at coordinate 107,972 of QLTV01000400.1, forward strand.
GTTTTACTACCTACTACATAACAGGAACAGAGACTTCTTAAGCCCACTTGAACATACTAAAGAAACATACTTACCTAATTATCATAATTGTCTCTGTAAGAGCTTCCAGAGTAACGGTCCCCATAGCCTCCCTGATTTCTGGAAGAAAAGCACAAGACTGATTTAGTCCAGTGCTGGATTACAGTTAAATTGTGCAAATACGAATACCAAGAGCAAAACTCATTACGTGCATGTAAAAAAATTGCTTTATCCTGTATGATAGTTGCGTGATTTTGGATATATTTTATCATCATCATCCAATATCAATTATTATGGGATAGGCCAACTACTTTGATGCACCTATTAATTATGTACTTCCTCAGATTATTTTTTTTCATTTGTTGTAATACTAAGTGGAGGAGCTGATGTAAAGAGTGAATGTGATCTGGAATACAGACAGGGAGACAATTAACACCTGTCCAGAACCACTTAAAGCAGCTGCATTTTTTCCAGGGGTTATTTGGTTACTACCATGCCATCCCACTAAGAGATATGCTTGATTGAAGCAGAGATGTTGCAAGGCCATACCAAGGCATGCCTACCATTGTCCACCCAATTGCATTCAGGATCAGTTATAACTTCTGTGTGGTCTCCACACATATAAGCACATTGCAGTAAAAAAGCCATGAAGTGACCAGGTCAAGAGTAATTGACTGAAGGGCACAACTGGCACACCAGATCAAGCTATGCAAAATTCTTCCTGGCCACAGCTGCAACCTGCCCATGAAGGAGTTAAGTCCAAGACAACTTTCAAATCATGTACCACGATTGAATGGGGAAGTGCTATCCCATCCAAGGTATTTTCAGATCCAGCAATCCGAACATCTGCAGTGACTTGGTCTTGCTAGGATTGATTATTTAATATATTAATATAACCTTGCCAACACCTACTAAATGTTTACATCCATTTAGGGCAAAAAGAATTTTGAGTATCTCCCCATTCTATTCAACCCAGCTGTAGTACAGGACAAATATCCAGCATATCCATTCAATTATAATTTTGTACCTATCTATTCCAAGTGATTTAAAATGGCATGTTATTTTCATTTCTATAAGAAACAGTGTTATTAACAGCAGGAGAGCACACAGCACCAACAGTTCTCACATTAAATTTAAAGTAAAATTAACCCCCAAATCCTTACGATGTAAAAAAGATCCATCTGAGGATGCTTTGAGCTAAAATTAATCTGAAGCAAAGCGAAGTATCATGAGTGACAATAAGATAGAGTAGAATTGCTGGAGGTAGCAAGCAGCTGTTTCTAATAAATGCTTTGCTGTATAATTTCTACCCTTGTTAAAGGATTGGCCCATGTGCCCATTCTTTAATGTACTCAGATGAAACAGGTTTCCAGCATGCAATACCCTGCTGGCCTGCCCACAACCAATTCCCAATGCTCTCCACCATCGACTGCTGATATCCTTGGCTTTTCCTAATTTTTTCCACTGTCCTCCAAACTACTTCTGCCTGGAATAATCATCTCTCAATCTGCAGCCGGCCCAGAACATTCCTACTTTGTTCTGTTTATTGAACCAATATGTATGTATGTTTCAGTTGAGGCATGAAATATTTTGCAGATCTCTTTTTCATACCCAATCTGTAAGGATCACAATTTGCCTCTAAAAAAACTTACCTGCTGCCATAATAGTCTCTGGATCCACCATATCCACCGCTTCTGTTGTCATAACGGCCACCTCCATATCCACCACCACCTATTGCAAAGATAAAAGTATCTGTTAAATCTTATTTCAATGCAGTGGAGGTTTATGATAAAAGGGCAAGTATAATATTGTAGGAAAACTTCACCTCTAGAAAATCCACGTCCACGCCCTCTGCCTCCAGAAGAGCCACGGGAGGATTTTCCAGCCTGGTCAACTCTGATCTGACGTCCATCCACAGACTTATAAGAAAGAATCAAATAAGATTTTTATTTGATACAATTGTATCTACTGCCAAAAGAAAGCTGCCTGAGGTGACCATGATATGGGCATAGTTAAGTCAAATACTACATTTGATTATAGCATGCATGTTCCTTTTCTTGCCACAAGCCCAATTTGACAGCAATTTTTGGAGGGGCTCTAAGGGTCGTTCAGTTGCAGACTGCATTTCTCCATTTTACAGCTTGAGAAGAGGAACAAACTCTCTAATGTATAATACATAATGCCCAGGAGAACAAATACAACCAGTAAATTATATTCTAACTTTCTGCAGCCTATCTACACTTGCTTCCAGAAACAATTTGCCTTCTCTAAGCTAAGCAGATAAGTATCCAGACTCAGGCCACACCTCAAAAATATTTAAATATCAATAAAGCAACAATTATCTGGGGGGGAAGGGGGGGAAAGTGTCTTAAATAGGGTCAGGATTTGTTGTAACTTTTAGCTAACTGTGCACATTAGGTTAAGGGGAATTACAATAATTCTGATGAACTGTTTTATGGAGCTAGTATTATGTTATTCACCCATTACTTGACATTAATTTTGAGTTGTTTTATGAGTTTTTGCAGGCCTGGTAACAATATTGTGCAAATTAAAACTTATTTTTTCAAGTTAACAAGATTCTGTGAAAAAAACCTTAAAATGTATGCAGTCGCTACAAAAGTTAAAGCACTTTATTTCCTTCTTACTACTATTTAGAGTTTAGAAGACACTGTTTTCCTATGAGGCACTGCTTTAACAAGAGATTAAAATGGTTGGATTAGATGACTTCTGAAGTACTTTTGAACTCTAGGATTCCAGAAGTTTGATACAGTGGTGTCTACTATGAGTAGAGATAGTTGTGTAAGTGGACATAGATACAGGATTGGAGGGAACATAATGTAATATTACAATTATAAATCTATATTATAGGACAAGTATGCTGGGAAATAGCAAAGCATGAAACTTCACTTCAAGCATCTTGATAGTCATCAACTAAAGTTCTCACCTCTCCATTCATGGCTCGCATGGCATCCTTGGCATCTTCAGGACGGCAATAGGTAATAAAACCAAATCCCCTGGATCGCTGGGTCTCTCTGTCTTTCACCACAACCACTTGAGATCATAAAAAGAAGCATGCTAACTTAGATCACAGATGTTCTAAGGAGTTGAGTTCAACGTGCTATTGATTTCATGCAATTTATACAAAATAATCTGATCTACTAACAGTCAAACCAAACTGGTGTTAGATAAGGGTCAACAGAATTCAGAGGGTTGGACTTAGGTCTTTTGTGGGAATGTAACAACTCCAGATGACCCTGCCCTCAGGCTCTGCCTCGTTATCTCCATTATGTTCAGTTGATTGCTATAAAAGTAAATTTTATTAACAGTATCTTAGTCCTTACACATTAACCAGCTTACCAAACACTCATCAGAGGAAGTCTTCCATAATATGAAATAAATCCTTACAATTATGTGTATGCTTTTATATTTTAAATTAAGACAATTCAAATGAAAGTAATAAAAAAGCAAATTGTTTATGATTGTTTGAAGCAAAATTACCTCAAAAGTAAAACAATACTATGTCAAGACTTAAATTAAGGATTAAATAATTGAATTTTTTTTATATCACTAGGAATGGATAGTAATGGTTGATCTTTATGATTTTAGAGTTAATTGTTGAATGGCATGCTACATCTTTTTTTAGCTAATTGCAGTCATGTTAAAACAAACCAAGGTGTTTGTCATTTATAACAGTTTTGTCCACACCTCTACTGAACAGCTATTTTATGCATTGCATCACAGTACGTTACTGATATTACATCTAATATCAGTAATGAATGAAATGAATGTGATTTTGTGCAATCTAATATGTCTGAAACATTTTCTCACCTTCTGCAATGTCACCATAGGGCGAGAACAATTGCTCCAAATTTTGTTCATTGGTGTCAAAACTGAGTCCTCCAATGAAGAGCTTTCCTTCATCTGACGCCATTTTCTAAGTGATCTGTAAGCAAGAGACTCTTTAATTCTGAGAAAATGCAAGGATATACACATAAGGGCAAAATCCACACTGGTTAAAATAGTTCTATGCGGCTTCAATCACTATAACTTTTAAGTAGCTCATAGCAGTAACAAATTCAGTAAACATGCATACACTAATAGATACCACCTTTTAAGATTATTGCTCAGAAGCATATTCCATTGTTTAGAATTATTAAAAAATTCAGATTTAAAAGGTTGGAAAAAGATTTAAAAATAGATTTTCCAAACATCTGACTAGGTATTTGTAATCTGAACCTGAAACTATATAGTTTTTTTTTAAATCTTTAATTGGGGTAATTTCCAACTTGAAATTTTCTGACAAGGATGGAACTTTTTCCAATTTGAACTGTTTTGTGCACTTTTTTTTTTTGACCCTGACAGTTTGTATTTCTAAGTTACCTACTACAATTAACAGATTGTGTAATAACTTGTCAATTTCAGCAACATGCATGCTGGCTAGGAAATTGAGTGTTGAAATCCAGAGCTTAATATTGCTGAAGTTGAGAAATACTGTCCTAGACAATTAAATGCCAAATTCACATTTGAATTTCAACTCCAGCAATGAGATGTATGCCTTTTTTAAAAAAGGCAATTGTCATGGTATACAGACTTCCATCATCCACATATAGCTTCAACTTTATGCCTGCAACCAGTTTATTATCAGTTTATACTCAAATGAAAGCCTTAAAGATCTTTGTATTTTAGTGCTATAAAACTAGGATGTGTTTCTGTTGTCTTTCCTAAGGTAGACACTTGCAGAGGATGATGAATGCCTGTAGCCATGATTCCTCTTTCCTATTCATACCTCTCAATGTTTGAGGAAGGGATGGAATACAGCTTAATTATATGCATTTAAAAAGCTGTTTCACTAAATCTTACTACCTATAGCAGAAATATATAGGGGTTACTTTTTGGAGATAAGAAATATTTGGTACTTTAAAAATCTAAATATATGTAAAATATTTTTAAAAATCACATATTTTGTGGATTTCAAAGTAAGCAAGGAGCATCTATTATTCTTTCAGGGCAAGAATTAAACATAGATCTCCCTCCTTATTGTGGAAAAGGCAATATTAATTGGTATTTACTAGACACAGTGTCTACTTTTATGTTACATTCCTTTTATCATTTTAGAAACAAATGGATACAGGAGGCTGAAAGAGGTAACACGTGTCCAAATGAAGCAAAGCTAATCAAACGGTAATGAATAGACCACAACAGTGCTGTTAGCTACTGTGCATTACTCAAGAATTCTTCTTTGATTTCATCACAAAAGCAGAGATTCCTATTTCTCCATATCAAAAGCACTATCTGATAAACCATGTAGACCAACCAAGTTGCTGAAAAAGTCTTGAAAACCTTTTCCTGTTATGTCTTTTCCAATGCCAGTTTTTGAAGACAGGGATAATTTCTTCACCAATTACATTATTTTATTTTTCATTTATAAAATGTGTACCCCTCCTTTGATAATATATGTCATGCTTTTCATCTCTGGAAAATTGAGGGTCTGTGCTATTTTTCTCGTGAGGAAGCAGTCTTTCAGGCCAACTACAATATTTCATCCTGTAAACTGGGATTTAAGGTATCATTATCAAACCTGTCTCCTTTATAAGCACCACCTGCTTATTTACAGCCTCCATGGTATTGTTACATTCATAAAGTTGTGAAGCATATAATATTTCCTGTTGAAAAAGAACTTAAAATATTTATATCAGATCTTGTATCTGGAGGTTCCCATCTAAATACAATACACCTAGGATTTGGTTAAAACCTTAATGATCTCCAACAGGCAGCGTTTATTTATTTATTTATTTATTTATTTATTTATAGAATTTATATTGCCGCCTATTCGCACATGGCGACTCAAGGCGGCTTACAGAATATAAAACCTCATATAAAAACAATAAAACTAATAAGAGCCATATAATAAATTAATATAATAAAATCTATTTATGATTATAAAAAAAATTATGAGAATCTGATGCTGCTTTTGTCAGATAAGGATGACAAAAGTAACTGTAAACCAGCCTGCCCCATTGCATGGTTTCCAATAAGAAATGAAATCTGTATTTAATCTTCTTGCATAACAGGGTAAGGGAATAAAGTACCGCTACGGTTAAGGGATTGCCTTAGCGGCATTTTCCCTCCCAACGAATTCCCCCCCTCCCGGTAAAATGGCCACGAGCACGTGGTCCGAACAGAATGCGGGAAGGCGAGTGGAGCGCGGCTCACGTTCCAGAGAAAACGCCAACTAAGCATGCGCTAAGTCCGCTCCCTCGCCGCCCTGCTCGGGGTGAACGGGATTCTTACTCCGCACCCCGCTCTCACTGCAGGTTACCAGGCTCATGAAACTTACCCCGTTGCTCACAGCGGCGCGTCCTTCCTCACCGTCCGTTAGGCGCAAGACAGTGAAAAACGAGTTTCAAAACTAGCGCATGCGCGCAAGGGCCCAGTAGTTCTTTCTGGGCAACCGCCATTTTGTGAAGCGTCTCTCCTTTCTTTCCCCGCACCTTTCCCTCCTCTCCTTCAAGAAAGCCTTTTGTCTCCAGTTTCTTCGCTAAGCCTCACCCCGGCACCCTCTCATCCCGCAAGAGCCCGATCGCGCTCCGATCAAAAGCACTCACCAAAATAGGCCTCGAAGCAAAGAGCCGCGCAAAAGACCCGTCAGCTACCGAAGCAAGAGGTATCGCGATGGCGGCGAGGGGAACACGAGTGTTAAAGCGAGGCTGGTTACACACGCTTCTGCGCGGCTCGCGAGCAGCCATTGGTTGGAGTTGCCAGTGGGCGAGGCTTAGCCGAAATAGCGGAGACGCCCATCCGCTCCAGGAAAAAAAACTCTTTTCCTGCGGCGTCTCACTGCAGCCCTATCAGCGTTTCCTTGCTAGGAATTACATTTGTGTAAGGCGTACGCAAACGGTCCTCATTGAGGGAGCACGGCCGCGTACGTGTCGCAGCTGCCATAGCAGGCCTCCGATTCGTCGTCTTTTCATTTTCCAAGAGACTAATAAAACTGGGAGAGGGAGCCAAAATTTGTGTAACGCCTTATCTCCAATTTAAGGGGGGGGGGGGAGAACAATAAAAGCAATATTTCGTTGAAAGGAAGTCAGTAAACCTCTAATGGAGAAAGTAAACCGCTAATCAAATGTTAATGGATATCCTGATTATAGATACTGCATAATTTTCGTGAAAAAGCAGAGAATAATCAGTAATTGGCTAAAAAAAAACAACCTTAAAAATCAAAGGATTGACAAAAACGATGCATGGAAACTAAAGATAATTGGGGGTGGGGGGGGAGGAGGAACTTACACCCTTACATCACAAAGAAAATCTCATGAGATACATACTTTGAATCCAAAGTATGCACCGCAGACACTTTGGATCCTGGATTGGATGACAATTTCACATTTTTCATCATTGCAGTTTATGCCAGACTGCTGTACTCTGAAATTCATTTCATCAGGGTCCACAATCAGGAATCATGTTACACCAACAAAATGGAAGCAAGTGGTGTTCTATTTGTCAGATTAAGTCATATTTGAAGCATCCAAAAATTTCAAATATTTGTGCGATTGCATATTAAGTTCTGTCATCTTTCAATGTATCATGCCTGATTCCAGAATAGTAGAGCTAGTATAAAATGTTGATTGTGTGGCATCAAGTCAGCATCTTTTTCTATGCTTTCACAATTTATTTTATTTATTTATTTTATTTTATAAAATTTATATGCCGCCCAACTCCCGAAGGACTCTGGGCAGCTTACATCATAAAAAAATAAAACATATGAAAACAATTTTAAAAAAAAACCATCTATATTTAAAATAAAACATTCACACAACCATGCATGGGCCAATCAGAACAACTATTGGCCCCAGGCCTGCCGGAAAAGCCAGGTCTTAACAGCTTTACGGAAGGCCAGTAAGGTGGGGGTAGTACGGATCTCGGGGGGAAGTTGGTTCCACAGAGTCGGAGCGGCTACAGAGAAGGCCCTCCCCCGTGGTCCTGCCAGCCAACACTGTCTGGCCGACGGGACCTGAAGAAGGCCAACCCTGTGCGACCTCACTGGTCGATGGGAGGAAT
>QLTV01000400.1:122831-154911 GCA_003457575.1 Thermophis baileyi
ATTCTTCTAACTAAACTAAATCAGCTAGCGATACCTGAACACACTTGTAAGTGGATCACAAGCTTCCTAACGGACAGGAAGCAGCAGGTGAAGCTCGGCAAAATCACATCAGATACCTGTACAATTAGCACAGGCGCCCCCCAAGGCTGTGTGCGCTCTCCACTTCTCTTCTCTCTATATACCAATGATTGCATCTCTAACGATCCATCTGTTAAACTACTGAAGTTCGCAGATGACACAACAGTGATCGGTCTCATTCGAGACAATGATGAATCCGCACACAGATGGGAGGTTGAACAACTAGCCTCGTGGTGCAACCGGAACAATCTGGAACTGAACACACTCAAAACCGTGGAAATGATGGTAGACTTTAGGAGAAACCCTCCCATACTTCCACCTCTTACAATACTGGACAACACAATATCAACAGTAGAGACCTTCAAATTTCTGGGTTCTACCATATCGCAAGATCTAAAATGGACACCTAACATCAAAAACATCATCAAAAAAGCACCACAAAGAATGTTCTTTCTGTGCCAACTCAGAAAGCTCAAACTGCCCAAGGAGCTGCTGATACAGTTCTACAGAGGAATTATTGAGTCTGTCATCTGCACCTCTATAACTGTCTGGTTTGGTTCTGCAACACAACAAGACAGACACACACTTCAGAGGATAATTAGAACTGCAGAAAAAACAATTGCTACCAACCTGCCTTCCATTGAGGACCTGTATACTGCACGAGTCAAAAAGAGGGCTGTGAAAATATTTACAGACCCCTCACATCCTGGACATAAACTGTTCTATAGCCATAACTAAGATGAATATATTACCGAGATTGCTGTTTTTATTTCAAACGATAGCGATAAAATTAGAGAAAAAATATTTTGAAAATTTTAATAAAGTAATGATGAAATTTATATGGCAAGGTAAAAAAGCGAGAATAAATATAAAAATGCTTCAAGATGCAAGACTTAGAGGAGGGTTTGGACTTCCAAATTGGGAATTATATTACCAGGCAGCAGCACTATCATGGATGAAAGAATGGATTGTACTAAGAAATACAAGGTTATTGACATTAGAGGGACATGATTTACAACTGGGCTGGCATGCTTTTTTATGGTACGGGAAGAATAAAATACATAGCTATTTTCAAAGACATTATGTAAGAAATGCTTTACTACTAGTATGGGAGAAAATTAGAAACACTACTTGAAAATACCAATATGGCTTTCGACAATGGAAGCATTAATACATCCAAATATGATTAATATGGGAAATATTACTAGGTATAAATATATTTTATCAGAGAAGGGGGAATTGAAAGGGAAACAAGAATTAGAAGAACAAGGGATTGATATGGCTTGGTATACACAATTGCAAATACAATCGAGATGTGAAAAAGATGCTAAATTATATGATTTTTATTTGGAGATGACAGAATTGGATGAAATACTCATGGGAACAGAAGATCGAATGATTAAAAAATTGTATAGTTATTTACTTAGTATTAAATTAGAACATCATCATCCTGGACATAAACTGTTTCAACTCCTACCATCAAAACGACGCTATAGAGCACTTCACACCAGAACAACTAGACACAAGAACAGTTTTTTCCTGAACGCCATCACTCTGCTAAACAAATAATTCCCTCACCACTGTCAAACTATCACTAAGGCTGCATTACTATTAATCTTCTCATCGTTCCTATCACCCATCTCCTCCCACTTATGACTGTATGACTGTAACTTTGTTGCTTGTATCCTTATGATTTATATTTCTTGTTTCCTAATATAATTTTATTGCTTATTTGTACCCTATGACTATCATTAACTGTTGTACCTTATGATTCTTGACGAATGTATCTTTTCTTTTATGTACACTGAGAGCAGATGCACCAAAGACAAATTCCTTGTGTGTCCAATCATACTTGGCCAATAAAGAGTTCTATTCTATGCTATTCATTAGAATATTGTGTTCTGCTTAATTGTTTATTCTCTTCTAATTCTATTCTATTCTATTCAGTTAATATATTATCTCACACAGCATCCTCATGTAAATGTTAAATAGAAGGGGAAAAAATAGAACCCCGAGACACCCCATGAATTAGGAGATGCAGGATTTTGCTTCAACATTGACTGGAACCAGCCCCGGACGGAGGAGAACCAGCACTAATTCCTGAAGCTGACCCAGGATACCATACCATGAGAAGTCAAGAAATCAGGGGTTTAGATAATCTGCCTTATCCAGGTTTCTTTGAAGCTGCGACCACTCTCTCCACCACCTTCCCTAAAAAGGGAAGATTGGAGTCCGGACAAAAACTATCCAGACAACTTGATGGTCCGTTGAGGGGGCATACCACCATTACTTTAAGAGCTGGTGGGACCATTCCTTCTCTAAAAGGGAGAGGTTAACTACCATCTGGACCACGGGTGTCAAACTCGCCGCGTCACGTTGATGTCACGTGATGTATTGCAATGTTTTTTGCCTTTGCAGAGCTGGGGTGGGCGTTGTCTGCGTGACGAATCCAGCCTGCGGGCCACCAGTTTGACACCCCTGGGGTCTAGATCCACTCATGCATCCTCTCCTATGCAGCCTTAATTAGCCAGGAGGGGCATGTATCTAACACACAAAAGGCCTAACTAGCAGCTTAGAGGGCCCCGTCCACTTCCTCAGGTTCTGCAGGCTCAAACTCTTCCCAGGTCACCTTGCAAAGTGTAACACCCACTACTTCCATTTACTCTGCTGTAAGGCTGGAGTCCAACATCTGTCTGCCAGATGTGCAGCATGTTCTTCACAGCAACCCTTTAGATATACTTCGGTGTTGCTCCCTCAGAGGGGGGACTAAATTACCCAACAGGGCCATTGGGCGACTTATCAGTAGATAGTTACATTCCACCACCCTTACTTCCATGAGGTAGGCCTTAATAGTAGCTGTCTTTGCTCCTTGTCTCTTGCCAGCAATGCTTCAGGTGTCTTATCCTGCTTAAATTCCCTCAATCCCATCAAATACCTAGGGAGCTTCGGGAACCCTGAGCATCATTGGAGGGGCTGCTCAGGTGCAATCCGATTTAAAGGCTTCAGGTAGCAGGTTTTCTGAAATAACCCCAAGCTCCCTCTGGAATTCAATCAGTCCATTAGTCACTTGGAGTGGGCCGATCCAATAGGCTTGATCTGCATGCAGAGGGGGGGTGATACCCAAGAATTTGAGGTTACCAGTGAATGATCTATCCATGGCAGGGGAGAAATCAAAATCTCCCCCAAATTCAGAACACTCTGCCATTGCTCTGGCAGAAAATTCAGATTGGGTGTATTACCACTGCTGAGTTGGGCCTAGACTCTCATTTTCCTCTACCCATTACTATTGGAATCTTATAGCCTACTCCCATCCCTTCAGACCCCTTTCCCTGTTCATAGCAGTACACGTCCTGACCTGTGGCTCCCACCTCACACACACACAATTCCCAAGGTCTTTGCTACCCAAAGCGCTTCTGCATAGACCTCAACTTACTCAGCCTTCTACCGTTAATTATAATTCAACAGCAGGGTTCTCACACTGGATTGCTGAGCACCCCACCACACAAACTACACCTTCCCTTCATGGCTTTCACTCAAGGTGAACTCACCAAACCCTCCAGCTGATATCAATCGTCAATCAATCGTCTTGCAGTTTGTTTTCTTGACCAGTTTATAATCACTGCATACACACGTTTTACTGTCCTTCAGCTAAGACTCAAAATGGCTCCCACATTTGTTTTACTGTCCTTCAGAGCACTCAAAATGGCTCCCAGCATTGGAGGGGGTGAAAGAGCTACAGCTACAGGGCTCTGGGGCAATCACCTGCCTGCTCCAGTCCTCTGCCCACTGCAACAAACCTTTACCTCCAGATGGTCTCAGTTGGCTGGGTACCTCTCATTCACACCCTGGTCAGTGTTCCATTTAGCCTCTTTCTGTGGTATAGAGCTTTGTCAGTGTGATTTCCTACGTGGGCACAGGTGCTGGGATCTTTGTCTCTAGATATAACAGCCAGTTTAACAGTCTAACAGTCCTGATTGTGCCATCGATTACCTCACCGAAAGCAACTAGAATATATTATTAAGCCAGTAATTGTTCAATCAGTACACTTTTATTAGAAACTTTGCCATGTTGACAGTTTTGGAAATGAAAAATGTTTTAAGGGCACAGAGAACATACTTAAAAAACAAACAGTAACCCACTGTATAGCAGTAATGCACGATCTAAGAAAAGCATTAAGGATTTTCTTACTTTGATCTGACATTCTTCATAGTAAATTTTAGGCCAAGCATTACACAACTGTACTGCAGGTAGGTATGTACATCCATTTCCCCAACTTCTAAAACCACTACAGGATCAGAATAATTATTCATCAATATACAAATTCAGTAAGGTGGTTAAGATGTTTTCCAATTTTGTATGGATTCTTAGATAGAACTATGTCGGCTAATCAGAAAAAAAGTCCTTGTGGATGCATGTATTTCCAGCAATCTAATACAACCTAGTGACAAGTCCTCTTGGTCTGTTATGATGACACTTGTTACAACAATCCTGATAGGTGTGAATTCCTGCAATCTGACAAAATATAAGAACAATTAGCACGCTGAACCAATACATATAAGCTGGTGAAAATTAAGTTTGCACCATCAACCGTTATACAGAAGGCATATTTAAACCCCAAAATTGGATTCAATTTTTTTCTATCTCCACCTCCCTTATTTGAGGAAAATATACAAATTGTTAAACAAACCTGATTGGATAATCTTGGCTCCCATCTTCTCTGGTTCACTGTTAACACTCTTCCAGCAAATAGAACAGAAAGTCCTGTAAAGAAAGGATGTACTAGTCAATCATTATACAACAGAGAAAAGAAACCTTTGATGATCAGATATATTTTGTGACAGACTATCAAGGTAGAACAATGTCACATGTGCCTGGAACTAATGTCTCCTAGTTCTGGGTTTTTTTCTTTTTTTAATTTTTTAGAAACTGCTATGCCCGTTAGTGCGTACACCATTGTAATACCAGAATTTAATGTTTCAAACAGAAGGGGCTCTTAAGGATCACAGGGCTCTATCCATTATCCAGAATAACACAGAAAGAATAAAACATTGTGAATATTGCAGCACTTTGTTTTAGATTTAAAAAAATAAATTGTACTATGAATAAATTGGCTTAAATAAATGTTGATAGCACAATTTACCATCATAAAGATTCTTAGTATGTCCAAAGTATCACACACAACAGGGCAAATTTGCTTAAGTGATATTGGAAATCTAACAAAATTTGTTTTCTAGAGTCACTGTTATAATTTCTCATATAAGGCATCGATTGAACAACACAATTCTATTTTGCCTGTAAAAAGTTGAATACAAATTTACTATTTTCAGATTTTTGTACTTTTCATCTATGGTCAACTTCTATACAGCTTTACAGGAAGCACATTTCATCCCACCTGAAGGAAGGCTAGCCCCAACCCTTGTGACTTTCCAAAAACCTCTTAAAATGTAGCTTTTTTTTAGCAGGCCTGATGAACCTCTGCCAATAGGATGCCTGTGTTTGCTGCATCATGTACAAGATTCTAATGCATTCCCTCGTCACCTTTATTTATACTTGTTTTAAATGACATTTGTATAATGCTTTGTTGGTTTGATTGTATGCCACCCATGTATAAAATGGGCAGCCATATAAATTTAATCCATAAATAAACAATTATAATCTCAGAGTACATATATTATGCGATGGTGGCCAATAGAGTAGGTATATTATTTAGTATTACTTTGAAGAAAATCTACTTACTTTATAGTGTGGTTTTTAGACCCTTGGTGAAGCAGCAATCTCGTCGTTCAATACTTCAGAGATCAATGGTTATTATTTTAGGCAGAATAACCACTATAATCTTCTCGCCTGCAAACAATAAGTATCACTTAAAAGAAGTTCATTCAAAATTTCAAAAATATCAAAAATATTAGTGATTACACAGTTCTAAACAAGATACTTCAGACCTAGGTGACGCTGTTCACCAAGTCCTCAGAAGATTCCCCAAATTAACATGATTTTTCTCCCATATTTAAGCCTTTTTTCAAAATTATATGAAGTTATTTTAAGAAGTGGGAATAGAAGGCTTCCACACCCAAGCTAGATTTTATTAGGAAACATCAATCCAAGTAACAATCCAAGTTTTCATAAAACACAAGAGACTGGAAATGAACAGAGGGGTGGCTGAATGGATCTGAATATTGTTTTAGCTGACTGCCTTCCTCCTTCTTGAAGTAGAATGTCAAGTTACAGGAGCCAGGCAGAACCTCCCCCCAGGATTAGAAGAAAAAAACAAAACCCCAAACATATCAAGTCCAAGTTCTGCTAGGGTCCAATGAGACCCCAGATTTGCCCAATAAATTTGCCAATAACAAAGATCTGTTTGCTGCAGCAACAAGAATGGAGCTCTATGGGAGAAAAGATGCAGACATGAGCAAAAGAGTTACCTCGAAATACAGGACTATTTCCACAAATGAACTAGCCAAGAGCAGCTTTCGTCTCACATGGATCGCACTGAAGGAGGACAACACACTTCGGGGTCTCCAAGGACACTGGCTTCCACATGCTAGCAGAGAATTCTCACAGTGTAAGAACAGGACAGACCTAACTACAGGTAAGGCCAGCTAAGCATCAGTCCAGCCTTAAAGCTGAACAGAAGCTTTAGGCCTTCCAAATGTCAAAAGCGTATTTCTCTACCAGCTCAAAGCCATTTGTTTCTCAAACCACCAAGTAGGGCATTCCCTACTTTTGGAAGTGTTTGTACAAGCAAGGGAAGTTATTTTCCATGCCCTCCACTCTAGGAATACCAAAATTAAAGTAAATTACAGTTAAAGCAAGTAGCAACCCATGAAGGTTACTCAGTGAACATATTTGAAAAATTTAGAAACATTACAAATTCAAGTATCACCATACAGCTTACAAACTTAGCATCTTGTTTCTTCTATGGCAATACAGACTTGCAAACCAGAAATTAATAATTAATCAATACTCGTCAGAGTCAAATCTAAGTTAAATTCACTATTGAATGACACATGTTTAAAAACTGTTACGTGCCACTGTATCGAGAAATCCTGCTGGGATTGTTAGCAAGTTTCACCAACAGTCATCACTGGGCTGCAATTTTTATTTCAGCCACTATCCCTCCTAGAAGTAAAAATGCAATGTTGATCCCAACACATTTTGAAACACTCTAGAACAAAAAAATATATTGGCCATACTTGAGTCATATTTGATATTTACAATCTAATACTCATCTGATATCAAGATACATTTCGACTCTTGTACAGAGATTATGGTGTTAAATCATGCTAGGACATTGCTTTAGTGAGAAACACAAGTTTCTGTAATTATCCCTCCCAATTTGCTGGATTCTTGCATTTGTATTTAATACTTTTTAAACTCCTGGCATACATAAAACCCTCATTACTCAGTTACCACTTCAGGGCCTTATCTAAAATGCTTTTACTTACTAGCTACTAAACTATCGAAGATGTGTAGTGCAAACATTAGGAACAGAGAATTGTTTCAGATGGGATTTTAATGGGCTTCGTAAAGCCAAAACCTCAGTACAGGAAATTCCTTATCCACTTCAAATACAATTAATTGAAATTATGCATATTTCTTCCAGTAAAAAAATGGACAATATAAACAAACATTTTCAAGAACCTCTCAAAGCATTCGAGTTATAGGTTTACAGTAAAATAGCTTTTACTATGATCAATGTAGTAATACCAATATCTTTAATACCAAGATTCTTTTGCCTTGTCACCCTTGCTTGATATGCCAAGAGATGAACATCAAATGATTGTACTTTTTCAAAAGACTGGTCAGCTTCCAACAGGTTTATTTTGTAGGGCCCCATGTGTCAAGTTAAAAAAAACTTAGATTGCAAAGGCAAGACAAATAAAACTGGATTTAAAAAAACGCTTAAAAACCACTTTAAAAAAAACCCCTTGAGTAAAGTCTAACAGGCCATCTTGTAGAGGAAGCTTTCAGGCTACATGTGATAAAAGCTATATAAGGGGAAGATCATGTAGGTAATTAAACAAGATTCAGCGAAGCTCCAAAAATCTTTATAAATACAGCCATTGGAAGGACGATCTCGAGTCAGGAAGGATTTTTACTCGGTGTGAGCTGAGGACAAGAAGCAGGTATAATCATAAAGGCACAAGTTTATGGACATGTTGCAGCAATTCATCACTCCTATACTTTTAGATTAGTGTTGCTAGGAATCTCAGACCCTCCCCCAGTTAGCACTCAGATAACTTCTCAATTAAAAATTTAACTCTTTAAGGTCCAACATGCACTCAAATTATTCATCAGTAATGTGACTGAAGGCCTGCAATCAATGGCAACTACATGGAAAAAACATGTTTGATTTTAACTCAGTAGCTGTAAGTTTCTGCCACTATCCAGTGTAAGTTGGAGCACTGAAAGCTTAAGGGCATTTTGATAAGACAATTTTTTCACTCCCTTTCCAACGCCTACTTACCTCAG
Source organism: Thermophis baileyi (assembly GCA_003457575.1). NCBI lineage: Eukaryota > Metazoa > Chordata > Lepidosauria > Squamata > Dipsadidae > Thermophis > Thermophis baileyi. Next base: position 131,382 of record QLTV01000400.1, read on the forward strand.
TTGTCATAGTTGTCTCTATAAGAACCTCCTGAGGAGTATCGATCATTATAGCTTCCTTGACTTCTGAAAACAAGGGATAATATTTTATGCCTGTTCCCTATAGAATGGATTTGTAAAATAAAATGTGTACTACCATAATTACCTGCTGTAGTCACGGGAACTACTGTAGCCTCCACTTCGGCTATCGTAACGTCCACCATAGCTTCTGTCTCCCCCGTAGCTTCTGTCTCCACCATAGCTTCTGTCTCCGCCTATAATAAAAAAGTTTCAATGGCAGCTGAACTGCAGAAACCCACCTCTTTCACCCTTAGTTCAATGCATCAGTATTTATCATAGGTGTCTTGCTCTTACCTCGGGAATAGCCACGACCTCGTCCCCTGCCTCCAAAGTAGCCACCTCTGGATCCACGAGATTTCCCAGCATGATCAACTCTGATCTGGCGCCCATCTATAGACTGATAATGAACAAATACTTTAGATGTGATTAAGTCAGGGAATGAAACTGATTATTCTTATGCCCATTCTTCTAGACATAAAACCATTTTTGTTTTAAAACAGGATTTTAGTCAATGAAGTAATATGAATGCTAAGTGACATTGTCAAATTAACATAAATAAGTAATAAAGCTACCACTCATAATTTATTAAATATAAAGGCCGCACAATATTAGAACAATTCTACACACCTTTAAAAGAATGGGAAACATTTAAAAAACCATGTCAGGAAAAAACATGCTTTTGGGAAGTGCAGTCTCAAATCAACGTTTGACTTCTGGAGACTATGTGGATAAGTCCCTACACTTTTTCATGGCAAGATTTCCAAAAATAGTTCGCCCTTCCTTGCTTCCTATGACTGAGAATGACTGGCCCAAGGGGACTTGACTGGCTTTGTCTCAACTCAATCCACTCTTCTTTCATAGATTTGTTCTACAGTTCAATCCTCATTTGTTCCCTCATTCCAACTACTGTCTTCAGCATCCTCAGTGTTAGCAGTATACTGAATGTACTTTTTTGCTGATGAAAGGCAGGCAACAAAGTTATTTTGCAAGACACTCATTCTAACTTGCATGGAATAAGTGATCTTTGAAGGAAACTATATTTGTGTTTATGAATACTGTCCAAATTGTATCAAAACTTATTATTTCCTTACTAATAGCCAAAAATGATATGCATAGCATGGGTATCATGGAGTCCAGTAACTTAGTCAATTAGGTAAGAAAATATGAGCGCTTCAATTGATACATTAAAGCAGCGGTTCTCAACCTGTGGGTCACAACCCCTCTGGGGGTCAAACAACCCTTTCACAGGGGTCACCTAAGCACGCGCTAGCCCACCATCTTGGTGCTACCGTGCAGGGGTGAAATGCTCCTGGTTCGGGCGTGCCTGCGGGTCGCCAGAAGCGGGAGACTTCGCCCACCCGCTGCCATTTGGGTTCTTTTACCCTGTGCATGCGCAGAACGCTTTGCGCATAGAGTAAAAGAACCCAAATGGCGGCATCCGGGCGGGTGGGCGAAGTCTCCCGCTTCTGTCGCTACCAGCTGTCCGGCGACCCGCAGGCATGCCCGAACCGGGAGCATTTCACCCCTGGTGCCATGCCCCCTTTGTCACCTCATCGCGCGTGGGGCGGGGCAGGGGTCGCGGTGGCGGTGGCGGCATTAGGAAGGCTGAGAACCACTGCATTAAAGGGAAAAAAATGCCCAACATCAATAATTCCTGATGCTTTAAAAGCTAACTACTACTGTGCTAGTTTTTACTTCCTGGAAACACCTTACTAAATACATGTAGCTAGATATGTTTAGACTGTGGCCATAACCAATAATACAATTTTGAAAAAAATCTCACCTCTCCATTCATTGCTCTCATGGCATCTGATGCATGATCAGGATTGGTAAAGGTAATAAAACCAAAGCCTCTTGATCGCTGTGTTTCTTTGTCTTTGATCACAACAACTGTGAGTACAGAAAAAAAGTCATTTATCTTCTTTGGTAATCTTCAACAGCAACTCATTCACCTTTATTAGCCAAACACATTACCTTCAGAAATAGGACCAAAAGAGCTGAAATGCTGTTCGAGGCCTTGTTCATCAGTATCAAAGTTCAGCCCCCCAACAAATAGTTTTCCTTCTTCAGAAGACATAATGATAGTCTAAACAATAAACAAAAAGAAATAATGTGAATGCTGTATAAGATAAACTTTATTGTCACTTTTTTCTGTGAACACACTGGCATACATTAAAAAAAATGAAATTCTGATGCCTGCTCTCCCTATCTACACACACACACTCTGTGTGTGTGTGTGTGTGATGTATATATATATATATATATATGAAATATTTTTTTATATAAATAAAGGGAGACTAGTATAGATCTATTTCAAGCTATTTAGCTCTCATCACGTAGCCACACCCTTATGGCATTAGAACCCGGGCCCCTTGCCTAACAAGGCAAGTGATTAAACGTGCGCAGCACTGTGGGGGTAGGAAGGGACGTGTGCCTTCTTGCCCCGTAACGTGTGCTAGACTTCGCTTCGCTGCCAGTAAAGGAGTGGTATCTCTTGTGCTCAGCAAGCGTGTTATCAGACACAAGCGTCTACCTACACACACATATCAAGATACACATGTATACTCACACACATATATACATATATATATCTATACATATATATATATATAAAATATTAATCGCAGACATATATTATACTATACAATATAGTAGCCATATTTCCTTACGAGAGACGTAAACCAAACGACCGAGTCCACCAGGAGCAATAACAAAACCTGGTAAACTACTGAACTACCCTAGAGGACTTTCCATTATTCTACGCGCCACGGCGCGGGTAATTCCGGCGAATCTACCAATGGAGAATAGCTAGGCCTGAACCGAGCACATGGCTCCGAACGTCACAGGGTATCCGGAATTCCACGTGACCTTAACCGTTCCGCCAGGCCGCTAAGCGGAAGCTGCCCACGAGCCTGTTCCGCCCTCCTCGTCATTTCAAAGTTTAACTTTACCCAGCGCCCCGTTTGGGTCCAGGATCCTTAAAGAAGGACGCCTTAATCTACGCTCCCCCGCCAGCAAAGACGCCCCTATCTATTCGTTGCCCGGGAACAAAGCCGCAGAAGCCTTGCGGCGGCTCGAGAAAAACAACGAAGGAGAGAGACGGGAGTTTCTATCGCTGGGCTCCGAGCGCCATTTTGTTAACCCCGCGCGAGGGAACGTTTTGTTCCCTCGTGCCCCCATCCCCCACTCCATGCACTCCCACCACGCACGCGCACCGCACGGCTACGTTATTTCCTTTGGCAGTTGGCGAGGGTTTCGTTCGGGGCGCGAGCTTTTCTTCGCTTTCCTGCCGTGCACACGGCGTTCGCGAGCGCGCGCGCCTCCCACTCCTCAAGAGCAGGAGGCCGTCATTTCCCCCTGTAAATAGGCTAAGTGCGATTTTTCTTCACCCCCACGGGGGCTAAAAAACTTTGGAGTTTACTTACAAGAAGTCGCCTGGGCTGGACCGTACTCAAAATGCGGCCAGGACACCGCCCGCGCGACGCTTATATTGGATCCCGCCCCCTATCGCGATCACGTGACCGCCACAGGGCCGTTCTATGGCTGTCGGGTGCTGCACCGAGGGTTAAAGCGGTTGGACCGCTGATGGCGCTTTTTGCTACCGTTTCCTCTTGCCGGATGTGTAGCGCCCCGGAAAAGAAGCTCCGGAGGCAGAATGCAACCGTATATAATACGGTTGACTCGTAGGTGGACCTTAAGTGCTGACTGATGCACGCACGATCGCTAGCTTTTTTGATGTGAAAGTGTCTTCTGGATACTTTCCCATGTTACGTTGAGATACGTGTACTTGGAAAGTTGTTTTTAATCCCGCCTTTTATTATTTCTATTTAAGTGGATCTGCTTTCATTTTCGGTTCTGACTGCACGATTCCACGTGTGTAGCCAGAGGACTGGGACACGAAGAAGCAGGCAGATGTTTCCGAGGTCGAATATGATCCTCATAACTAGAGTGCAGAACTCCGGGCAACCACGAGATGGCGGCAGAGAGCTAGAGTTCTCCCGCACTTCAAGAGCTATCACTTCTTGTTCCTACCAGTTTTTTTTCTGCCTGAGATGACGGCAGCCTGCGAAAGTGTTTGAGAAATTAATGCTCTCGTCTTTTCCCCGTTCGAGTAATGGGGATTTACGGGTCTTGAGTCGTGTATTCTGACATTAAAGTTGCCCAGTTGTTAGGCAACAGGAGAAGAAATGCCTGTTTGGCTACGAAAGGAAGAATGGTTGGAAAGAAAAAGTTCTATCGTGTGGTTCTTTGGTTTGTTCTTTTTTGCATGCCACCATTATTGAGTTGAGTGGTCTTATAAATCCAATAATTTTTTTTCCTGAAGATTTTTTAAAAAGGAGCTTTTGTCGGTCAGAGCTTAACAATCTAATTATGTGCATGTCTACGCAGGAGATCCTTTGAAGGGGGAGAGCAGGTTGACCAGCATGGTGCTTTCTAAATACATTACAGTGAAAGCTTACTCCTCCATAATCACCCAGTCAGCACAATCAGTTGTTGGTGTAGGGTTCCCTCATTGAATAGTGTGCTGTCACTTCAATTCTCCTGTCCCCAATCTGTGAAAGAGCAGATGGGACCTAGAGATATCTCTTGTGTAACTATGGAGATGCAAGTTTTATCATTTCATTCTGAACTTTTTCCATTCTAGCAGACAAGATAACTTGAGTTTTACAAACAGCTATCTCTGGCATGTACCGTAGTTGCTAGGATAAGCACAAAAGGTTGCCGTCACATCTCCTTTCCCCCCCTGGGTTTGGCGTATATTTAAAGACAGGAAATGCTGCTGAGGGGATCATGATCTCCTGCTTGCTTACTAGGAAGCTTGAATATATTGCCCCCCCCCCCCAAATAACTGCTATTTGTGAATAGCAAACAAGATTCTAAAACATGAAGACATAAACAAGATAGCTAAAACATGAATGGTTGCAAGAATTGGATTTCTCCAATCTAGTGAAAAGAAAGACTAGGAGTGACGTGACATAGCAGTGTTCCAATATTTGAGGGGTTTCTACAAAAAAGGGGGCTGAACCTATTTCCCAAAGCAACAGAAGGCAACAGATGAAACAATTAATGGAAACTAATCAAGGAGTGAAGCAACCAATAAGGAGAACTTTCCTAACTGAGAACAATTAACCAGTGGAACATCTTGCCTTCAGAAGTTGTGGGTGATCTATCACTGGAGGCTCCTCTTGAGACTGGACAGCCAGTTGTCTGGAATGGTATGGAGTTTCCTGCTTGAGCAGGTGGTTGGACTAGTTTAGAAGATCTCCAAGGTCCCTTCCAACTCTGTTATTCTGTTATTCATTTGGAAAGGACACATCTGCAATCTGGAAATATTCCTTGATCCTCTGCTGTTACTGGATTTGCAGGTGATAGGAGTAGAAAGGAGTTATTTTGTGAGGCTATTATAACCAATACATCTATACTGCTGTACGCCCAGGGTTCAGAGCAGCATACACAACCCTCCCGCAGAAGATAGGGATAATAGGGACCTTGCCACTTTTGTCTGAATTAGAACAATGGCATAAAGGAGACCTGCAGCACACCTACTCTGCTGAAATTTACTGAGTGGACAGAAATGATTGGAGGTAAGTGGTCCCTCAGATATCCAGGCCCTATGCCATACAGTGGTTCATAGGTAATAACTAGCCCCTTGAATTATGCTCAAAAGCTGATTGCAACTTATACATAAAGGGAACATCTTAATTTTTAATCTCTTTCGCAGAAAAAATCATCTCAATTTCAGCTTTCCTCAAGGTTGAAACTCACCTCCAGCATCTAGAGAAGTTAATGCATGTCTTGCACATGCCTGCTGAGATGTGAGCATACTGAATACATGTATAGTGAATTGCAGCCTAAACATACTGGATAAGTGCCTGGATGCATTGGGATATTCACTCATGCAAGGAAGTGGATGCAAATCCATACATGGAAATACATGGCACTCTTTTCTTAGCAGCTTTTCCCTTTTCCAAAATATCGCAAGCAATGAATGTTGCTTCTGAATATGCATGACGTGCCGGTGGTTTAGAGTAAAAAAAGCTGGATCCATTTTGATATTGACCATTACATAAACTCTTATTGATGTTTCAAATAGATATTTTCAATAGTGCTCTGAAAATAGTGAATCAAACTGATCCCTCTCCCCCCACCCCAGCAATGTGTAATGAGCTGGAGAAAAGGGGCAGAAACTTGTTGAGGTGGTTGTATGATATCTGGGGTGTATAGCTACTTTCTTTCCTTTGGGGGATTGAAGCCCACTTTCCCCGCTCACATTTTTATTGTAGTTTGCAAAGTGAAGCAAGAGAGTGTCAGAAGCTGAGAAGTAGCATGAAACAATTATTTTGAAAGGCAAAATTGTCATTGAATGACCAGCATCAAGTGTGTGAAAATATTCAGAAAATATTATCGGGAGCTGAAATGGAACATAACTATTGCTTTGTAGATATAGCAGAAGTGGTAGGCTAGAAAGGGATTGAATCTTGATTCTATTTTCATATCTCTTTTACCTGGATTTAAAGTCAGGGTTACGGTTTTATCTCTCTTACCTGTATTTAAAGTCAGGCTTGACAGTACCTGAGAAAAAAGGCAGTTGTGCAGAACTACAGAATGTTGTTATCCATGGTGCACAAGAAATGTTATCATCTCTCTCTCTGCAAGCTTGTACTTTTCAGTTGCTGGACTAAAACATTTTTCACTCCCTGATATTATAAGCATTATGCTGTGTGAGGGTAATTGTCAGGCTGAAAACCAAGAATGACACATGATTCTTCCAAACGGAGTTCTTTATTGTTCCACACCTATAGACAAAAATCTTGCCAGACTGGGCATTCTACTATCTGCATCTACAATATATTCTGTGAACTATTAGGGAGGGGCTTCACCCTCTTTCTCATACACATAGTATCTGGGCTGAGTTGACTTACTCCTCTGCAATGCACCCCCTCCCCCTTTGGGAATCTTTGCTAACTACACTCCATCACAGTAATGGAAGTTAAATTTCAATTCAGTATGCTTAGAGAAGCATGTTGTTATGGGGCTAAACTAGGACTGTTGTGGGAAGGTAGTGGAAGAGGAATGGTATGCATGTTCCCCTGAAGGAAAAACAGTAAAACCCTCAGATTGAATTTGGCTCCTGGTGACTACATGGACATAACCACAGGATTTTCTTGGAAATTGACTGCCATCACTTCAAACAGAAAAATCTATAAAGTGATTAGGAAAGATTTTATGTCATACCTATCTGTCTGAAGCATTTGATTTTCAGACTCTATTCCAAAGTTCTAACAGATTGTATAGATTGTTTTGTAAAATCATTTGTTTAGATTAAAGTTTGTACAGGTTGTCGTCGACTTATGACTACAACCGAGCCCAAAAGTTGCAAGACAGTTGTTAAGTGAGTTTTGCCCCACTTTATGTCCTTTTTTGCCACAGTTATTAAGTGAAACACTGCAGTTGTTAAAGTTGTGACACGGTTGTTAAGTGAATCTCGCTTCCCCATTGGCTTTGCTTGTCAGAAAGACACAATAAGTGATTGCATGACCCCAAGGCACTACAACCATCTTAAATACATGCCAGTTGGCAAGCAACCAAGTTTTGATCATGTGACCATGGGGATGCTGGAATGGTCATAAGTGAGAAAAAAGATCATGTCACTTTTTTCAGGTTGTTGTAACTTTGAACGGTCATTAAACAAATGGTTGTAAGTAGAGGACTACCTGTACATTATTGTATTCAAAAGTCACATTTGTTTCATTATTTATTTGTTAAAATTAGATGTATTGCTATACACATTGGTCCTCAGAGTTTTACGTTTTGTCATCAGCCCAGCTGATTTTGGTTTCTATTCTGTGTCAAGTTGGAATAAATAAGTTTGAAGCACAAACCCTTTGAGACTGAAAACGTGCCTAGAAAACTGCCAGAAAAAATGAACAGGACACCTTTGGGTATCTTTAGCATGACCTCCTCTACCTGTACTTCCCCTCAGTTCCTGCAAGCAAGCAGCTCCTAGTCCCAGTGTACACCGGGATCAAGATTAAGAGAGAGCACAGAAGTGGATGGGGTAGCTGTAGAAGAGCCGAAAGTGCGCAGTGAATTATACCAGTCTTCATGACTACGAGGGCTTTGAGGATGATGGGGGACAGAACAAGGAAAAGGGGCAGAAGTAGGAGAGGGGGGTGGTAGAGTGTAGGTGGAAGGGAAGTGGGGTAAATGAGGATGTGGTCCAAGTGTGGGGGAATATTGGTATTGTCGAGGAGGAGGTACAGGAATGGGGCAGATAGAGAGAACAGCAGGCGTGGTTGGCTTTGGTAGGGCCCGTTCTTGCTTTCGCTGCTTTGCTCGCCGGTTCTGGAACCACACCTGACAAGGACAGAGCAAAAGCCGATTATGAATAATACAGTAAGGGCAAAATTGTATAACAGCCATGTTTGCCTAAAGGGCAAAGGGAGATTCTTGGCAACTACTGGGATTTTGCATTCTCAGCTTCAATCCTCCTTAACAGATTGGTAGCAATAGCAATAGCACTTAGACTTATATACCGCTTCACAGTGCTTTACAGCCCTCTCTAAGCGGTTTACAGAGTCAGCATATTGCCCCCAACAATCTGGGTCCTCATTTTACCCACCTTGGAAGGATGGAAGGCTGAATCAACCTTGAGCCTGGTGAGATTCGATCTGCCAAACTGTTGGCAGCCGGTGATCAGCAGAAGCCTGCAGTAACCACTGCGCCACCGTGGCTCTTATATGGTAAGTGATTTAGCTGCTACTGCATCACATAGATTGTGAATGCCTCAAATTTATGCACGACACTGAATATTTAAGGTTAAATGGATGCCAAATTTCAGGATTAAGAAAATACTAAAATATTATTGGGGAATAAATTCACTTAGAATTCAAAATATAAAAGGAAAGCATGTGGTGTTAAATAGTTAAAAATCAAACATCCTTTAACCTGTGGTATGTAGTAGGGATGGGCAGTGAGTGGGTGGGCACATGATTAATGAGCCTCAGTTTCTTGTGACCCTAGCAGCCTCATATTAGTAATGAACTCACATCTCTAGCAAACACAATACCTTGCTTGCCTGACAGCCATTTGAGGAGGAAAAGAGGAAGGGTTGTCAGAAAATATTTTAAAGGGAAATAGATGGTTCTGTCCATGTTCTGTGAATTGTATCCAGCGTGAATTTCCATTAGCACTTCTGATGGAAAACATTCTTTGGTATAAAGCAAGGGACAACCCATGGCTGCTTTATTTACCCAATTTCTAAAAAGCCTTTTCGGGCTAGTTTAATGTGTCTAGTAGACCATTAATCAGAAGTTCTCTGGTTCTGTAGATCAGGTACCTGGATGCGAGCTTCATTGAGTTTGGTAGCCCTGGCCAGTTCCTCTCGGCAATAAATATCAGGGTAATGATTTTTTGTAAAAGCTGTCTCCAGATGGTCTAGTTGGTCCTGGCTGAAGGTAGTGCGGTGTCGACGGCGGGTAGGAATGGCAGTTGTATTCAGGGAGTCAGGGACTGCTGGAGAAAGCAGGGAGCCTCCAGCTAGGCCAGGGAATTTCTTATAGAGGGAAACGTCAACATCTGGAAGGAAATAAGAAAATTCCCTGATGTCTTATTCTTCTAATCTGCAAAGAACCTCTATTTAAATATTCCATATTCAGAATATTCAAATATTCTAAATACGGCCTGCTGCAATTGCCTGAATAATTCCCATCCTTGTGAATGTGGTAACCAGTACTTTTGTGTGGTAACTAGTACCTAGTACCATATCCAGGAGTATCATTCATTACACACTGAATAGGAGCACAACAGCTTTGGAGATGGATTTATAATAAAGGTAGGCCCTTGTCCAGACTGTCATTTGCCTCATTTTAGGAGTTATACCTAGATGACTAGTTTTCCAAAAAATAAACACTGGGAAACCCAATTTACATAGTTATTCATGGTAATTGATTGTTTAATTTCAAAAAAAGTCCTGCCCCAAAAGTACAATAACAACAAAAAAGAGAGGTTAATGTTTAGAAAGGCTTTTCTGTAATGAAAACAGCTTCTACTAATTCCACAAATGCTGGGTCCTGTCATATTAATTCTCGGTCACTGCAGTCTGCTGGACTTCCCTCAGAGGTCCTGGACAATGAAGCTTAGCAGGTTTTACATATCTTGAGGCTAGCATTTTATGGTGTCAGAATAAGAGCAACCTCAAGATATGGAAATGACTTTTACTTTTAAGTCAGGTACAATGAAAGGAGACTCAAGTCTGCTCACTCATGGGCTGGAGATGAAAGCAACATCGTGGGGGCACAGCCAAAACAAATTGTAGGCATGTTTTGTCTTCTTGATTAGATGCAAGTGGAGAAAGCCCCACTGGGCACTGAAGAAATGAAGTTTCTCCATTAGCATCTGGGTCGATGAACTTCCATTTTCAGTACAGTACTATAAAGGGCAGCAGGGATTGTAAGAAATTGGCATAGCAATCCTCTGACTTGGAATGCTGCTGTCATCAGGAAGACCTGAAGCAGGGGATCAACATGAAAAGGTCTTCCCAGGCCTCCTCAAACCAGAAGCTAGTTATACCATTCAGAATATTCCCCTACTTTACCATATTTATAGACCTTGCAGTCCATCAGATTCTGAGTGGTGTACAAAAACACAAAACCAGCCCATAACATAAAACACTACATGCATATCAAATCCTTTTGTATATTGTACATTGATATGATTGTACATTGATATGATATATCATATCATATATTGTATATTGTACATTGATATGATGTACATTGATATGATATTGTACATTAATTTGTGGGCAAACCTACCTCATTTTAAAAACTTCCTACATTATGCAGGATCTGAAAGGTAGTAAAGGGGATTGATTAAGGTATTGTGATAATGATGAAAAATTTAGGGAAGCCTAACTGTATAGCAGCACTTAAGAAAAGGTACTTTATGAAGGGGCAGCTGAACCCCACACTCCCATAATCTATATAGACACACATAACAGTATCTGAATGGCTGCTTTTTACAATAATAAAAAAGCAATGGTGTGAGGTGAGAAGGCAATTAGGAACTCAGCAGTTGCAGCAAGAAATAAAATACTTATTTTCCCATCCTGTCTCTCCCATCCCATCCCATCCCATCCCATCCCATCCCATCTTATCTTATCTTGTTTTGCTTCAGATTCTTCCAACGCCATTCCCTGCCACACATATTAACCGATTAACATTGTTAATCCATTTTTTATTATGCCAGATAGTTTGACTCATAAACCATGCCACAGGGCTGGATTAGTCTCTCAATCTAAGCCACATATGCATCATTAACCAAATTTACACTTGAACCAATACAGCTACTTGGTCTGTTTAAACACAATGTGCCCTTCAAAATGCTGCAAGAAGAGGAAGCACTTGTGGATGGTTTTGAAACAGAGAAGCATAAAAAAAAGGGGGGGGGAAATGACCCTCTGTAGCACTACTGCTGGTCCACTTTGCTTTCCCTTTCGGTTTTTGGAAGAAGCCATAAAAACTGCATTACACTTGTTAGGGAACCACCTTGGATGGGGACCTTCTTCCCTACACCCACTAAGAATCAACCTCTCACATAATGAAGTTATTGTCTAAAATGTCTGCACAATTCTTTTGGTTGCACACCCTTATAGTGAAAAACTATCCAACAGTAACAATATGTTGAACATGGACCCCCCCACATATATGTACTATATATTAATGTATAAATTATATACATGTTATAGTGTACTAATACGTACATTATAAAACATGTCCTCAATATACAAATGCTACATTTTAAATATTCTCTATATTGGTATACCTTAATATCTTTATTTTTTAGATAAATTAATGTTTTCTTTCTGCACTCTAACATAATGTCTTGCAGACCCCTGGGTGCGATTGTTTCCCTCTTTGAAAACCATTGGTTTAAAGAAACAGTATTGAGTGAATCGCCTGTGGTGTTAAGTTCCTAGGATTGTCTATGAAGGGATACCTTACTTTCACTGGCACTGTTTAGTACAGCAAAATACCTCTTAAGAAAAGCCAACGTTGTGTATCTTTGGCTGAACATTTTATATTTTAATGTTTTTTAATGCTGGCAGCTGGCAGCATCAGACACTATGATATATTGATAATGAAATCCTGTGATAGAAACAGTATTTTTCTCTCTCAGTTCCATCTCACCAAAATAGTTAGGATTAAGCTTGGGAAATTTGATGCTTCAGCCCCCACTCTCTGGGAGAACTTGAGATCGTGAGAGCCAAGGCAACACAATGGCCTTGCCTGAGAAACTAATTAATTTGGGTCCGCAGTGTTGAGGAATTTGAGCATCCAGGTTTGGAGCCAAAGACCTTTTTCATTAAGAAGTGTGCATCCCTCAGTTTGGGGAGGCCTGCGTGGAGGATTATAAATCTTCTAAGCACTTTCAATCTCCCCCTACTATCTTCTGGTTGAGGAGGCCTTCTGTGATGGGGAAAAAAATCCTCCTTCCCTCCACCCAGTGCCATGTTTTTGTTGAGGATGTAAGAAAGTTGCCCAGCTTAACAGAGCTGCCAGCCAAACCAGACCAAGCAGGGCCACGGTTCTCTCCTGAATACAGGAATCCCAGATTAACCAACCCTGCTCCTCCAAAAGTCTGAAAAAGCCCTTTTCTAGGAACTAGGAGGTCACACAGTGGTACACAGCCCTGTAGAGTGTGGGTCCCCCTTCCCTCCTGCCCCCACCATTGCAGTGCGAAGAGAAAGACGAGGCAAATACAAGAGGCACTATCTCTGGGGGTTTTGTGCAGTGAATCAGGCTGCAAGATTTGTACAGTTGAACTCAGAAGACAGAATCAATCAAAACTGCAGGTAGTGCCTGGATATGCCTTTTTATTGTGTTATTCTGTCCAAGTCAATTTTTGCTTTAGAAGAAATATAGGAATGCTTTAATTTGGAGTTCTGCTCTGAGCAAAGAGTGGACCAGATAGCCGAAATGGCCTGCTTAAAATTTAGGTAATGTAATTTCCTGGCATATTTTTGCTGTGCAATACCTTGGGGAGATTAAATGGGAAGGGAAGGAAGGAGAGAAAGAAGGAAGGGAAGGGAAGAGAAGGGAAGGGAAGGGAAGGGAAGGGAAGGGAAGGGAAGGGAAGAAGTAAGTTAAAAAAAATCCCACAGCAAGCATGGTTAATTTAATAAAGAACCAAAGCACAGAAATGAAAACAATTTCAATCCCAGTGGTTTAGAAAAAAAGCATTCCTCAATTTATCCTGAACATGTTCATGGATCCTAACACTAGTTTCCATGATCTCTCATTTGGGAATGGATCAGCAATGTGCTGGCTCCCAATACGTACAACTCTGAAACCCTTTTCACACAGCAACCTTTCTCTAAGTTGTTGGTTGACCTTTTCTTCAACCCACCCTCTTCTACTCAATCTGCTTTGCATCTTTGAATATCCCTGTTGCATGTAGACCAAAGTTCTTCAACTCACCCGCTCTCTCAGGATATGCTTCAGTGAACCTCACACTCTTCCTCTTGCCTGCTTGTCCACCCTCCATCTCCTTTAAGATCTTCAGTGCTCCCCACTCCCAAACTTATAAGTGAAGGCTGACGTCACTTTTTTCACCTGACTGTGTGGGGGTGTGTCAGGGCATCTTGCAGCTTTACTAGATACCTCCTGTTTCTTGGCCTGGAGGGCACCATTCAGTGGTGGAGATGTTCAACAAAGGGAAGGAATAAAGCAAGACTAAGGAGCATGGAGTATTTGAAATCCGGGCATGGCTGCAGCTTGGCAGGTCAGTTTGTATACCTATGAAAGCATCCAAAGATAGCTGTCCTTTACACAGACAACAGATGTGCACAGGAGCTTTAGATGAGTCTTGCTCAGCTAAAATTCCCAATAATTCCTTCTGGAGGCCAGGGTCTTTGTTAAGAGTTTATTGCAACTCTCTGTTGAGGCTAGGCTGGTGTGAGCATGTTTTTCTTACCATTTTTACAACATTCTCTGATTGATCTGGGAGCACTGAGGCATGCCAATCATTTCAGGAACGGTTTCCCTGCCTAACAGTGCATTGGAGGCCCCTCTGTGGGTGGCAGCCCAGGACTGAGATAAGGTTCCAGCAATCATGGCTGTCTATTGTCAGGGCAAATCCCTTGAAATAGCAGAACTGCCCAGCCTCAAAAGAAGACCCTGCCTACATCACCACCTCCTACCTTTGCCATTTGAGTTTCATTCATGGCCTCAACAGCCTCACCACATTCAGATTCTGGATATCCCACATAGAGGCGGTGTGTCCCCAGCGGTCCAGCCCTTCTTGTTCTGCAGGGCTTCAATATTAACAATTGCGCAGCTTAAGAACAAATCCAGGCACAAAAGGGCAAGATGGAAGCAAACAGGTCTAGCAGCTGTGTGAATGTGGAGGGTGGATGTATAGATGTGCGAGTGTGGAATTCTCAATTAGTCCAGATTTGTGGGTAATGCTTTCTGGCTATGGAATGAGTTCCAGCAGTGGTTTTTATGTCTTACTCAGCCAGATTGAGACATAAGCCATTTGGCTTATGTCTGTTCCTTGGCTGCCCTGGCTGCCCAGGATATTCCAGTAATATAGAACAGGAGTGTGAGCTCCCAGTTCTTGAAAAAGGCAAGATTTCATTCATAGGGTCAACATAAATAGAGGAGGCTAGAAGCTGTTTCAATTCCGTTGTATGCCTTTACCCCTACCATTGTTTGAATGTGGTGAGTTGCGAAGGGGAAAGATGGGCTATATGGGGTGGGTGGGGGAAACTATCACAGCTGTGTCCGTATCTCATTATGTTCAGTGGCCTTCCAGAAGCCAGAAAATAGATTCTAATTTACATGTAGATGGTAAACATAGAAGGCTACACTCATGGCCTCTGCACATCTGCTGGTCCTGTTTGGTTGAAAGTGAAAAATATGCACATATAACTGAATGTGCCAGTCCTTTTCTATCCTTTCTGCTAAACATGAGATCATGTGCTGAAGTTTGAATAGAAGGTGCAGTTGCAATCTATCATCTTGTATTACAGAGGCATTTGCAGGGTGTCTCGGAACTTGGTAGTCTCTTCTCTCCTTTTTATCATCTGCATCACATGAATGAGGTCATCCATCAGTTTGGGGTCTGGTATCATCAATAGGTGGAGGATGCCCCATTGTATATCTTGAATCTGAGCTGGCCAACTGATGCTATCAGTGTCCTATCTCGGTGTCTGAAGTCTGGGTGAATCTGGATGGGGAGGAGCAGACTCAAGCTCAATCCTGACAAGATGGAATGGCTGTGGATTTTGGGTCCCTTGAACCTGGGGATTTTCTGTCTCAGATGGGGTTAATACTGGTGCTCAGTCTGGGGGGTGGGTGGCATCTTGGATTCACAACTCTTGCTTAAAGAATGGGTGAAAGCTGTGATGAAGAGGTCCTTTACAAAGCTTTAGTTAATGTGGTAGTTGCATCCATTCCTGGATTGGGTGGTCCTTCAGATGGTCATTCATACCCTAGTTACTTCATGGTTTGACTACTGCAGTGCATTACACGTGGGGTTGCTGTTGAAGGCCATTCAAAAGCTGCAACTAGCCCATAATACAGGCAGTGTTGGTCATGCTTCAATATGCCCATGTGATACCACTTTTCCATAGAGTTGCTAGTAGGGTTTTGATACACTTCAAAGTATAAGCTTGTATAAGCTATAAGCTCTTCATGGCATTGGCCAGGTTACTTGAGGGATTACCCATCTCTGATGATTTCTGTCTGTATGGTAAGGTTCTCCCAGAAATGCATATCATTCCATTCTGATGATGTTCTGCAAGTTGTTGAAAACCCAGATGCTCCTAAGCCTTGAGGTAGGGTGCTTGTGGAGCCCTATTTGGCTGGCTGTTGGGTAGTCTGTCCAGATGCTGAGGTTCTTTTTATTGTTTTCCTGTTTTAAGTGTGAACCATTGTAGACATTTTAGAACTGAGCATCTTTTAAATCAATCAATCAACCAACCAGTCAAATAATTCAGGGCTGGCTTCATTCATCAAAGTTAAGAAGATGGATTTTCAGAGGAGAGATAAAATCAGGAATGGGTGCCATTGCATGAATATGACAGATGAGAATACCATTTCCCATTCCAAGAGGTTGGGCTTGAGGCTGAGAGCAGATACAGGCTATGACATCAAAGGATGACCTCAGAGCTGAGGTTCTAGAAGTCAGGTGAACTGCCATCTCTTCATGGGGTACATTGGCAAGTGTGTCTTTCTGGGCCGATTAAGAACTTTGTTGTGGCCTAGAGAAGTTCGAGTTGGAAAGTTGGAGCCTCACTTTGTCAGCTGTCACTCAGAATCTTCTGGAGCTCTTGACTTGGCACTCACAAAGGATAATACCCTGAAATGAATGCTTCTTTCTTTCATTTTACCTGGCTGCTATGCTAACTTGAAATCTGCTTGGACTTGACCTGCATGAGGCAAGCTATTTACTTATGGTTAATCATTTTGAACTTCTGGGCTGAGATAAGAGATGGGCCACTGATAAAATAAGCCTTCCTCAATTCTTTGTCCTCCTCAGAGGGTGAAAATTATTGGGTTGTTGCCCTGCATCAAAAGCCAGAGGACTAGCTTGAAATATAAATTGCCTGCTGTAGATCTGCTTAAATCACTTCTGTTGAGGAGCTCTTTCTACCTTTTTGAGTGTGAGAAGTATCTGTACAGTCAAGTAAGTTTGGAAAAACAGTATCCTTCACCATTTGTTAGAGTTGAGGGCAGATGGAGCCTAGCAATACCTGGAAGAGCATAGGCAGGCATATTTCTGAATGCCCATTCACAGAAACTGTACAGAGTGATTATACAGCCATCCACACCACACCACACCATACCACACCACACCAAACTGAACTGAAAGTATTGTTTATTTATTTGTACCCATGATCTTTGTACATGTTGATCATTGAATGCTGATGGGACGTATGATATCTGTATATAATTGTATTTTCCACATCATAAGCAGGGGGCAGTTTATTTATCCTGAGTTTCTTCCTTAGTGTTATCATGCAGTACTGTTTCTACCTTATTTCTCTATGGAACTGACTGGGACACCCATCAGGAGCATACCAGTAGACCATAACATAGAGTGATAATCATCTAATACGTATCCAAATAAACCAATGTATAAATCTTACACATATTTAAGATATATCTGAAAGGGGCTAGGGTAGGCCAGCATTTGAATCTGAAAGATCTCCTAGTCAGATCCTGAAGTACATGAGTCTGTTTCTTTTAGCTTGTACTGAGAGTTGCTCCCTGCAATCCTTTATTGGGTGACAGTAACTAAGAACACTGCTGATTAAGTCAGACTCAACAGATCCATGAATTCATTGGAGCCCTATGCACAATGGACCTTTATGTCACAAATTCATCCTTAGTTTATATTTGGATCTCTCATTATAAAGCTTTCACCCATTGGTTCTTGTCTTATTATCAGGTGCTAGGGAGAATAAATCTACTCTCTCTTTCCTGGGACATCCCTTCATGTATCGGAAGACTGCTATCATGTCTCCCCACAATCTTCTCTTCTATAAGTTAAACATACCAACTTCTTAAACTACTATTTGTAGGATTTGTAGGATTTAGCCTCCAAATCCCTTCATGTTATTCTCTCTCTCTCTCTCTCTCTCTCTCTCTCTCTCTCTCTCTCTCTCTCACACACACACACACACACACACACACACACACACACCACCCCCACACACCATATATACAGTATATATATGCAAAGTAATATGGGTGGTAAGATGGGCAGACAATAAATCTTACAAATAAATAAATATAAAATAAGAAAGGAAAAGGAAAAACACAAAGAGAAAGCAAAAAGTGCAAGAAAAAAAAAGCTAAAGAAAAATAGAAAAGAAAGAAATAAAATACAAAGAAATGGCTTCCAATACAGGTAGTCTTTGATGTATGACCACAATTGAGCCTGGACGTTTGGCTGTAAGTTATTGCAGTTGGGTCACCACATGACTTATTTTTGGTCATTAAGTCAATCACCATGGTCATTAAACAAATCATGTCCAAATCCAGCTTAGCCCCAGGCCTGGGCACATAGTCAGGTGTTCAGGGCCTTACAAAAGACCAGTAGGATTTGGGCCATCCTAATCTCTGGAGGGAGAAGTTTCCAGAGGGCAGGTGGTAAGGCAGAGAAGGCATATCTCCTGGTTCCCACCATCAACATTCCTTGGCTGACAGGACCCAGAACATACTGCCTGACCAGACTGAATGGGTAGAAATAACTGGGAGAAGACGAGCCCTCAGGTAACCCAGTCCCAAGCCATGCAGGACTTTAAAAGAGACAATGAATTGTACCCAGAAGCACATTGGCAACCAATGCAGTGCACATAGTGGTCATGAGGGTATAAGTGACATTCTGAGTAAATCATCCTAGAAACTATTCCAAAAAGTTGCAAAAGTCAGGAGGTGACCTAGGTTTAGTGCTGTTAATAAGGGCAATGCATTTTTGGTACAGAAACCAAGCAAGACTTGAGCCTCTTCCCTATATATGTGTCTCTTAAATAAATACTTTGAAGTGAGTATCATGAGCTGACCACTCTTTCCACAATCCACAAGTCAACTCTGGACATTTGGCTATGCCATCTGAACTTCCATCGTGTGTGCCTCTGCACTGCGCTCTTGCTTCCCATTGTACAAAAACAACTCTCCATATCAAAATGCAACCTTCCCATCAACAGTTTGTCTCTAGATGTTTCTCTTCTCTTTGTAGAACTGTCAGCCTGGGAAAGCCCTGCTCCCATTTTCGGGGTACCGGAGATAGCAGAAGCACATCGTTGAGGAGCAATGAAAGGTCTCTGCCTGTGGCTAGCTCTGTTGACTTGCCTCGTGGTGAAAGTCTATGGCAAGATCTTCAATCGTTGTGAACTGGCATCGGTATTGCGACGCTGGGGAATGGAGGGGCACGAGGGCTACAGTTTGGATGACTGTGAGTAGCCTCCGGGGAGTGTCCTGACTGTTCTTTTTTAAAATCCTGATCACAGCTTTCTATCTGAAAGGGTGACAAAAAAGAACATACTGGTTTTGCTGAACCTGCTCATAGTACTTGTTTTAGAACAGACTGTAGAAAGCCTGAGGCAAGAATATAAATGGCTCTGAATCCTGCATTCTTCCAGCTCTTTTCAAGTGCTGTGTTTGATTCTGGAACTTTTTCACGTGCCCACACTGTGCAGGAGTCAGCTAGTGCAAGGCTCATTTATATAGAGCTGTCTCGGCGAGATGGGTGATAGAAGTTTAATAATACATTTTAAAAAATATTTATAAAAATAGAATGTTGTATATAATTTGTCGGGGCACCTTTGGTACCTTTTGCCAATCAGCAGTGGAAGTGTGAGGCTTAGGTTATCACTTTATGGCGTTACATATCAACGATCCCTTCTTAAAATATTCACATGGAATTCTTATAACCCAGTTGGCTTAGACATTCAGGTGAGAAACTATAGGTAATATGCTTTCCCCCCCACAAACTAATTGCCAGTTGTCTTTATATTTTAACAACAGTGGAAATAATCTACTGGGATTTGATGTAACTATGAACCAAATTGTTAGTGTTCTGGACCAGCCCTGAACACTTGGCAAGCCTCTTTCTAGCCTCAAGATTATATTAGCTTTGCATCTGATAACACCTATTATGTCCCTAAGGAAAGCTGATTGGACCATTCATAGGTTGTAAGATGTGAAGGTAGATCCAATTGTATTCCATACATCATTGGTGCTATTGGTTTGGCTTGAAATAATTTAATTGTTGCCAGACCAAATTTCCCTCCTTGTGTTCTATAAAAATTTAGACTGGCTGCGGCCCTGTTGTTTGCCTTTGAGGCAGCAAAATTAATTTGAGCCTTTAATTAGAGTAGCCCCACAACGAGATAGGCAGCAAATAAATTTAACACATAAATAAATAATAAAATTCCATATTGTTTGAAAAATAACCTCTATATACTTATACTGATTTACCTCTTTGTTTATATATTTATTAACTGTTCATTTGTGCATTCGGCTGCTATTGGAAAACTTTATTTTTTGTTTTTGTATAATTTATAATCAGATGTTTATTTTTATAGATATAGTATATATACTTTTCTATATACTTCCTTAATTGTAATAGCCACTAATGGAACTATAGGGTCAAGATGGCCATCTTGTCCAATCCCTTTACCCAAAATGAAAAGGAACGCAACCTGTCTAACACTGGTGACAAAGTTGGATGTATTATGTTATGCTGAAGCTGGTAAAGGATCCTCAGACCCAGGACAGGCTTTAACTTAGGTGCAACAGATTGAAGAATGCTAATAACATTTGTAGCACTGTGGTACATCCAGCCTCTTTGTTGGCCTGGATTACACGGATACGTGGATTAGAAATAGCAATAGCACTTAGATTTATATACCACTTCATAGTACTTTACAGCCCTCTCTAAGCAGTTTACAGAGTCAACATATTGCCCCCAACAATCCTCATTTTACTGACCTTGGAAGGATGGAAGGCTGAGTCAACCTTGAGCCAGTCAGGATCGAACTCCTGGCAATGGGCAGAGTTAGCCTGCAATTCTGTATTCTAACCACTTTGCCACCACAGCTCTTGAAATGCAACTGGAGAAAAGATGGAGAACATACTTTCACTATTCAAAGAACACAAGATAAACAATAAAACATGTTTGAGCAACATAATGCTTAAGAATAAGGCTCCAAACATTTATGAGTATCTGCAAATATTCGACACCCTGCCCAGCAACCCCCTTTTTTCCCACTAGTTCAGTGTCTTATGCAGGTTCTCTCTTTGCAAGTTTTTTATTCCATGTCTTAACATAGTTATTTTGAAATAATATACAGTTCATATTTGTCAAATTGATACCCAGATATTTTATTTTCTTCTCAATCTTAAAACCTGTTTTATTCATCAGTTCTGTTTGATCTTGTACATTCGTGGTTTTTTGTCTTCTGTTGTTGACCTTGAAGCCTACTAATGCACCAGATTGTTTTAGTTTTCCCATTAATATTTCTAAAGTATCTTCCAAACCAACATCAGTCATCTGCAAAAACCCTCAACTTCTAAGTTTCTTTTTGAATCTTTATTACCACAATTTTCTCATCTTATCTTAAATCTCTATTCAGTATTTTAAGAACCTAAATAAACAAGAGAAAAGACACTGGGCATCCCTATCTTGCTCCATTATCTCTGTTTTGTTAGATCTCCATTAACAATTATTTGCTCCTTCTGTGAATTAAAATTTGACCTTAGCCATTTTATAAAGTTTCCTCCAAAGTTCATATCTTCCAAAACTTTGAGCAAGAACAACCATTTCAAATTATCAAAAACTTTCTCTGCATCTAAGAAAATCAATGTGGCTTATTGTTCATTAGATTGTTGCAAACTCAAAAAAATTAGTTCATTTTTATTTTAATTTCTTTTACTGTTAACATAGATAATTATAGTTGTAACAGTTTAATTTGATGAGAAATACTTCTCTGGAAATTTCTTTAGTTCTTGTTTTCTTTGTATCTCTTCCAAAACAGCTTGTCTTTCCTGTTGCCTCTTCACGTTCACGATTTTGTTGTATGAAATAACTTTTGATTTTAATTTTTTTTACAATCCTCCACTATTGCTTCTTTCTGTAACATTTCATTTAGTCTCCATTTAAATAATTGGATTTCCTTTCATAAATCAAACTCATAAGATTATGATCCGAAAAAGTCTTCGGTAATATATCTATTTCAGAAAACTTAGTAGTCAAATTCTTTGAAATCCAAATCATATCTATTCTCGAAAAAGATGTCTTTCAGAAATTTAGGTATACTATCCTAAATTGCCATTTTTTGGGGATCCGTATATCAACCAGCCCTGAACTGTCCATCAAATAAAAAATCATTATTTGCTTTGGTGATTTTAATTTTTTTTCCAGACATTCCATCAAGTTGTGGGGAAATCTCTCCATTCCAATCCCCCATCAAACACCATCATAAGAGAAACCTATTTGTCTCTCCATAGGTTCTTTATAGAACAGTGATTTATTCTCATTTAGAACATAGATTCCCAGTACTGTATCAAAGTCTTAGTCTCATGCAAATTAGCTTCCACCCCAACAAATCTTCTTTGGCAGACAGTCAATACAAGTTTTGATTTGACTATCATTAAGTGTTGTACCTTATGATTCTTGATGAATGTATCTTTTCTTTTATGTACACTGAGAGCATATGCACCAAGACAAATTCCTTGTGTGTCCAATCACACTTGGCTAATAAAGAATTCTATTCTATTCTATTCTATTCTATTCTATTCTATTCTATTCTATTCTATTCTATTCTGTTCTGTTCTGTTCTGTTCTGTTCTGTTCTGTTCTGTTCTGTTCCGTTCCGTTCCGTTCCGTTCCGTTCCATTCCATTCCATTCCATTCGATTCCATTGCATTCCATTCAATTTCTTTCTGTCGCTCTCACTCTCTCTCTCTCTCTCTCTCTCTCTCGCTGTATTCATTGCTATTCTATTCTGTTCTGTTCCGTTCTGTTCCGTTCCGTTCCGTTCCGTTCCGTTCCGTTCCGTGCTGTGCTGTGCTGTGCTGTGCTGTGCTGTGCTATGCTATGCTATGCTATGCTATGCTGTTCTGTTCTGTTCTGTTCTGTTCTGTTCTGTTCTGTTCTATTCTATTCTATTTTCTATTCTATTTTCCTTTCTATTTTTTTCTATTCTATTCTTTTCTATTCTATTCTATTCTATTCTATTCTATTCTATTCTATTCTATTCTATTCTTAATTGGGCCGTTATACACAAGACAACTCCATTTCTCCCCCTCCCCCCCGCTGTTGCTGAGATAAATTCTTCACCCAAATATTTATAAAACAAATATTTTATTTCTTTTTTTTCTAATATGTGTCTCTTGTAGGCAAATTATATCTTGTTTTAACTTTTTGAAATGTTTTTTCCTCTCTTGAGGAGCATTTGCTTCATCTATATCCCATGTTAAGCATTTGTATTCTACTTGTATTTACTAAAAAAAAACACACCTTGTAAAATGAATAATTATTGCAGAATACCAAATTCTTTCCTGTGCATGAGATTATTTTGCATTTAACTTAACAAAATGAAGAATATACATGTAGTCCTCGACTTATGACCACAACAGAGCCCCAAATTTCTGTTGCTAAGTGAGACATTTGTGAAGTGAGTTTTGCCCCATTTTTACGACCTTCTTTGCCACAGTTGTTAAGGGAATCACTGCAGTTGTAAAGTTAGTAACATGGTCGTTAAGTGAATCTGGCTTGCCCATTGACTTTGCTTGTCAGAAGGTTGCAAAAGGTGACCACATAACCCCCAGGATACTGCAACCATCATAATTATGAATCATTTGGTGTAAATGTTTTATTGATATTTTTAAATTGTACTTATTATGTTTTTATCGGTGTTTTTATTCATGTGTTGTGAGCCTCTCAGAGTCCTTTG